>CM067365.1:74168642-74356142 GCA_034401795.1 Chaetoderma sp. LZ-2023a
GACACGTGTGTTTTTCAACATTAAGATTTTACGTTTAGTTCAACTTTGTTCATATCTGATTAATCTTACTTGACCCAGTCCTTGGACACATACCTTCCTTATAAGGAGAAGGCATGGCACAATAACCTTTGGGATAAAAGGTCAAAGGTCAATATCATTATGATATTGGTAAAAAAACTAGGTTTTTAAAAAAACCTACAGTTTCAACCACAATTTTATATACCTGACATGTATACCTGGTATGTATGTTCCTAGCAGTGGTACATCTGAACACATGTTCTGTGAAACATGGTCTACATCAATATAAAAATAGAGGCGTGGCTTCTTCGAGAATGCACCTCTAATGTAATGACCGGCCATCTTATTACGTCATCACATGACTAGACTGTTACACAGACTCCACTTCGGAGACCAAGACAGATCGGGACCCAGTCTACCTCCGTAGAGGACTGTAAAAGAAACACTGTAGACCGTGTTGATTTTGGTATCATCTTAACCTCTGTATCACTAGCTTGATACGGACATTAAAATGGGCTTGATCTATCCAGTGGTTCGTGTGATATCAGCATCTACACAACGTCGTCAAATTCCTGACCTCAGTTTGTGTGCGACAGATTTGAATTTTACGATGAATTCAGAGGGACTATTTTTCTGTTAACCACTTGTCATACTTACTACTATGGGCTTTATATCATCTCGTTTTACGTGAATTAATATTGTCTGGTATGACGAGAGTAGCGCTCGTGTCCACGTTTCAACTTTTCTACCACCATATTATGGTGGAAATCACTACGTCAATGGCTACACAATACATACCAGATACTTTTCTCGATCTCGTATCGAAGGAGATCTCGCGAGATACGAATGTGTCTACATTAGACATGATAACTGTTCTTCACACCCCCCCCCCCCCCCCACACTCACTAAAGCACCAACCTGTTGAACCTACAAACGGGTGTAATGGCTCATTGTCTGAATCCGTGAACAGATTCTTAAGCTATTCCTTGATCATTTCTGTACTTTTTCCTGGTGTGTTCCAATAGACTCACTAAAATCCACGGGAGAACGCACTGATCTAAAACCTATAAGTATACCCACGGATTGTATGAAATAAGTGGATGTCTGTTTTCAGTACTGCCAAGATGTTGTCATGCATACAAATTATCAAAATCGCACGTGAGTGTGCAGAGATAAAGCTAGAAGTATTTCCCACAAACCGGGTTGTCAATTCCTGGAACAGACTATCAGAGGATGTAGTAGAAGATGATTCAAAGATCTATATTCAACATTTAAAAACATTGAGAGTTCGAGCAGATAAAATGTTTTCTGGTGGGTTGTTCTAGTAGTTGATGACTCTTATGCAAAAAAAAGCGCTTACAGGTATCGATGTCAAACTGCTGTTTGTCAGGTTTGAAGCTATTTCCTCATGTACGATCCCCAATATCTAATGGTACTGGTAGTAGTTGTCCATGGCTCTAGATGTACAGATCCTGTGTGTACTTGTACCTTCGATGATGTTTCCGACAAGTGTCTGTAGACTAGACATGGCAGTTTAAGTACTCTGAGCTCGTCTTCACATATGGTCCCGTCAAGCTTTTGAAGAGTAGGGCAAAAGTTGATGTGTTCATGAAATCAAAAGAATTTGCCATGCCAACAAGTTTGTTAGCTTTGTTGGTTGCAATCTCAGAGTGTTTGTTGAACCTCAGGGCGTTATCAACGTGCACACTCAGGGCCTTTTCCCAGAATGTTTTTTTCAAATGTTACAACTTCCATGTTGTACTGAAGTTTGCTTTTGCATCTCCTCAGGTGCATAGCTATATATTTAGACAGTGTTGAAGCATAGTTGCCATACATCTTCCCAGTCTTGGTTGTTTAACTCTCTGTAATAGCTCTTGTCCTTTCGTGGAGGTGATCTTTGATAAACGCTTAGTATCATCAGCGAACAGCTTTATTATACTGCTTACTGCTTCAGGCATGTCGTTGATGTAACAGACAAACAATGCAGGGCCGACAGCGCTGCCTTGGGTGGAAACCAACTAAAGAATGGTGCCCAGTTAGAAAAGGAGCCATTGATAACCAGCCTCTGTTTTCCATTGCTTAGAAAGTCCCGAATCAAGTTCATCCTGTCTCTATCTACAGCACAGCTGCTCACTTTGCTCAGTAGTTGGTGGTGGGGCACGGTAGCAAATGTTGCAAACTCTAGATAAATAACATCAACTGGATCGCACATGTCAAGTACGGTTAGTGTGCCAATCAACTGCGTCTTACAAGATCTACCACTTAAGAAACGCTGGCATTCTGATGTGCAGTCTGACATAAGCTCGGCTCTAATTAAAGGCTCCAATCGTTTGCAGAAAACTGATGTTAAGCTTACACGTCTCTGACCGCTAGGTGCAGATTTGCTGCGTTTCTTAAAGATTGGTGTGACCTGCCCATCCTTCCAATCTTGTGGAATTAATATCTCATGTAATGATCTGCTAAAAGTATTATCAGTGGTTTGGCAATAAGCTTGCTTGTCTCCTTCAAAATTCCTTGGTGCGGTTTAATTGGTCTAATTGACTTTGACATTTTTATGTTCTCTAATCATTTACATTCATCATCTTCCTTGATAATGATCTGATCTAATGATGAGGTCCTCATTACATTCCTAAACTGAGATATTGAGGCGATGTCCTCTCTCACAAAGACGCTCGTAAAGTTTATCTATTTTGCCTTTTCCTTGTTGGATCCGGTTGTTGTGCCATCATCTTATTTTAGGTCTGCAATGCCGGAAGTAGGCTTTAACTTTGACTTGATGCAGCTATAGAGCGCTTTAGGGGTTTCCTGACTTTTTGACGATTCCATGTTCAAAATGTATTTCTGATTTCCTCACCTTTCCCTTCAGTTTGTTTCTGTGTTTGTCATATTATTTGTAGCGGACTTCTTCTTCTCTGTCACCCTTAATTGATTGAATGCTTTGTGTTTACTTTTGTTTCAAGAACTGTTCTACGATTCTTAATACATTTTAGTATGCGTATAATAACTAACAAACAAGACTAACTACGACATGAAGTGCTAGATACGGACTACTTTATTACTAAACAATAAACATCCAGACCTAATCAGGTCATACAGTTAAGGTTGATGCTCCACTTATATAAACATCCTTCCGTTTTTAGAAAGAAAACAAAATCTATTTCATGCATGTGATACATAAAGATTAAATGATTAATTGCCAATTGTAAAATAGACCCGTGTCTTGTTGACTATTAGCACTACTACTTGTATTATAGGAATTGAATATTCATCACTATATCACTACAACGATAGGTTATAGGAATTAAATATTCACCACTATATCACTACTACGAAAGGTTAAAGGGATTGAATATTTATCAACATGTTAATAATGATATTATCTATCTACATGGACTAGTAGACCCTGGACACGTATTATCATATACCATTTGGATTTTACCCTAGCACTACTTGATAATCACTCAGAAAGATAGGTGGTTTGGTAGTTCTAATGGATATTCTAATTGGCATTGAGTCTGTTACAGCACCCTTCTAAAAGTTCTAATGAAGAGGGTGGCTCTCGTGTCTTGTGCTGATGTACTCTATTTCTTCTAAAGACTCCACTTGGTGTTTCAACTTCATAAGATCTCTCGTCAAGTTGTTTGCTTACTACTGCCTTCTGCCATTCTTTTTGCCCTATCCTAAATGGGTTCATTCAGACTGTGTCTCCTTCTTCTGATACAGGAAGATCTTTTGGTGACTTGTAATTTCTGGCCTGTTTCTGTCTATCTTGACACATCTTTAGTTTGTCCACCTTGAAATACTCCTCTCCTCTTGGAGCTAGTAATGTCTCAGTCATAGGAACAAGTGTTTGTGCACGTCTTCTCATTAGCTGCAATGCAGGGCTGCTGCCTGCACCTTTAGTTGAGGATATTCCTGATCTCCCGCAAAGGTATAAATGGGTCTGGCTTGAGCTTTGCACACTTATCCATCATGTGCTTAGGTGCCATCACACCAGACTCAGCCTTACCATTGGCATTTGCGTGTCCCAGTGCACTCGTGCAGTACTCAATGTACCAATTGTTGGCGAAGTCACAAAGTTCATGTACACTGAATTGTGGGTCATTGTCGCTTACAACTTTAGACGGAATACCTTGTCTGGCAAAGTGTTGTTTTAGCTTCGTAATAACTGCATTAGATGTAGTACTATATAGCCTGTCTAATTCCCCAAATCCGCTGAGGTAGTCTATGGTCAGTAAATATTTTTTACTGTTCCATGTGAAGGGATCTGTGCCAACTATCCCCCATGGGTAGCTGGCTGTGAATGGCATAAGTTTCTCATTTTGTAGGCATCGACCAAAACATTGGCAGGCTTCACATGTCTTTGCAGTTTGTGTGGTCTCAGCTGTCATTCCTGGCCAATAGATGCACTCTCTTCCTCGCCTAAGCATGCTTTCTCCTCCAAGATGAGCTGAATGCAGACGTTCTTTGGTTCTGCCTCTTAAACTTTCAGGTACCAGCACTCCTTCACCTTTGAAAATCAAGCCATCATGCACAGCGAGTTCATCTCTGAATGAGAAGTGTGGTGTTACCTGGATGGGAAGATCCTGTTTGTTCTCTGGCCAGCCTTGTAGAATAACAGCTTTTGGTATTTCCATGATTGTATCATTTCTTGGAGCTGTCCATAATTCATTCAGCCATTCAGTACCAATTCTTAGATGGCCTACAGCACAAACCTGTGCAAACTGAGCATGATAATCTACACAATTCTGCCGATGGGCATGTGATAACATATCAGCGATGTACAGTTAACAAGACTAACTACGACATGAAGTTCTAGATACAAACTACTTTATTACTAAACAGTAAACATCCAGACTTAATGAGGTCATACAGTTAAATCTGACCCGTCACTTATATAAACAACTTAAATTTCGATTGGATACAGTACTCTCATTCATCAAAGA
The DNA here is from genome assembly GCA_034401795.1 of Chaetoderma sp. LZ-2023a. Lineage (NCBI taxonomy): Eukaryota > Metazoa > Mollusca > Caudofoveata > Chaetodermatida > Chaetodermatidae > Chaetoderma > Chaetoderma sp. LZ-2023a. The sequence continues at coordinate 74,173,607 of CM067365.1, forward strand.
AAATTGCGTCTGCTTTGTCTGTAATGACTTTCATGAATCTTTACGAGGGATACAGCTATAGACTGCTTCCAGTAGTGTGTTCTTAATCACATTCCATCTTTGTTCGGTGGTCACTCCATTTAGCTATGTGTCCCAGTTTTACATAATCACCTCTATCATAGACTTCTATCTGCACCTTCATTGGGATGTCTTGTAGGTAGCATCTTAGCATGAGGCTTAGGGTTGTATGATGACTCTAGGGAGGTTCGATTTCCCTACCATGCTTTCCTCATTTGATAAGGCCTAAGTCCAGTAGTTTAGGTTGTTGATGTCCTCTGTGGTGTGTAGGGTGTATTATATACTGGTAAACGAAGCAATCTCTTCGCGTGTCAAGGATTTGGCTTTCTGGATGGTTTGCATCATGTGGAGAAGTAGACGTCTCAATTTATTTTTGGGTAGATGAAGTCACCCATTACTAGAATATGACTGTGATTTGAGTCGCTACCTTACTTGGGGGATTCTTATCCAAATATCAAGATTATGTTGGCCCAACGTGGTCTGTGTAGGTTGGCCCAACACGTGGCTTCTTGGGCTTGGGTAATGCGATACGGGTGCCTTGGTCTACAGCATCGATGGGTGGTGCATAAAAGCTGAATTGATGAGGTGTGTGATCCACTTTGAGATAATGTCACTTGCATATTTAAATAGTTCATTGCTCATGCCATTATGTCCAGGTGCACGTCCATCTTTCAGGGCTTTAAGTGCCTTCTCAACTTCTGCTGTTTTAGTTGGTGTTAGTAATGGTCTGGGGTCTCCTGAGAACGGGTGCAAGGGCTCATCATCGTGGTCAGAAAACTGTTCCTTGAATCATTCTCGAATCGCCTTGGCTTTACCCTGGTCAGTCCCGATAAAGTGTCCTTCAGAGTTGTGTACAGTGAGTGGTGGTGTGTAGTCAGTAACTCAGGGCTCGGGCTGGCCGAAACATTTTGTGACAGTCATATGTGGCAATGATTTCATCTGCTAGGGAGTCAGCTTATTGAATAGCAAGATCTTTTAAGCATTCACTAATGGGGCGCAGAATGTTGTTGCGCTCCTGGAGTAGTTTGGTGCCATCTTTACCTTGAACGTAATGCTTTCTGCTCTGCTAACAGTTTTAATTTACCACTAGAGGCCCGCCAGTATACCTAGTTCGCTTGTTTTTTGGAACACATATGATGCTGGTAACTGATGATTCTATAGATTTCAGTATTTTGGTGAGGGCTTTGTATGGATTGGAGCTGACGTCAATGTTAGCTGTCTGCCCCCAAGGGCGTTTTTGCATGACATTTGAGTATCAGTGTGGCTGATGAGCTTGGTTATCTTGTAAGTGACTCTGCCCTCTTGCCTGGTATGCCGTTTATGACCCCACATCATTCTGCTCATTGGCCTAATGCTGGCCCAACATGTTGGCCCAATGCATCCACCTAACATTGGCCAAACATACATAATATAACATTGGCCCGACATTGACAATACAGGTTAGGCCAACGTCTTTCTGCTTATTGGTCTAACAGTAGGCCAACATATTCTAGAAATATTAGTGAACTATTTTTTTTAATCCCTTTTTATATTTGCAATATATTTAGCAAATTCGCAAATAAAAAGATACCTTTACTGAAGTGTATCAAACCCGTTTGGCAGGCACTTTGATCTTTTTAGCCAAAAGGCGAATTCAAAGGTTTGCAAAGCGTTTGATAGCTTATAACAGATTGCCTTTATTTAAAGGAGATTGTCAGTTTCTTAAGATGGATTTTCACCAGACATATTAAAATTATATTACTGCATAGAAGTATCTAGAGGAAGGATACTATGTATACAACATAATTCCTTTTAGATATGGAACTGCTTACAAAACCTGATCACTTTATCCCTGACACAAACTTAATTTCAGCAATTAAATAATGTAATGTCGAGTTGTTGAGTTACAGGGCCGGCCCTAGGGTTTCTGGCACCCTAGACAAAGGCAAAGGACAACCCTTTAAGCGGCAAATTGTGAATTCCAGATACTCCGAGAGGGCATTTCCTGCATTTCTAGAGCAAAATATGGCTCTTGTCCTAAGTGTGGATTTTTTAGAGATCTTATTTGCTTTGAGTAGATGTAGTTTGGGTGGTGAGATGTGTCCCACTCCCTTTTTGGTGGCCCTCTAAAATCTGGTGCCCTAGGCTGTGCCTATGCCTATGCCTTGAGCCGGCCCTGTTGAGTTACCTCCCTTGAGAAGTGAATATTTATTTCAAAATAACCTGACTGATTTGCTACCTAATTATCTCATACATTTATAATATACATTGACTATAAGTGGTTGGGCCAACGATGGTAACCCAACAAAATTTTGCCACTGTTATGCCAACATTGGCCCAATATATGTATATAACATTTATAATATACATTCGCTATAAGTTGTTGAGCGAACATTGGCCAAACAATGGTAGCCAAACCTAATTTTGCCACTGTTATGCCAATGTAGGCCCAATGTATTCATTTATAATTGGGATCCTGCACTGCAAGGCACAGAAGTCCTATAGTAATCACCGTTTCTGTCTGTCTGTCTGTCCGTCCGTCCGTCCGTCCGTCCGTCCGTCCGTCCGTCCGTCCGTCCGTCCGTCCATCCATCCGTCCGTCCATACATCTGTCCATCCATCCATCTGGCTGTCCGTCCATCCACAATATCTCGTAAACAGCATATCATACAGACACGCTTCAGATATTTTATTGAAACTTAGTGTATGCCTCAGTTATGATACATAGATGTACCTTTTGAAGAATTTACCTTTATAGGTCATGCAAAAAATTAAATTTTTTGTTATTTATTTTTATTTTTAATAATATGAAGGCTTTGAATAAAATTGCCACCTTCTACATCGAGAGAGGCATTTCCAGTGATTGTGGACCCTGCCAAGACGAACTGATTTGGAGACTGAAATATCACTCTCAAAATAATGCTCTTTTGGTGTTCTGTAGCTCGTGGGGTAGTGTCGGGCCGTTCCAGTGTATCATGTCAACTCGCAGTGCCGCAAGTGCATGACGAACGATGACGCTGGTTAGCATCCAGTCTCGGGGTGACGGATCCTGTACGAGACTGCCCTATGTGTAACCAAAACCGGCTCCTAAGGCCGTTGGAATTCAATCGTTCCAGTGGGGCCGTGCGACCATTGTCGCAAACAATAGATACAACTGTCTCATCCCAAGAATTTGTGTCACCAGTATGCCTGTCCATAGCAATTTCGTGATCCATGGACTTACAAGATTTGATTTTGTGACCTAAAAATATAAGTCTATGGAATGATTTTACCTAAACAGACCATCGAGTATGCTAGATAAAACTAAATAAGAGCATACGAAAATACAAGACATAGAGACAGCCAGATGAACTTTTAAACATGGGGCTCCCGGAGGTACCACACAGACTCGTAGGTCCGCAGAGGTATCCCCGCAAGGGAGGCTCCCATACACGAGACTTAACTAATTAGTTATTAATTAAGTTATTATACCTCTAAGCTGAAAGGAAGAAGAATATCTCGGACGAAAAATCATGTGCCTCACACGGGCACTACTCCAAGTGCTAATTCGGTTGAGGAGTATTATCCTCACGTGGACCGTCGTTGCTGAATCCTTGCAAGAGGCAAGTGCCTCGCATGGGCCTCCGTCTCGGGAATGTGTCGCCACTGCTTAAAGCGGGAGAAGAGTAGTAGGCAAAAATAGGCCACTCTAATATTTCAACCAAAAATACTTGAAAAAGAAAAGACCACACCTAGTAAGATTATGACCATAGGGTTGCGTGCGGTTTTATGTGAAGACGGGACGAACGATTCCCGAAGGATTCCCACGTCACCGTCTTATGTGAATCTTAGTATGCTGAATTAGAAGTCACTACTTTATTTATGCGGGCCTTCAGCTTTGCTTATCTATCCTTTAATTTTTAGAGACAAGAACTATTTTAGGCCGCAAATGCCCGGTATCTACCTAGCTATTAGACACGGCTGTCATTGAGAACAGATGCCCTAAGACATCAATACTGAAGACAGCGCTCATACATGTTACTTAGTAAGATCACTGAACTGGATAAGAATCCGGACATCTCGCTCCGTAACCACATAAAACGTTACAGGACACAGGTTACTTTTCACAAGAGCATTATTAGGCAATTGTTCTATCGTTATGGTGGGGGTAAGAGAGACGAATACCCACCGTAAATGTCCGTCCCATGAGGGCGTGGCAGATCTAAATATCATGCCCAGACATTCTTATGGAATTCAGTGGGGATAAGTATCTCGCCCGTCACCAGGTCCTATGGGACTAACCGTTTAACCTGTCGTTAGGTTTATATACAAGTTGCCCAGTTTTGCACTGCGGTGCGGGAGGATTGTTCAGCAAATAAAATAATAATTAAGATATGCTTTCGCAGTGCTTTCATACATTGGCAAAAGTGCTAACTACTAAGTATCCGAAGATACGAGGGGAATGTATGTGACACCACACCATGGCCATTACTGCTCGGAAACCCCAACAGTTTCCCAGGGTCGGATCAGCCCATGGTGTGGATAGGGACATCCAAACAATTAAGAAGCCACACGGCTGAGCATGAAGAGAGACAAAATCTTAGAGTTATGAGTCTTACCGGAGTGCGGGGCTAGATTATCGCACTGCCGGAAGAGAAGAGTATACCACAGATTTCCTAACGAAGAAAGTGTCTCTAATCATATTAAACCTATCCTATCGAGCTGAATAGAAATGGTTTAGTTGGTAGCATGCCGGGATAAACAAAGTTATAACACGGACAGCGACCTCAGTGAAAAATTGTTGGTGGCGGGAGAAAGTGCTGCATATATAAATGTTGCTGTATAGTGTTTCCTACGTGCACAGCAGTCCTATATTTTCTATAAATAAACAAAACATATGAACTAACCAGAACAATTAATATGGTATCAAATGATCAGAATTATATATCTTGGTACAGGTTCTTTTAGTCATCGGGACCGTTCTTACGGATACAATATAATTAGAAAAGTACATTTAGCGGAATAATTAAAATGTTAAGTATAGTTACTTGAATACTCGGTAGCCATGTTTAAGTAAGGCTATCATGTTACTGAAATTGATACGTCATCCTTTAGTTGACGCGAGTTGATGCATTCTCTGGAAGCTGGAAAGTTCCCGCAGGTTAGTTCCCGCAAACATGATTCCCGCAAGAAGCTCATGGCAGGAGTACATCGCTCAGGACTGTAAGTACAATGGAATGTCTAACGAGTAGTCAGTAAGAGATACAATAGCATTACTGCTGTGAAGAAAGTTCCCGTACACCGATGGTACGGATGGAGGTTGACAACAACCCGATCACAAGCGGGGGTTGTTAGATGCAAATGAAGATACAAAACAAAGCTTTACAGTGCTGGGCACGTCAGCCAGCTCTGAAGATGCACTGGGCAAAGTTTACTTGCTGCGGTCGAAAGTTAAAAGAACCTGCAAGACATCAGTGCAAGGACGGTTGAAATATCACTTTTAGGCATGGCCGGCAGATCCGGCGAGTCAGCCATCACAGAACATCGCTGTCTCTACATCTGTAGAATCACATATTTAGACCTTAAAGCCCTCACCACAAGTTCGTGTTTCGAAGTAGATATTGATACTCATGAACGATAATTAGAAAGTTCCAAATCGCTCCCGCAAGTAGGGAGTTACAAAATTGTTTTAGTGCGGTGGGTTGGGTAACTGCTAGCTGCGGGAGAAAAATCGACAGAAAGCGAAGTTATATGCGTAATATCTGTCGTGCTGGTAGTAGTTGGTACAGGTCCAACCTATTCAGCCCATGGCCGAGGATGCTCTCGATTTCTGGATCGCGTCTCCTTTTATACTCCCCGTGACATCACAGGCGCAGGCTCCAAACAATCATCATTCAAGCTACAGCCAATCAACGCGTAGCTGATAATAACGCTGTCGAACGTTCTAGAACATTCTAGAAGTTCTGCGTCCACGTGGTCATGACGTCATGGAAATATTTTGAAGATAATCAAGACAGGTTTTCCGTGGATAACTCAGCCATTTCCTAACCGATTTTGAAATGGTTTACAGATTTAAAAGGCCCGTCGAATTCTGGCCTTGATTAATGCCAGATTCAGCGGGAAAAGGTAATCAAAAAGGATTACAGGGTACCATCTCGGTACACTGAAATCGTCATCCTATCTTGGTCATAATCTATGGGCTCCATCAAAAATAGCTTATGGCGCTACCCATGGGGGGGGGCGTGTTCAGGGAACAAATCCAGGATGGGCGGCACGTACCCAGCTTGGCTGGTACGGCCGGTACCTGACCGGTCGATCCGAACTACAGTTCTTTCACTCTCGTGTTGCGTAACTTTTGCCTGCTGCCTAAGAATCTGTATCTCTTCCTCTAAATCTCCCATTACTTTCTAATGCTGAAATCCATTCATCTCTGTCCAACATCTGTTTTTTTCAATTGTTCTATTTTTTATCGAATGTCTTATTTACAGAGCTGTCATTAGCAGTAACTAATTTTCTTACGTTCTCAATTTTGTGGTCAAGTTTCTGGGATACATTCCTTATTGTTCGAAGAAGGTTCACAGTATCTCTGTTACCTTATCGACAATACTAATGGACTTGCTGGGATGTGTCAGCGATGAGGCTATTATTCTTACCATTGATAGAATCCAATCTTGCCTTTGAAATTTTTCTCACATTAGCCATTTAGTGTTAGCATGGGATGCCACATTATTCTGTTGATATGAACCGTGGAACGTTGTTATTGTTATGGAAACTTTACACTGTCATGTCAAAACATTCAGGCTAGGGGAAGACTACAATTGCGGTGGTCTATTAACTACTGGCATTTTGCTAGATAGAATTATGGCCAATGAGGCATGAACCAACAGCCAAACCTTAATGGCAGAAAGACACACCATCCTCTTCTCTATCCATTCACCCCTCTTGCCACCTCACTGCACGCTCACCATCACCCAGTCTAAATATGAGTCAGACACGCATGCCATTCATGCTAGACGAGGCCATAATGGAGGAAGAAGGGAACACTACAGAGGCGGATAGTAAACACGTCTCTGAGATGTGCTCAAGTCCAAATAAAATGGTGCTAGAAGTAAGGCCAGACACCTCAACAATGACTGGCTCTAGAATCAATGTTGCGCAGTTGGGTTACCTGTCAGGAGCCTGCCAACCTGCCATTGCACTATCTTGGATGCTTTGAGTGTATTACGTACTGGTGTTAATATTCATTGTGCCCAAAATATGTTAGTGCGGCTGCGCCCTCTCTTAAAATCAACCAGCTAGCTTCCAGTAATTTTGACTTGTGTAAATTCGGTAACTTAGATAACATTCTGAGCACAGGCTATCTAAACCTCTATGCTCAGCTCATCTTCATTCATCTCTATAACCATATTGTCACTTGCGGTGAATGGCTCATCATAGTCGCTTTTTCAATGACCAGAATTTGTCGATCCTACTCTTAAAGGTGGAAGTCTCAGTACCATTATCATAGACTCTGGTAGGCTATTCCAGAGCTAACAAATGCGCAGTGAAAAGAGGTTCTTCTGATATTAGTCTTTGCGGCTTGTATGAATAGCCGCTGGCTATGGCCCCTCGTTCTCTTGTCTTCTTGTGGTTGGAGCATTGGGTGAAGTTTTGGGTCATAAATCTCTGCCATTAGGTTTGTAGGCCTCTATCATGGCGCCTCTTGCTCTACAGTAGACCATGGTTGGCAACTTTAGTGACCATAGTCATTCGTTGTATGGCATATCCTTCAACGATGGTACAAGTTTAGTGGCTCTTCGTTGTATGCTTTCTATTACTTCGATGTGCATCATTTTGTATGGCTGCCATCCAACATTGGCATACTTCAGGTGTTTTCGCGCAAGTATCTTGTACAAGAAGATAACATTTCTGTCATCAAGGTGGGCAAATGTCCTTCTTATGACTTTCATATTGCTATTAGCATTGCTAACTTTGAGTGTAACATGGTGATTGAACGACACATTCGGATCAATGGGACCCCAATTTCCTTCTCCTCCAAAGTAAGTTCCAAAGTGGTTATCCCTCCTTAGGTTCGCATATAGTAGTCTACCACCCCCTTCGGTGCTGTGGAGATTGTCATGACTTTGTATTTAGCCAGGTGGAATTTCAAGAGCCATGCAGAGGTGTGACCAGTCCTGCAGATTATATAGATCTTCCTGAAGACCTTTGGCATCTTCTTGATTGGTAATTTCCCGGAATGATTTGGCGTCATTAGCAAACATATACACTTCCGAGGAGACACACTCTGGTAAGTCATTTATGGAGACTACAAACAATAGGGAGCCCAATACACTACCTTGGCGTATGCCGCTGGTTACTGGGTCAAATTTTGAGACTGTGCCATTAACATGCACCTGTTGCTTCTTTTTGGCCAGAAAGTTAGCCACCCAGCTTAGGACTGTTCCCTTCATTCTATAGGTTTTGAGTTTGAAGACAAGTCTCCCATGTGGAATTTTATCAAAGGCTTTCTGATAGTCCATGTAGATTACATCGATATAGCCCTTATTGTCTACTGTTTGAGACCAGTTGTCTAATACATGTAGATGCTGGAGAGCAGTAGATCGCCCATTTATAAACCAGTACTGCTGGTTGCTGAAAAAGTTCATTTTCCTCAAAGTGCTTATAAATCACGTCCAGTACTATTGACTCCATGGCCTTACACAGAATGCAGGTTAAGCTTACTGGTCTGTAGTTGTAAGTGCTATTGCATCTGCCTTTCTTGAAAATGGCAGCTACTGTGGCCTCAGTCCCAGTATTTAGGCACAATTGAATTATCATTGGAATATGTTTGCTAATTACTGGGCCACGTTCTTTCAGAACCCTTGGGTGTATTTGTTCTGGTCTGGGTGACTGAGCAATATTTAGTAATAAAATGATACAATGATACAATGAAAGGACATCTGACAGCAGGCCTCAGGCCTCTAACGTCAGGAATAACAGTTTCACATCAGTCAACTAGTATTGAAGCAGAAATGGAAATACATGTAGATTTAGCTTCAAAGTTGAAGCGCATAGGGTGACTTTCCCAAAGTTTGTCCAATCTATGTTTAAAAGAATTAATTGAAGGTGCGCTGATGACATATTCAGAGAGTTTATTCCAATGATCAGTGCACCGCAATGGGAAGGAGTACTTTCTTATGTCTTGTCTGGGTCTAACTTTCATGAGTTTTAAGCTATGGCCTCTTGTATTAGTATTTGTGTTGTGAAGTTCAATGAAGTCTGATGTTCCTTGGTCATATTTGTTGTTGAGATGTTTATAAATCTCTATCATATCGCCACGTAATCTACGAAATGCCAAGGTTGGTAGCTTGGTCGCTCGTCTTTGAACATTTTCTACAGCATTTATGGGTTTTTTCAAATGTGGGGCCCAGACAAGATTAGCATATTCAATATGTGGTCTAACGAGGGCATTGAATAGGTGGGTAAAATTATATTTATCTATATAGCTAAACGTACGTCGGATTAATCCCATTATTTGGTTTGCTTTGTTTATCTTTTCATTTATGTGCTGGTCAAAATTTAGCTTTTCATCGATTATTACACCAATATCTTTTTCAGCAGGGGAGTATGTTAAAGTATGGCTGCATAAGTTCATTGTATAGGAGTGTGGTACTGGTTTTTTGGTAGAGATTCGCATATATTTGCATTTATTTGGGTGAAGTTTTAATAATGAATCATCCGTCCATGAACACATCGAATTTATGTCTTTTTGCAGTGAAATACAGTCTGTTGGATTAAAAATTGATTTGAAGAGTTTTGTGTCATCTGCAAACAGGAAAATTTCAGAACAACAGTTAACTGCATCAGGAAGATCATTGATATATATTATGAAAATAAGTGGTCCCAAAACAGAACCCTGTGGTATGCCACTTGTGACCTGTGTTGTTTTAGAAGGGACCCCGCTAATTAATACCTGTTGCGTTCTACCGGTTAAAAGTGCCTGTACCCAATCTAACAATTTACCTTCTATGCCATATATAGACAACTTTTATATGAGACGTTTGTGAGGAACCTTGTCAAATGCCTTCATAAAGTCACAGTAGATAACATCAATCATCCCGCCTTTATCAAGTGCCTGCAGCCATTTTTCAAGTACATTTAGCAATTGTTGAACAGTAGATCGGCCACTGATAAAGCGATATTGTTTATCTGAAAGCATTTTATTTGTTCTTAGATGGTCCATTATTGCATCCTTAATTATTGATTCCATTATTTTACACACTACCGACGTTAGGCTGATTGGGCGATAATTTTCAGGTTTCTTTTTGTCCCCCCTTTTGAGTATGGCTGATATATTGGTGTTAGTCCAACAGTCTGGTAATTTCCCAGATTCTAGTAATCTATTAAAAAGCAATGATAAAGGATTGCAGAATACCTGCCTAAGTTCATATATTAGCCTAGGATGTAATCTGCCAGGTTCAGGAGATTTAGAAATCTTGAGTTTGGATAACTTTTCTTTCACAATGCCTGGAGTGATATTAAAAATTAGTGGAGACTGCATAATTATGTGTCTAGTTGAAATTGCCGGTGCCTCTTCATCCGGTTCAACTGTGAAAACAGAATTAAAGTAGTCAGCTAAAACATCTGCCTTTTCCTTATCATTTGTAGTAAAAACACCATTATTATTATTATTAGGTGTTTCCAAATCGGGGATACCAATTGTTGTTTTTGTCAGAGATTGAACATATTTCCAAAATTTCTTTGGATTTTGTTTAACACATTTCGAGATATTGTGTTCATGCATCCTCATAGCTTTTCTTGTAGCTGTCCTGACTTGATTTCCTATTTTACAGTATTCAATATATATGTCTTCACTCTCAGTTTCTATATATTTTCTCCAGAGACGTTTCTTTTTATTAATCTTACTTCTGGGTCTTTTATCGAGTGGGTATTTGTTTCGCTTACTTTTAATTTTTTTAATAGGAATGAATTTCTCTTCAACTTCGTGATATTTTGAAAGTATTGTTTGCCAAAGATCATTAACATCATTGAACCTTCCCATAAGGTTGCTCCAGTCTTTGTTCAAATATGCAATTATAGCTTTATAATCTGCTTTATCATAGCAATATCGTAATTGTGTGGTTGTACTGCTGACCAGTTCGAGATGGATTGTAACTTGTATTATAGAATGATCACTCTTACCGAGTGGGGCATTAACAACTATGTCATCCACTAGTTCAGGATAATTTGTAAATAGTAGATCTAGTATTGAGGGCTTAGCCGAGCCCCGTCCTCTAGTGGGTGTTGTTATCAATTGCGTAGGAAGCAATCTCTTATTGTCTCAATAAAGTGATAAGTAAAATCTAAATTAGTAGCGCTGGTATATGTAGCTAGTGACCAATTGATATGCGGCATGTTAAAGTCACCCAGTATAAGTGTGCGTCTGTTATCAGAACATAATGTATGTAGTACATGGCAAAGTTGTATGTTGTTCAAACTATCTGAATGTGGGCTTCTATAAAATATACCGATCCTTAGAGTTTCCTTTTCCACAGTTATATCACAGACGAGACATTCTACAAATGCATCGTTGGTGGTTATCAGGTTATATGATATAGATTTCCTTATGAATAAAAGAATGCCTCTCCCGTGTTTGTCAGCAATATTAGATTCTTCAATGTTGTATCCTTCTATGTTGTAATCAGCTAGTGTTCGATGAACGTTATAGTTCTTTGGTTTTACCTCAGTGATGGCTATGATATGTGGTGGTTTGTCTTGGATTAAGTGTTTGAGTTCAATAATCTTGTCTTGCATGAAGACATCTGCATTAGTGTATAAAACTGTGACATCACTGTCATGTTTGAAATTGGCATGAGTTGGGCTGGACGTTTTCTTTGATTATATATTTGGTCTACATTTGTCACTTAAGGGCATGTTATGGTTTTTAGTTTTGTTCTTTAGGTTTATATGAGGTGCACCTGTAACTAAATTAGTTTTTACAATCTTTTTCTTGGAGGAATGATTAGTAGTACTTAATAGTACTGGCTTGGTGGATTGGGCTGGGCTAGACGTTTTCTTTGATGATATATTTAGTTTATATTTGTCATTTATGGGCATGTTACGGTTTTTAGTTTTGTTCTTTAAGTTTATAAGAGGTGCATCTGTAACTAAACTAGGTTTTACAATCATTTTCTTAGAGGAATTATTAGTAGTACTTAATAGTACTGGATTGGTGGAGTGCTTGTGTTGTAGTGTGTAAGGCGTTGATTGGGCATGTTGCTGATTCGTGTATGATGTGTAGTATATGCTGGTGGATTCCTCCCATGGATCCTTTCATTGTGAAAATGTGGATTGTAAGCTGATCTCTCAGCTGGGTAAGTTTTCCGAACAGCGGAAGCATAGGTGTTGTAAGAATTGTTGATAGAGGTACTGTTGAGGTAGTTTATAATATTTTCTGATAGGATACGAGTCCCCTGCACATTTGGATGTATGTGATCATAAAATAATTCCTTATACACCTCACCACTGGGATTGAAGAAAGGTTGTGAGTTGTCTATAAATGTTGTATGTTGCGTTTCAGACAGGCTTAGTAGGATACAATTGAACTCAAGTGTTAGATTATGGCAATACTCATTTTATGGTCGTGGCAGCAAGGATGATACAAAGACCTGAATGTGAGGGCATATAGAGCGAATGCGATCGATTAAGGCAGAGTAATCTTAAATCATACTTTGTTGGTTTCGTTTGCCAATGTTGTTGCTACCTACATGTATGACAATAGCATCATGACTATTTACTTGAAGGTATTTGTCTAATTGGTCTGTGAAATCATTAATCCGTGCCCCACGTAGAGTTTGTATATTAATATTGAGTTCATTGGTAGACATATATCTTCCACTTAAATTTCTAAGTGTGGAGCTACCGATAATGAGGACCCTTTTTCGTTGGTCAGTCCAATTATCATTCGCATTTGTGGAAGTGGGTTTGGTATTGGAAAATCTTGCTAATCTGCTCTTAGATATGTAGTCATTATCCTGATTTTTAGTGTGGTAATGACTGCCATTATCAGTCTGAGTTAGCAATGGTGGTATTTCATGTTGAATCGGTACTCTGGTTCGGGAGTATCCTGATGTCAAGTGTTGGACATATGAGTTTGGTGTCTGATTTGGATGTGTCCCTCAATTGTTCACTACAGGAATTGACCTAACGTTGACACTTTGAGCGTTTTCCCTGACCTTCAAAATTGGCGTTGTTTTGCCAGTATGCAGGTTAGACAGACTTCGTGAAACAACCTGGTTGCCAGTTGCGAGAATATCTCTATAAGATGAATGTTGGGGTGTACCGGTATCATTAGTTTGTGTTCTATGTTGAAGATCATTGACATGTTTAATCAATGCATCAAAGTTATTCTGCATATCATTAACCTGCTTTACCAACTTATGAAGAACATCCATATTATTGGTTGTTTCTGTTCCTACAGAAGTAGATGGTTTGGAATTGGTAGGTGGAGGTACTTCTGTCAGTTGTGTGTTTATTTGATAATCAGCAATACTCGCTGCCTTTTGAGTACAATTTATTGCAGGATTTGGTGTTTCAGACACAGGTTCAGTAATATCATGATCAGCACTGGTTATTTCAATGACTTCATGTGCTGTTTGCTTATCAGCGTTACTGTCTCCAATTTCAGTACTATTTGTTTCATGATTGGATGTTTTGGACACAGGTTCAGTACTATCATGATCAGCAATGGTTGTTACAAGGACTTCATGTGCTGATCCATACCACTCGAGGTATTCTCGAATATGTTTGGTTATCACTGTACAAGCACTACAAGTGTACTTTCGACGGGATTTAGATGTAAGTAAGTGAGCATGTAAGGTGGCAGCTTGGTACATGCATAATGTTCCCAATTTTTACAATTGGAGCACATCACCATGTAATTGTCGTTTGGCTTACCACAGGAACAGAAAATGCAGAGACTGGATATATCGCCATTAAGGTTGCCGTTATCGTGTGGTATGTCGTGTATTTGTAGGAAGGGGGTAACACCATTTTGCATATCGTCATCTTGTGACTGTTGCAAATCAGATAATATAGGTAGTGTTGCATGTCCTGGCGTTCCAACTTGCAATATGTGGGTTGGTGTGGGTGATGTTCTGTGGATTATGATATTTCCTTGAGTTATTTGATTTGGGGATGTACTGATGGTTGTGATGGTAACAGCGGGTATAGATGTAGTGGGAATGGAGAAAGCTGACAGTGCAGACGTGTCGTTGTTTGCTGCACATTTAGCAAAATGCTCACTCCGTTCTGTAACTCTTGTGAGGTTGCACACCTTACATAGCCATAGTTCTGATATTCTAAATTCAATATCTTTACCAGGCTTCTTGCAGGCTTCACAACACATAATGGAATGGAACTAGGCCTACAATTGTGAATCAAATGGCTATGCATAAATAACAATAGAAAATATCAATAGATAATGGTTGAGCCAAGCAGGTAAGTTACACGACTGTGAATAATATTTTATTGCACTTGGCGGTAAAAATCTTGTTATTTAGGTTATTTAGCTCAATAAACTTTTTTTTTATTATTATTATTTCTCTTTAAAAATGTATATATGTTGCTAACTCAGCTTTAAGTGAGAATAGACATGGCCCTATTACAAGGCGTATGGGAAGTACTATTATAATTCAAATATTAGGATCATATATGAGTTCGCTTATGGAATCTTAACATTTCTATAATGTGTGATAAACATGCAGTTAGAAATTTGATTGTTAGCTACCCTAGCAACATGTAAACAACATCCCCGAAAATAGGTTACACGGCTATAAACAATCACTTTTTCATAGAATCATACGGTAGATTTTACACACATATTAATTTATGGCTGAATACGTGTAAAACACATCGAGAATTAACAACAAGCTAACAAGGATTAAACTGGAAAACTAGAAAACGCAAATCGAGTCTAAACACGACACGTCCAGTCAATCATCATCATCATCTCCTAGTGAGTCAAGTTTTTCTCAACTAGGCTTACCGTTATGGCCACATTTGCACAACCTTGTCTCTAATACGATATAATGCCACATTTGATAGAATTTTTCAGGTGCTGTTTAGAATGATGTCGAACTCACCTGCGATCCAGGAGACTGATGGCGCACGCATACACGCGCACGCAACTCAATCTAAAAATATAGTCGTGGCTTCGTGCCGTGAATACAATGTTCCGTTAGCGTAGAAGATCTCCCGAGAACACCAACGTTTTCAACTATACACCTGTGCAAAAGTTAAGCACCAGCAAAAACAATAGAACGTAGAAACATGATGGTACAACTAGGCTGCCATACTTTTTGTCCCCGCGTTAGCTGACATAATTCCAAGTACGAAATGCACATGCATGCATGACTTCACGCCGCTTGATGTCCGTGCGTGGCGGGAAACAGCACACGTGTTCAGTTATGTAAAAGTCCAGTTTGAGGTGTAGAACATTACATACAGATTTAGGCGACAAGATTAGGAATTTTGTGTTCATGACCGTGGTTTATTTGTACAGAGAGAATTAGCTCTTGATTGTGAACCGCTATGGCAAGATGAAGGTTAAGTGATCGTGTGAAATGGCAAATCATAGGCATGCATACCACTGGTATGTCATGCAGAGAGATTGGCAGACAGCTGAACATTAACCATACTGTAATCAGTCGTTTGATTGCAAAACATGGGCAAACTAACGAGGTGAAGGACAGGCCTAGATCTGGAAGACCGAAGAAGACTACTGCCCATGATGATCGAGCCCTAGTACGCCTTGTTAGGAGATCTCCATTCACCAACAGCAGAGTGCTCAGCCAGCAATGGGAAACACGCAATAGAGTGTCAATGTCTACCGTCAAAAGGAGACTGTATGCTGCTGGCATGAAAGCTAGGAGACCTGTCAGACGTCCTCTCCTCACTGCACACCACAAAGAGGAGCGTCTGAGGTGGTGCAACGAAAGAAGACACTGGAACATGAGATCCTGGAGACGGGTACACTGGTCCGATGAAAGTCGGTTCCTGCTTCATGCCACAGATGGTCGAACTCGTGTATGGAGGTCCAGACGCACGGCGTACGACCAACGTAACATCATGGAAGAAGTTCCATTTGGTGGAGGTTCCGTTATGATATGGGGGTGCATCTCATTTGATTGTAAGCTGGATCTGTTGACTGTACCTGGAACACTAAATGGACAAAGATATCAAGATTCCATACTGGATAGAGTTGTGGTCCCTCATTTTGTAAATCATGCACCTGGAACCCACCCTATATTCATGGATGACAACGCCCGACCACATCGTGCTAGAGCTGTGCATGAATACCTCCGCCAGAATGCTATCGAAACCCTACCATGGCCAGCAAGGAGCCCTGACATGAACCCTATTGAGCATATCTGGGACATTCTGGGAAACATGGTGAGAAGGAGGGATCCTCCCGTGCAGAACCTACAGGAATTAACAGACGCACTCCATCATGAATGGCAACGAATACCACAATGGCGTATCAGTCGGTTGGTGACCAGCATGAGACGTCGTGTCCAGGCCGTCATCCAGGCACAAGGTGGATATACCCGGTATTAATAATGACAGTCTCAAACTCGTGCACAGATGTTAAACTTCGTTTTCAGACACCATTAATGACAATCTAGCCACGTGTGTCAACTGTAGGGCAATAGTTGTCAGTTGTGTCAACGTAACCATATTCAGGCCTCGTTTTCAAGTTCAAACAAAAACATACAGTGTTTCCCCACCATCATAATCAGCATTCCTCTAGTTGCATTATTACCTCTTGCACTAAGATGGATGGGTACATAAATGTTTATGCTATTGCTTTCTTCATAGCACATGAATATACCCTCGCATGTGCGTAAAAATAGGGTGGTGCTTAACTTTTGCACAGGTGTATATTAAAGAATGTGGACGAATTTACATGGGTCGAACCCACAAATGTGGAACTCTTTTGTGCTTAAAGAGCCAAATGCTACTCTTGTAAAGGTGTGTCAATTTTTATTTTAAGATTGTCTTCAAATTAACCATTTTGTTTTTACTACACATTTCACACACATGCATTATTATATATGATCTACAAAATTCCAAAAAATACAATAAATTAAATTTTACGATTTTCCGTACATTTGAGATTTATTAATAAGATACCAGTTTTCGTTTTAATCTCTTACGGGTTTTTTGTGGACTCGGACAGTCGTGCTGGTATTCAGCCGCTATGCCGTGAACTCGGGCTGGTATTCAGCCTCTATGTCCGTCTCATCTTCCTTCACAACCATTCTCCATATCAAACTTCCTGGTATATGGTAGGGCGCAGAGCCTGAGAGGGATGATCATGACATGACTACCCAATGGGATCATATTTGAATTCCCGGTTTTCCCCAAATCTATGTAATGCTACTTCAAGGCAAAGACCGTTCTGGCATGCACATATCCGGGAGGGTATTCCATATATCATTTACACGATTTGTAAATGAATGTTTTCGCACATTAATCCTACTACGGTGCTTGACCATCTGTAGGTCATGGCCTCTGGTGCGTCTGTTACAAGTTTGCTACTTCCAGTAGGTCATTGGTTACATTTGGGTCATAGATGCCATGCAGTATCTTGTACACTTCAATCATGTCTCCTCTAAGCCTGTAGCACATAGATTGGTAGCTTCAAGTGCAAGAGCCTCTTCGTAGCTGAGGTTGCTAAGTGAGGGTACTTGCTTAGATAAATGTCATAGGTTGGTGATAGTACATTTTCGATAGACCCGCTGTCGTTCCATAGGTATGGGCTCCATACACTCACGGCATATTCTGGGTATGGCCTCCCCAATGCCTGGAACAGTTGCTTAAACATATCCTCATCTCGATGTGTAGAGGATCTCCTGATCAGGGCCATGATTCCCATGATACTATCTGCTTTGTTGATTTGTGATCTTATCAATCAATCAATCATAATCTATATCCTGTAAGAAGGCCTATCCGCCTATTATGACAGGTTGTTCGGTTTTAAAAATTTTATCTGGGGTATTAGTGTAGCGTCTTTTTACGCCCGCGCAAAGCGGGGTCGTATTATGTGATGGCGCTCGCCGTCTGTCCGTCCATCCGTCTGATTCTTGTCCGGAGCAGATCTCAGAGTTTTAAACCTACACTCAAAAATCTTTTTTCAGCAGATATATTACCTATAGACGAAGTGTCATGATTTCGATTCGGCAAAATCCTTCCATATTTGCTAGAGTTATCTCCCTTGAAAGCTTAAATTTTGTCAAAATTTTCTTGTCCGGGACAGATCTCGAAGAGTTTTGAACCTACACTCACAATTTTTCCCCCAGAGGATGTGTTATGTATAGGCGAAGTGTCATGATTTCGGTGCGGCAAGATCTGCCCGTATTCGCCAGAGTTATCTCCCTTGAAAGATTAAAATTCGTCAAAATTGTCTTGTCCAGCCCAAATCTCAAAGTTTGGACCTACACTGACACATCTTTTTCAGCAGATATATTACCTATGGACTAAGTGTCATGATTTCAATTCGGCAAAATCCTCCCATATTCGCTAGAGTTATCTCCCTTGAAAGCTTAAAGTTTGTCAAAATTTTCTTGTCCGGGACAGATCTCGAAGAGTTTTGAACCTACAGTCACAATTTTTTTCCAGCAGATATATTACCTATAGACGAAGTGTCATGATTTTGATTCGGCAAAATCCTCCCATATTCGCTAGAGTTATCTCCCTTGAAAGCTTAAAATTTGTAAAAATTTTCTTGTCCAGGAGAGATCTCAGAGTTTTGAACCTACAATCACAATTTTTAGTCTCCTACCGGGGGTACTATGGGTTTGCACTCTGTCTGTGTGTCCGTTTGTCTGTCCATCTGTCGCAGTTGGCTTTCGCATTCCTTCAAGGTATTCAACTGAGAATTGGTAAATTGCTTTGTTATGAGAAGTTACAGAACAACTTCGAGTTTCAGGTGTATGCGTCAATTTTTTATGGAGTTATGCCCCCTTTCGACTTAAGAAATACGAAAAATATCAGCTTTCCGCACTTTTTTCGTACTCCTTCAAGATATTTAAGCGAAAATCGGGGCATCGCTTTAGTATGAGGAGGTACTGAGCAAGTTCGAGTTTCAGACATTTTCGTCAATTTTTCATGGAGTTATGCCCCCTTTCGACTTTTTTCGCAGTCTTTCAAGATATTATACTGAGAACTGCTACATTGTTTTGTTATGAGAAGTTACAAACCAAGTTGGAGTTTCAGGCATATGCGTAAGTTTTTCATGGAGTTATGCTCCCTTTCGACTTATGAAAAATATCAGCTTTCCGCACTTTTTTTCGCACTCCTTCAAGATATTTAAGCGAAAATCGGTGCATCACTTTAGTATAAGGAGTTACAGAGCACGTTCAAGTTTCAGACATTTTCATCAATTTTTCATAGAGTTATGCCTGCCCCCTTTTGACTTATGCAATACAAAAAGTATTAGTTTTCCGCACTGTTTTTCGCAGTCTTTCAAGATATTATATACGGAGAATTGCTACATTGCTTTGTTATGAGAAGTTACAGACCAAGTTCGAGTTTCAGGCATAATCATAAATCTTTCATAGAGTTATGTCCCCTTTCGACATATGAAATACAAAAAATATTGGTTTTCCGTCCTTTTTCTCGCAGTCTCAGGATATTCAACTGAGAATTGGTACATTACTTTATTATGAGAAATTACAGAATAAGTTCGAGTTTCAGTCGTTTGCGTCATTTTTTTATGGAGTTATGTCCCCTTTCGACTTATGAAATACAAACATATCAGCTTTCAAGACTTTCCTCCTTCACCATATATAACTGAGACCAGAGTTGCCCTTATGCGTCCTTTTGCGCGTATATACGCATAAAAATGGCAGAGGGACGCATAGAAATGGATCCTCTGCGTCCCCGAGGACGCATGAGGGACGCAGTAAAAAGTGTAACGGAAACTGGTAACTTTGCGTGCGCTTAATTATCGATTATATTATCGTGTGTGTATATTTATTTGTGCATGTTTTTACTTTAAAAAATATACCTAATGTATTGTGTGTTCAATAAAAACGAACTTACTGTGTTGTTTAAGACTATGATTTGTTATATGTTTTCTTGCACAACTCAAAGTTGTTAATGCCCATAAATTAGATTCAACCACCAAAATTAATTGTAAACACAATCCCCAGATCATCCTTAGTATTCCATTTGATCTAATTTTTTATAAATAATGAGTTTACAAGTCCGATGTCAGTTGCCTTGTTTGGCCTACAAATTGCAAAAATACCCGCCATGTTTCTGTCTGTTGTGCTAAACGTCAGTGTGACGTATTTGATTGGGTAACAGCGGAATTTCCCTCTAGAGGAACTCACGCTTGAGAAATCCAATACAACTGATCAAGCGTATACAAACGTGTCTGGGCGTCTTAACCCTTTCACAGCTCAGAACATGGACAGATCACAAAGTTGTTATCACTAATATGCTGAATATTTTAAAATTAATTTGCGCATGCCTACTTGCCTAAAGCACGACTTACAGGCAAAATATTTTTTTCTATTTACTTATCAAAATATCTAAATGGATGAAGGAATATATGGAAGATATTGTGATATCTTTTACATTTGAATGGCCATTTGACGGATTAGTGGCGGTGTCTTTGTATTGCTGTTTGAATAACGGTATCAATACGCGCTATACGCTGTCTTTTATTTAGTAATAGCGGCTGATTGATTGACTGACGGATTAGTGTTTATAATGTTTAACAATACTCGATCGTTAGGTGGTCCCAATTTCTCAACTAAAAAGCTCATCCCAGCAGCGATGTTCAACGATATCGTCGATCTCCAGGTAGGCATACGTTAAAATATTGATTTTTTCAAAACAGCGTATAGTTCAAAGCTCCCAGATACAAGCGTCCTTATTGGATACACGCTAATGCATTATCTATGCTTCAACCAATCAGCAATCGCGTTACATAGTTCCTCCCTATGAATTAGAGATATCCAGTTATTGGCTGATATATTTTCACTAATTACGCAGTTTAATCTGATTTATACAGATTATTTTTGATAAATTATTGTTTTGTCTGATTTTAGCTTATGTATTCCACTATATTTAGTCATTCCAGTTACATTATAAAAAATATGCGCGCATTATATCGAAGAAGGTCAAGTCGTCCTTAAGCAAACTTGCTCCAGACACTTGTAATTTTTCAATTCGTCCAGTCATGGTTTAATAGAAAAACTAATGCGGTGGTCTTTGCTAATTAATAATGTAGTGGTCCTTGGAAATGTTAATCATACAAGGGTGTCAATGTAGGTTGGTTGGTTGGTTTATCAGACAACTAACAAGTACAGTGCTTTAAGTTATTGTTTATTGACTCAAATGTTATTAGTTAAATATACAAGGGCCATTTCAATGGATCAATTTTAGCCACCATTGTAGATCACAGAATACATATTTTTGAAAATTTACCACTGCATAGTTAATGTTCGCTATATATACATTGACATTATTTACACAATGTCATAACTAGTGCTTTCAACATGTTTAATAAAGTACTTTATAATTAGATCAATGTGTTGTGTTTATTTTAAGAAAAAAACATGGGACCCCCATATTTCAGATGAGGACCCCATGGGACCCCCCGATTTTACAGTGGGACCCCCAAATCTGAGAGTGTGGGGTCCTTGGGACCCGCAAAAATCAGATGTGGGCAACACTGACTGAGACTTGGTTTATTGCCATGTTATGAGACATTACAGATCAAACTCGAGTTTCAGCTGCTTTTGACAATTTTTAATGCAATTTTTGACTGTCAATCTCTAAAGATTTATATCACCAGGTAGGGGACATGTATTGCAAAGCAATACTTACAGAATGCTTGTTTTTTCAGAAGATGTGTTATGTATAGGCGAAGTGTCATGATTTCGGTTCGGCAAGATCTGCCCATATTCGCCAGAGTTATCTCCCTTGAAAGATTAAAATTCGTCAAAATTGTCTTGTCCAGGCCAAATCTTGAAGAGTTTTGGAACCCACACTAACAAATTTTTTTCCAAAAGATGAGGTACATATAGCCGAAGTGTCATGATATTGTTTTGGCATGATCTGCCCATATTCGTGGGAGTCATCTCATTTCGGTAAAATCCTCATATTCGCGGGAGTTATCTCCCTTGAATGATTAAAATTTGTCCAAAATTTTTTGTCCGGCATATGTGTTAGGTATAGGCGAAGTCTCATGATTTTCTTACGACAAAATCCTCGCACATTCGTGAGAGTTATCTCCCTTGAAAGATTAAAATTCATCAAAATTTTGTTGTTAGTGATGTCTTTGCCATGAATTCCAAATGTGTACCTAATAGAAGTCGCCCCCTCCCCCTTTCTCAGAGAATTATCAAAGACTAACTATTCACATTTAGCATTCCTCAAACAAGTATGCCTGCGGGCATATGTTGAGTTTCACTAAAACTCTTGTTAATAGTTGGTTTGATACCAATCAGGCTTTATATCGGCTGTGAGGTAATCATAGTATAACGCTTGAGTCTTCCATAACTTATCCAGCCTAGATTCAAAAGATATTATTGTTTGGACTACAACTACGTGTTGTGGTAGGCTATTCCATAAGTCTATAACTCGATGTTAGAAAGAGTATTTTTGCAAGTCGAGTCTTGCTCTTGGTTTGTATAACTTTAGACTATGACCCCTAGTTATAACTTAGTCTTATCATATTCCCCCATTTTTTCCGATATACCAAAGTTGGTAAATTGAGTATTTTAAGTCTGGCTTCATAGCTTAGGTATGATAGGCCTGGTATTACTTTAGTTGCCCGTCGCTGTACATTTTCCAGAAGGTCTATATGTTTTCTATAATGAGGACTTCATGCCTGGTTTGCATATTTGACATGAGGTCTTACCAATGATGTGTAAAGTGTTTTGAACAATTTTATGTCTAAATGCACAAATGTGCGCCGGATAATTCCCATGATTACATTGGCTTTATTAACCTTATCAACAATGTGGTTTTCAAAGGTCAACTTATCGTCAATGATAACACCAATATCTTATGTGGCTGCAGAAGTTTAGTCTATTGTCTACTTTTGCCTCAATGTCTTTCTGTTGTTCTATGTTTTCAAGGATTGTTTTGGACCCATTTTCACCATAGAGGTGATATGATCTGCTGCACTTCTTGTTTTCCACATTTACCTTCTATTGTCAGCACCTTATATTTGTCTGGATGGAACCTTAAAAGCCACTTATCCGACCAGCTCTGTAGGGAGTCTAGGTCTGCTTGTAGATCAGTTACATCATCTTCTCCTTTTATTTGCTTATATATCTTGGTGTCATCTGCAAATAAGTATGTTGATGCTCGACACAGTCTGGTAAGTCATTAATATATATAACAAAGAGTATAGGTCCCAGGACGCTAACCTGAGATATCCCTGAGACTCCAAGTGCTGTCCATTAACAACAACACTGACTCCTGTTTGAGAGAGTTTTCCACCCACGTGACCATCTGATTGCTTATGCCGTATCGCCTAAGTTTTAGCATCAGGCGCTGATGAAGTTACCGTGTCAAACACCTTCATGAAGTCCATATAGATTGCATCGATCATTCCTCCATTGTCTAATATGGCCGTCCAATCATCCAACACCTTTAGTAATTTGATTGTTGTCGACTGTCCATTCATGAAACCAAACTGCCTCTTATTAAAAAGTTTGTTTCTTTGCATATGGTCAATTGTTTCTGCCTGTATCAGTTTTTCCATCAGTTTGCACATTATGCTGGTCAGACTTACTGGTCTATAAATTCCTGGTTCAGATTTCCTTCCCTTCTTGTTTGTATGATTACTGTATTCTGCGGCTGTAGTAGTAGAAACATCCTACAGCTGCAATCAGTCCTTCGTCGCTTTTCCCCACTGTGTCTTGTCTCCGCAGCCAAAATCCTTAGCTTCCTCAGGTCCATTCTTGACTTGAGTGTACTGAGTCCTGCTTTGTTGAGGTCATCTCGTAGCATGCTTAGCAGATTTATGCAATGACGTCCTCTCCTGTCTTTGTATTTGTTGGCTCCGAGTAGGGTGAATTCCAAGGATCTGTGTGCTGGTGTCTCCTCTGGCATCCTTAGCACATGGCCAAACATGGACCATCTTTGGTGGGCAACTTTTACAGACAGTGGCGACGTACTTGTATTACACAACTTGTATAGTGCATCGTTGGAGATTATGCTGTCTGGCCATCAGTGTCCAGTGATGGTGCGTAGGTGTTTGCGGTGGCAGGCATCAAGTTTGGCTAGAGCTGCATTTGGAGCTGCCCAGCTGTTAGAGTTATACACCGTCAAGGATACGCAGGTTGCATTGTATAAATGTAGCCTTTTTATCAAGTGCATCTACGAATCCATAGCTTACAGAAGGCCTGGAAAGCTATGTGCCCCATGACGCAGCGTACATCAATGTCTGCGGTACTGCAAAGCAGTGAGCCCAGGATTGAATTTTTCCTCCACGGTTTGCCGCCACGAAGTGGGTTGTCATTTTCTTTAGTTTCATGCTTTGTAGATAGATATATGTGGGTGAACTCTGTTTTGGATTCATTCATAAAGAGATTCAATTTTTAGTTTGCTTGCAGCTATTAGGAGAAGTTCGTCATGGGGTTTCTTTTCCTCGTCTATGAAGTCCACATCGTCGACATGTTCCATCTCTAGCTGCATACCCAGTATTGACACTAAGGGTGGGGGGAGATTTGGTCTTGTGGAACTTTCCCGCACAGATTTCAATGCGGGAGCAAGTTAACAGGTGAAAAGTACCAGGGATAGTCCATCTCCCTGTGGGGAGCCGATTGATGTTTCAAACTCTACAGACTTCACTGACTTGACTCGTACTCTCAGCTTGGTGTCTGCAAGCAGTAGTCTCACTAGTCGTAGTTCATCTTCATTGCAACTGGCCTGGTGTAGTAAGTCTAGGATCTGAGTGCTTAATTGTGTCGAAGGCTCGTGACATGTCAATGCCCATTTTGGGGAAGTCCCAGTGTTTGGACATGACTACCGACACTAGCATGCATTCATCCCATACAATGTCTGCGCAGCTGCGTCCACATTTGAAGCCACTTTGACATGATCCAGTGAAGTCATCGATCTTGTCTAGGATGCGGCATAGAGTAACATTGGATAGGATTTTCTGTATGCTGTTGAGGAGCACAATGGGCCGCAGATTGGCTGGGGGTGGAGACCAGGTGGCTTCTTGGGCTAGGGTAGTGCAATGAGGGTGCCTTGACCTACAGCATCTTTTAGGTACATACATTTTTCCTTCACTGTGTTAGGATACTGTATTAGGGTATCCACAAGTTGGTTTGGGTCTTCAGACACCAATAATGACTCCTAGTTCAGATCTAGTTTAACACTCATAGCTTCATAGTCATCCTTGAAAAAGTTCCATCTAACTGTTTTATCTTTGGCCCTTTCACTATATATCTGGTAGTTAAAAACTAGCACATTATGATCACTGGCCCCTAATGGGCTTTGGGCTCATCTATTGCTTCATCTTTAGTGAAGATTAGATCCAGCAAACTTGATTCATTACCACATGGACCCCGAATGAGTTCTTTGACATGTTGATATAATAATAAAAAACAGTCTTATGAATTCCACAAATGTTTCACTTACTGTGTCCTCTCTCATGGACCAGTATGTTCAGTTAATATTGCGGTAATTGAAATCTATGATGAGTAGATGTTCAAACTGTTTCATAAAGGTTGCTTTTTTTATTCTGTTCTGCATACTTTCACAGCAAGTGTCGCTAAATTTCTTCCCAGAAACATATACTTATACTGAGCTGTAATTAGAGCATTTTTAGTGGTGAAATTAGCACATATTATCAATTGAGAAAATTACCTTCACCAGTCTCACATTTGGAGATTGGGTGAAATCGGAGTGTCCTCTATGAAATGCAAAGTTATGAGATGGCCCAAAAGAGACTCTGTGGATAAGTTAACAAGGCTGTGCCCTCTAACATGTCTAAAAGTCATCTCATACAGTGATCACCTACAGGTATTGAAACTACCAACAATGGTGTACAGACGAGCAATGCGGGACATGATCGAGACATTTAAAATGCTAACAGGCCTGGCTCTATAATCCTGAGATTCCCTCCCTGTTTCACATGCAAGAGGACTCAGTAACTCGTGGTCACAGCCTTAGTCTGTATGAAAACACATTTTAATAGACATTTATATCATATAGGTGAAACCCGATCAGAATTTGTCTCCCATATACAAATTGTGCGCGCATACAGTAAGAGATAAGCAAGAAATGCAAATTTGAAAATGTGCAAAACAGGAATTCTGATTTCAACTTTTTCAATTCCGGAAATCGATAAGCCAACTGTATCTACGTGACTCCAGAACTATCACAGCCCTACATAGGAATCCATAGTAAACAAGGCAGATATGGAAAGCGATGTCACCGAAATTACCGTTAGTACACGCGATAGTTGTAACTGTTTCTACATGTAGTACAGTTTTTCCTGTTGAATACGCTCGTACATGTTTATATAAATTTAGCTCACCTGGCCCAAAGGGTCAATTGAGTTTATGCCATGGCGTCCTTGCGTCAAATCGCATCTCCTCATTTATGCTTTGACAGATTTCGAGGGATACTATGATGGTAGGCTACAGAACACCTAGATTCAGAATTTGGATTGGTTAATTTTTCTGGTGGCCATCTTGGATTTTCTGGAAATCATTCAAAACGCTACTCCAATATAAATGGCCCGCCTTCAACGAAACTTCAAACAGGAATTTTGAATGGTCAATATTTCCGGCAGCTATCGTGGATTCTCAAAAAATGTCTGGAGATCTGTTAAAAGCGTACTCATTAACCACATGACCGATTTCAAGCAAACTTGGTTGGGAAGACTCTAGAATGGTATGCTTCAGAACCTATATATAGAATTTTGTTTGGTCTATTTTTCTGAAAAATGGCGGGAAATGATTTAATACCCTACTCATTAACAGCTTGGACAATTTCAACTGCATATAGGCTTGGCTGGAAGGATACTAGCAAGGCTCGTACTGGTCATGGAAATCATGGAAAGTCATGGAATTTTAAATTCCTGGCCTGGAAAGTGATGGAAAATCATTTTTTTATCATAGGTCATGAAAAAGTCATGGAAAATGGTAATCATGCAAAATAAAAGGAAACATGTTGGCATAAATCCCCGCTATGCAATAAAAATTATGGCAACAACTTATCAAGACAAGGCTGTCGCTTGCTTGCTACAAGGCACCAAAAGGCAATATTCGGACATTTTGCACAATAACTCGGATATAATTTATGGACCTACGTCATAATTACAAACCTAGATATTAATTCTTGGAGGTCATGGAAATTGTTAATTTTGGCCATGAAAATTCATGGAAAAGTCATGGCATTTCTAGCACAGAAAGGTGTACGAACCCTTTACTATGATGATAGGTTTCAGAAGATGTATAATACAGGATTTTGATTAGTCAATTTTTCCTGTGGCCATCTTGGATTTTCCGAAGATTTCTGGAAATCGGCTAAAACCCTACTCATTAACCACTAGGCCGATTTCAATCAAACTCGGCTGGAAGGACCCTAGAGTGGTATCCTTCAGAACTTGCATACAGAATTTTGAGTGATCAATTTTTTCGGCAGCCATCAATCAGAGCTCTGGATAAACAGGGTTTTTGCGTTTTCAAAAAATAAATAAAAATGGCCAATCACCCAATTAATTTTTAACATCATGAGTACCGAAAGAGCCAATCACCCAATTAATTTCAGTTCTATTGCTAATAATGTATAATAACTGAATTAAAAAAAACCAATTAAATTAAAAAAAACCCAATTTACAAAATTTCTAAGAGGGAATCACCCACTTTTTGAAAAGCTTATCTAGAGCTCTGGCAGCCATCTTGAATTTTCTGAAAAATTATACTAATTAACTGCTTGGACAATTTCAACCAGACTTGGCTGGAAGGATACTAGGCTGGTAGGTTTCTGAATTTTTATGCAGAATTGTGATTGATAAATCTTTCCCCTGGCCATCTTATATTTTCTAAAAATTTTGGCAAATGAGTTAAAAGGCTACTCTTCATTAACCACTTGTTCGATTTCAAGCAAACTCAGCTGCAAGGACCCTAGAATGGTATGCTTTAGCACATGTATACAAAATGTTGATTGGTCAATTTTTCCGAAAATTTTGGGAAATCAGTTAAAAGGCTACTTCTCATTAACCACTTGGCCAACTTTTAACCAAACTCGGCTGAAAGGACCCTATGCTGGTACGCTTCTGAATTGCTATAGAAAATTTGACTGTTTCATTTCTTTTGGTAGCCATCTTGGATTTTCCGAAAAATGGCAGGAAATCATTTACAACTCTACTCCTCATTAACCGCTTATTCCAGTGACTGCCTTGTTCTCGAAACTGACATCTCAGAAATTGCTTTACAGAGCAGGCTGAAACTCATTACATTTAGTTTCATCAATACCTAAGGGTGATTAGAATTTGTTCCTTGATAAACCATGGTTGTCATGGACCAATCACAATGTAAGATTCAATCTGATTGTGTGGTCAGCGTTCATGATTAATTTCCCACTAAATATCATTGCTATTGGATTCCAATTTTGGATTTTATGTCTTGTTACTGCTGAATTTAAAGTTATGTGTGTGCTTTAGGTCAACCGCTAATTGTCCAGGTGGGTGTCAAGACCCTTGGGCTTCTTGTTTCAGGTGTGACTTACTACAGGCGCTAATGGCTCAGGTAGTTGTTGTTTTGGCTAAATCCATCCATAGAGTTATCCTCCCAGACCTGACAAAATTCATTATCGCCATTGTTTTGTGGTGCATAGCTTGTACTCTGTTCTTGTTCTTCACAGATGTTGAAGTGTAAAGCTTTCATTCTACTTGTCATAGCGACACTGACTCATCATGTTCTTGCAGAGCGAGCACACAGCAATCAGCATCCGGATGCCGATACAGAAGACAATGAATTTGCTCAGTTTGAAGAATTTGATGATGGTAAGATATTTCAGAGAACATGGAGAAGAGCAATCAACATTTCCCTGCACCATTCCACTATTCTCCAAAATCCAAGTTTATTGGTTCCTAAAATGGTTGTAACATGCTTTCTTGTGTTGACCCTTTAACCCTTACCACTCTGATGTCAAAGTTTTAAATTGTCAAATTAAATCAAAAGATGAACTGGTGTTCATTTTTCAACAAATTTGGTGGGAGATGGTGCTGTCGTAGACAGCAACATCTTCCACCAAAATTGTTGAAAAATGTACACCAGTTTCTTTGATATTGACAAAGTAAAAGATAGAACATTGACATCAGTGTGGTAAGGGTTAACCCACAAATTTCGTCAAAGGACATTTTAATTTTCTCATTGAAAATATATATTTGCAGGTCAACAGATCATTATTTTTGAAAATTTACGTTTTGGCCTGTTTAAGTGTTAATGGTCAAGATTTATCAATAAAATATTTGGCACATGAATGTCAATTTGTAGCTAAGAAAAGATCTGTTTACGCTTACTCCTGGAATGACTGGCTAGATTATCGAGATCTTATCCATCTCTTGAGAAATGTTTTTATGTGGGTTAAGCCTTTAACACTCATATCAGCCAACAACGGCTTCTGCAGTGGCCTTGAGAAGTGTCCATTTGCAGACCAAGAGAAGACTATTTTTGAAAATTTACCACTGGAATGACTGGCTCGATAACGGAGCCAGCCATTCCAGTGGTAAATTTTCAAAAAAGCCTATTGGCCTGCAAATTGGACATTTTTTATGCAAAAATTTAAATTTTCCTGTACAAACTCGAGGTTTAAAGGGTTAAGAGAATGGGCAAATGAATTTATGCTATGGCGACTTTCTATCATCTGTTAACCTTCACTCTCCTAAACAACGTAGCAGATTTTAAAAACCAAATATGGCTACATGGATCCTATCACGCTATGCTCCAGACCCTCATTCAGAATTTTGATTGGTCAATTTTTATTGCAACTATTTTGGATTTTCCAAAATTTTTCTGGAAATTATTTACTACAATGTTAAACCACTTGGCATAATTTAACAAAATTTGGCTGGATGGATCTTAATGATGATTGGACAAAGAGACTTTGATGCAACAATACTATGGTTGTACTTGATAGGCTTCAAGCGTTCAACAGCTGAATTGAATGGACCTTTCCATTTTTAGCTATGCCCCTCCCATCACTAGCTAAGCTCCACCCACACCTCGCCGTGTTGGGATTGATCGATCCCCAAATGCCCTAGCTACCAATTTCCTGAAAACTATGCAGGGAAGCTGTTGAATATTTTGTAACTAATTTGACTGGGTGCTGTTGCTGCCTATGGCAGCAACAGCGCCCAGTCAAATTAGTTTCAAAATATTCAACAGTATATTTAGTAAATAGCAAAAGCAAACAATTTGTAGAACAACGCAAAGACCGTCTCCAAATATGCGTTCGTGACATACTTATCGACGTCATTCATTATGATGTCATTATACACATCACACAGTTCATTATGACGTCATATGGTGGGTGGGTACTCTGGAAAGGTGAATTGAACAGAGAATTTTATTGTTAAATTTTTCTTGAAATCCGTTAAAACTTATGTCTTCGTAAACTATTTCATGAATTCATTCACATGTGTCGTATGACCCATAAATTCGATTCAAAATTTTTGATATGTCAATTCCTTCTGTGGCCATCTTGTATTTTCCGGAAATTTCTCTGGAAATCCTTTAAAACTATTCCTCCTTATCAATGGCCCAATTTCAAGGAAACTGGGGAATGATCCTAGGCTGGTACGCGCCAATCCTAGGCTGGTACGTGCCCGATCCTAGGCTGGTATGCACCCGCACTGCCTTACAGGAATTTGAATATGTACATTTTATTCTGTTGCCAGCTTGAATTTCCAAAAATTTCCTGGGAATAGTTTAAAACATTACTCCTAAAATGCCGGTCTGCAATTTGTACTTTTGCAACTTAAATTTGTGTTTCTGTCCAGAAGGGTTTAATTTCTAACAAATAATTGTATACTTCTCTACATGTACCTGACTTTTGAAGTTTCTCCTTGAAATTCCAGTTTCTCTAGTGAGCAGCGATGCTGGCCCCTTGGACCTCTTGTTCAAATTTTACTATTAGAATGACTGATTCGATAACCGCGCCAGTCCTTTCAATAGAATGACTGATTTGATAACCGCGCCAGTCCTTTCAATAGAATGACTGATTTGATAACCGCGCCAGTCCTTTCAATAGAATGACTGATTTGATAACCGCGCCAGTCCTTTCAATAGAATGACTGATTCGATAACGGCGCCAGTCCTTTCAATAGAAAATGTTCATAAATTGTCATCTTGGCCTGGAAATCGACATTCATTTTAAGGTAATATTTAGATTTCCGTGACAAATTCCGACCATTAGCTGGTTAGCCTTTACAACTCAATATTCTGTTGTTTACTGTATCGGTAGCAAAGAAATTGGTGTACATTTTTCAACAGTTTTGGTGGACAATGTGCACTGTCTATGACAGCAACATCTTCCAACAAATTTGTTGAAATTTGTTGAAAAATGAACATTGGTTCATCTTTTAACCCTTTAACACTCATATCAGCAAAAATGGCTCCTGCAGTGGTCGTGAGAAATGTCCATTTGCAGACCAAAAGACTATTTTTCAAAATTTACCACTGGAATGATTGGCTCGATAACCGTCAATAATAGTAAAAAATAGTCTTCTTGTCCGCAAATGGACATTTTCTCTGTGTAAATTTAAATTTTCTTGAATAAATTCAAAGGTTAAAGGGTTAATTTTAAAAAGATTAACATCAAATTGGCAAGGCTTTAAAATGTAATGAACATAGTTTTCTGATTGATGTTTAAAGATGATCAGGATGACGATGATGACGGGGAGGTAGCTGATTTCCCAGAACACGCTGCAGAGCAGGATGAACGTGACTCGACGGCACCTGCCAATGAATCTGAAGATGATGACGACGACGAGGAAGATGCATCTGTTGAGGTACTGTAGGATATAGTATTATCAGAATTAGGCTGGCATGATTAACCCGTTTACCCTTGAATTTCTTCAAGAAAATTTCAATCTTCTCATAGAAAATGTCCATTTGCAGACCAAGAGAAGACTATTTTTGAAAATTTACCACTGGAATGACTGGCTCGGTTATCGAGCCAGTCATTCTAATGGTAAATTTTCAAAAATATTTTTATCTTTGTCTGCAGATGGACATTTCCCAGGATCACTGCAGAAGTTGTTTGTGGCCGATATGAATCTCTTAAAGTGTTAATGGTGGGATCTATTTTCTCAGTCAATCATATGATGTCATAATCAACGGCATCACTCGTAGGTTAATGTCATAATCACTTACGTCATGATTGATGCGATTTAGTCCATTATAGATGCTTTATAGTCCGTTAAGTTGTACGAATTGTATGTCTCCTATTTAATAAATATTTTTTTGAATATTTTGAAACTAATTTCACGGGGCGCTGTAGACACCACATAGACACTGCCATAGGCAGCAACAGCACCTAGTCAAATTAGTTTCGTAATAGTCAACAGCTTACCTGTATTGTTTTCTGGAAATTGAAATTCAGAGAGTACTGTGATGGATTGATCCCAACAGAGGCAATGCGTGGATGGAGCTTAGCTAGAGATGGGAGGGGCATAGCTAAAATTGGATTCCTCCATTTATTATCTAGAGTTCCAGTTATACAATTATTTGTTTCACGGTATATTGGCATTGACAGGGAATCGAACCCACATCCCACGAAAGCGCCAAGCATCATAGCCCACATTAAATGCTCCCACCACACCAATGCCGCACCGCACGACAAAGTCTTATAGATTTGCAAATAATCAAACAATTTTTGTTCAGTTAATCAACAAAGTTCAAGTGCATGTAATGTTAGATGGGTGTGGGTGGGAATATTTTCACGCGTTACAATGTTTAACCCTTTAATGGTCAAATTTGGTCAAGAAAATTTAAATATTGAATATCAATTTACAGGCCCCGATAATACAATTTTTGAAAATTTATCACTGGAGTGACTGGCTCGATTATCGAGCCAGTCATTCCAGTCGTAAATTTAAAAAAATTATATTCTCTTGACCTGTAAATAGACATTCCACAAAATCATAACAGAGGCCGGTTTTGGCCGGTATGACCAGTATAGGGTTAAAGCTGTTTTTGTTACGTGCAAGTCGCTGTCATTATGGCACACACATTTCTTTATTCTTAATATTCATATTTCACTGCACTTAGTATAACACTGACCCAAAAATAACTTCTACAGTGGTCTTGAGAAATGTCCATTTGCAGGTCAATAGCAGACTATTTCTGAAGATTTACAACTGGAATGACTGGCTTGATTATCGAGCCAGTCATTTCAGTGGTAAATTTTCAAAAATAATTTTCTCATGGTCTGCTAATGGACATTTTCAGTGAGAAAATGTAAATTTTTTTTGAACAAATTTAAAGATTAAAAGTTTAAAATGATGAGGTCTATTCACTGTATAACAAGGAGATTAAACAAGCTGTCATGGACAAAGAAGCTATAATTTTTATGGTGAAAGTTACATGTGCAGTTATGACTCTAACCAACTTTGCAAGTATACTTTAGTGGTGTTCATAATATTTGTTGAGAAAACATCGTAATAAAATTGATTCTGCCAAGCAATCCACCATTCAATGACAGGAATTCCATTGGCATTCCACTTATGCAAAAATCTGCCATATACTGATTAGGCATGGGCAAAATTGGCATCAAAATCTAACTTAGTGATTGTCCATTTGCAGGCCAAGAGGAGGGGGGGGGGAGATATTTTTGAAGAGTTACTACTAGAATGACTGGCTTTTGTCCTGACAATGGATGAATCCAGTTTTAGCTATGACCCACCCATCTCTAGCTAAGCTCTATCCATACTTTTTCCATGTTGTGATCGATCGATCCTTGAACTCGCTGTATCTCATTTTCCTGAAAACTATACAGGTAAGCTTTTGAAAATTTTGAAACTAATTTGACTGGGCACTTTCAAATTAGTTTCAAAATATTCAACAGCATGTTTATTAAATAGTAAAGACATACAATTCGTACAACTTGACGTTAGGGATTCACGGTATTGGAGAAATGAATACCGGTTACGGTATCAATTTCCATACCGTTATACCTTTAATACTGGTATTATTATGATGGACAAAATAGAGTGAGGCTCCAGTAGTACGGTTCCATAGTCAACGTATTTCCCATACATACAAAGTCGGCCTATATCAGCGCTCTGGAAACAGTTGGTGCAAATTTCCACAATAAAACCAATAAATTATACGAATCCCGATATTAAACGCTAAATATTAACTGTCATCAGTTAAATCATATTCCAAAATGGCTGAAATTCAACCAAATTGTCCGTACAAATGATTTGAATTTGGCACGAAATCACAACTACTCCGTGTCGAGATCACGAGATACCGGTAACCCATACTAAATAGACTATAATATGTTGAGAATACATACATGTATGCCTACGCTCACTGAGCCTCGTTCTCGTTACAGTAGCTTGTATCGATCAATATCTAACGCTACCCGCCAACATAAGAAGTGAATATGGATCGCGGGGACTGAGAGCTTTTTCTCATATTGTCGGTTACTCTTTACTTGGGCCATTAGCCGGTCACTACAAAGTTGTAAAATTCCGGGAAATTGCTAACTAACCAGGCTGTAGTAATTGATATAAAATATCACGCAAAATATTCATTTGATATTATGATTTTCTAGAAACCAATGGCCCGAAACTATAAAATATTAGCGCAAGAAAAGATAAGTTTTAGATATTTTTAACCACCCCCTGTCCTATGAGGTTAATTACATGTAGAATAAGTTCTATTCTATTTTTTTGCACGAAATACGTTCTTATAAGTAGTAATTTAACAGTTACTTTAACCCGAGCCGCTAACAACAATTTGACAGGGTCTATACGGATAACTAAGAACATTTTCAAGCGTGATCGTTAAATATCATTTTCCCGTACAAAGAGGAATAACGTATCGCGTTATCCAGATATATTATTGGAATGTAACTAATGGAAAGCGGATTATCTGCCTAACAGAAGGTTATACCAGTTTTATGTTATATTTCGTTATTTCGGTATCAGCAAAATCATACCGGTATGACTCCCGGTATGGCTATGATACCGGTATTCGGTATAATATCGCTATATCGTGAAGCCTTACTTGACCGACTTATTTATCATTTATGACAGGATTAATTGCGCTATTCGTGGTGTAATTGATTATGACGTAAGCCCGCATGTGACATTGTTGATTATGATGTCAAATGATTGATCGATAAACTGGATTCCTCTGTTGACATAGTCTCTAAGAGCAATGTACATGTAGATGTAGTTGTTGGCTGGCCTGACATTTAAAGCACTAATTGTATAGTGTTCTGTTTTCTCTCTTTGTTTAGGATGAAGATGATGAGTTTGAGCACTTCTCAGATGAGGAAGAATTTGAAGGGTTTGACAAGGAGAAACCAGCGGCTAAACCGAGCAAAGAAAAGCCACCAGATCTTAAGATCACAAAGGTCTGTACGTGTATGTATGATCATGTCATTTCCAAGGGTGGGAAATTAGCTTGTATTGATCCAACCTATCTACTGCAGGCCAGTGATGAGTAGGCTTGTGCGATTATTGCTTTGAGTGATCGCGATCGATTATTTAAGATTAATCGTGATTACTCTCGTTGTGAGCGGCCAATAAAAACCATCAACACACGTACGCACGCACACATGCGTGATTAATCAGCTTGGGTACAAACCTGCAAATTACCAAGACAACAACAAAAGCATGTCAATGACGAAAGCTGCAATGGTGTTTCGTAAAGTCCATTTGCAGGCCATGAGAAGACTATTTGTGAAAATGTTATTCTCGAGCCGATCTTTCCAGTGATACGTTTTGAAAAATAATCTGTTGGCCTATAAATGGACATACATGTACATGTATTCGCTGAGCAAAATGTAAGTTTTCATGACTGATCTCATGAAAAACTACTTAAATGGCTGGAATGGAAATATTTTATGCAGTAAAAATTATTCATGATATTCGATTATTTAATTTTTCAGCATATAATGAGTTCACGATTTAAGAAATAATCGTGATTTACGATTTAATCAGATAATCGCACAAGCCTTAAGCTCCGCACACTTTGTATGCGTATCTGAATCGATTTTAACACTGAACACTGAATTCCTAAAATCTATGTTTCAAGGTACATATACCTATACAGGAAAGCTGTTGAATTTTTTGAAACAAACAAACTGAGTCTTATCATAATAAAGTGAAGTGAATTTAGGAATTTGACTTCACTTGTTACATGTAAATGTTGACATACTGGTTAGTTAGATACATGTAGCATAGTGGCCACAAGGGGAAATCCATTCTTATAATTATTATGTAATGGCGGCCATCCGGACGGGCGGGTGGCAGAGTGGTTTCTGGATGATAACTTTGTTACCGTTTGTCGGATCGCATTGAAACTTCATAGGGTGGTGGGACTAGGCCTGGGGAAGAAACATATCGAAATTGACAATGATCTGAAATCCAAGATGGCCACCAGCCACCGGCGGCCATCTTGAAAATTGGTTTCCAGATGATAACTCTGTTATCGTTTATCGGATCGCTTTTAAACTTCATCGGGTGGTTCGACTACCTCTGGTGAAGAAACCTATTTAGATTGACAATGATCCATAATCCAAGATGGCCGCCAGCCACCGTTGGCCATCTTGAAAATTGGTTTCCGGATGATAACTCCGTTACCGTTTATTGGATCGCTTTGAAACTTCATAGAGTGGTTGGACTAGGTCTGAGGAAGAAACTTATCGGAATCGACACTGATCCAAAATCCAAGATGGCCGCCAGCCACAGGCTGCCATCTTGAAAGTTGGTTTCTGGATGATATCTCCGTTACCATTTATCAGATCACTTCGTAGGGTCGTTGGAATATGTCTGGTGAAGAAACCTATCGAAATTTACGATAATCCAAAATCCAATATGGCCACCAGTCAGTGGCAGCCATCTTGAAAATTGGTTTCCGGACGATACCTCCTTGACCATTTATCGGATCGCTTTGACATTTAATAAGGATTACTGGTCTGAGGAAGAAATAAATATTTTCTGATAGCTGCCATTTATTAGTTTGTCATCATGGCGGGGTATTATGCGCCATTTGCGGAGTTCTTGTTTATATTAGAATACCATATTGTACCCACAAATGTCAGAAAGGGAGGGGTATGGGATTGAAATAAGGCATTTACATGTATGCATGCGCAGTGCAGGTAAAAATGTTTGGTGCAGGTAAATATGCATTTGTCGGTGGCCAAGCTGCATGGGCATATTTGGATGATAGCAAGGTCGAATTTGGAATTTAAAATTTGCATAGCATGAATTGATATGCAAATTATAAATTGCATAGTCTGCAAAAATGTTTCACTGATAAATTCCCTGTATCTCAATCTCCGAGCAAACAAACAGGAAAGCTGTTGAAAATTTTGAAATTAATATGACTGGAAGCCATTGCTGCCTTAGGCAGCAATGGCTTCCAGTCATATTAATTTCAAAATATTCAACACAATATGCTTTATATTGTAAAGAATTTACTTTTTCAGAGATTTGTCGCTGAATGGGTTAATGATAGAACTTAAGAAAATCAATGATAAATTGCACTCGCGTACAAATTTTGCAAAGCAGATACAGCTATGCCTGTTGGATAGTTACATTCTTTGAACCATGGAGACTAGATAAAATGAATTCTTGGCGAGGAAAGAAATATTCCGTTTATATTAAACTGAATATTTCTTTGCTCTCCAAGAGTTCACTTTATCTAGTCTTCATGGTTGAGTTTAATTTGAGTGATAGAATATTTTGAGATGGTTGTAGTAGCGTCCAGTCAAATTTATGTCAACATATTCAACAGTCTGTATATATGTGATTTGAAAATAAGCTAGTTGGGTTTCAT
The DNA here is from genome assembly GCA_034401795.1 of Chaetoderma sp. LZ-2023a. Classification (NCBI taxonomy): domain Eukaryota; kingdom Metazoa; phylum Mollusca; class Caudofoveata; order Chaetodermatida; family Chaetodermatidae; genus Chaetoderma; species Chaetoderma sp. LZ-2023a. The sequence goes on from CM067365.1 coordinate 74,211,670, forward strand.
AGATACATGTACATAGTAAGATTAGTTTCACCCTTTAACTTGAATTTGTTCAAGAAAATCTAAATATTTCCTTATAATTGAATGTCCATCTTATTGCCATGGGGAAAGTATTTTTGAAAATTTCCCACTAATGACTGGCTCGATAAACAAGCCAGTCATTAGAGTGGGAAATTTTCAAAAATGCTTTTCTCTTGACCTGTAAATGGACATTCCGCAAGACCACTGCAGAGGTCGGTTTTGGACAGCTTGACCATGTAACAGTTAGGCATGTGATCGCTGAAGACTAGATAAGGCAAGTTCTGTTTGATCTCAGAAATACATGTATTCTGTGGAATATTTTGAAATCGATTTGACCGTGCTAATGGCTTCCAGTCAATTTACTTTCAAAATAATTCAATGTACCTGTATGGTGCGTTGAAATTCATATCTTTGTTATTTGTTTATATTGAATGTCCATTTGCAAGACGAGAGAATGATTTTTGAACATGTATCACTGGATTGACTGGCTGTTATTGAACCAGGCTTTGCAGTGCCAGTCATTCCAGTGGTAAGTTTTTTAAAATTCTCTTATCTTCGCCTGCAAATGGACATTCACTGAGGACAAATTTCAATTTTTACATGGTTAAACTTATTTTCTCATCTTTTCCCCAATTTACAGATTCCGTTACATTTGCGTACAAACTGGGACAGCTTCGTGATGGAGATGATAATGCTAACAGGATTAGCCGCCTATTTTCTTAACTTTTTGGCCGGTAAAACGAAAAACCACAGACTGGCTCAGGGCTGGTTTAATGCACATAAAGAACTGCTTGAATCTCATTTTGCCTTAGTGGGTAAGTATGTGTAATTCAAGAAAATTTAAATTTTCTCATAGAAAATCTATATTAACTTTAGAATCTTAAATAAATTGCTAATTTCACCTGACGTTGATCAAGGTTTGATCGATTCTAGGATGCTAGTGCCGTTCTGGCTGCTCGCTTTTATAGCCTTTCTGAGTGGGTTTGTTTGTGTACAAATTATCTTGGTTGCCTGGAAACGTTCTAAAATGTTGGCCTGATGTTGGCCCATGGTTGTCTTTGTTGGCCCGTTTGTTGTCCCTGACTGTATTCAGGTGCCTGGGGTTGGGCCTGTGTTGTCCCGTTTGGCCGTAAAGGGCAGTTGGGATGTTGACCCGGGGAATGTGTGATGTCATAGCTGTTATGGATGGGTGCCAGATATGTTGACCCGGTGTTGACCCTGTCATAACTTTGTCTGTTTGTTGGACCGTGTGTAGTTTGTGTGTGTCCATATGTTGGCGCGGTCGGACATGGCGGACTTGTGTTGGCCCGTTGTTGTTGAGCATTGGGGTCGCTTGTGAAGTTTGATTTTATTCACATTTTACCAGTTGACCCAGGTGGAATCATTGTTCCTGTGTTGACTTCTTGGTTCCATGTTGGCCCGTTGTGATGGCGACTTCTTTTGACTGATGTGCTGATTATGTGTGTGATGGCCCAAGTGTGGGATGGTATTTTTAGAATGTATGTTGAGTGTTTTTTCTATGGTATCTAGTTAAGATAAGTGGGATAATCTGGCTATAAGTAGGCGTGGTTTTAGCAGGCTATAAATTTTCTACATTGCTTTCCTGGGGTCCTGACTCATGGCATTTCGTGCTACCGTCACCATACTGTCTGTATAGCTGTAATTCATCAGAGGTGAGTATCGGATGTATGTGCATGCTGCCATCTGGTTTGGTGTGGGTGAGCGGGTAAGATAGGATCAGTTTGGTCTAAGCAGGGCCTAGTTTGGTCCTAACAAACCAAAGGTGTGTACTTATATTACTTACCCTATGAACTTCAGTCTTCATAGACGCTGTCGCTCTCGAATTCTGTTGTGGCGACTTAAAGAGTACCTGTAACTGTATGTTTTTGAGCAAATTGCACATGTACATGTATGTCTTTCCATGGTGTCGTCAAAGACAAAGTGTCAGTTGATTGAAGTCATTGTAAATGACATTATAAATGAGTGTGGCGTAATAGTAAGCGTGACATCATAGTGATGACATCATAGAATTCATCAATATGGCGAGGAATTGGTACCCAGAGATTTAATTATTTTCTAAACTTAGCTGAGAAGCTAAAGGGGGTTACCAATCAGCATGGTTGATAACAATAGGCGCCATAGTGTGTAACTGATGGATCCAATAAGATTCTCGGCCATTTCGGGTGTGTTTTCCTCACATTCAGGATCGTGTGAAAGAACCTCTGTTATGCGGTACTGGACACATGCGTGGTTGTGTCCTAGGATATTAAAGTGTTTTGCGACTGGTGTGTCTTTGTTGTTCTTTATACCCCTATCGTGTTCCTTGATGTGTATCTGAAACTCTCGGAGGGTTTCTCAAACATTTGTTTCTTGCTTCTAGAGCAGGTGAGTAGGTATACTACATTGCTTGTGTGGCAGTATGTTCGCATTTTGTATCTGTATTTCAGGTGTGTGTATATACCTAGTTGGTAAAAATCTCAGAAAATTGCAGACCAAGAAAAGACTATTTTTGAAAATTTACCACTGGAATGACTGGCTCTGTTATCAGGGTTAAAAGGCTAATGAAAGATTCCGATCTGTCACTCAACTATCTGATGTCATAATCAATTATGTTACTAGGTACTAGTTGGCTGATATCACGATCATAATGACATATTATAACTCCGTCATGAAATTCGAAAAGTCTGCTAAGTGTATGAAAGAGTAATCCGAGGGTCATAGGTTCAAATCCTACCTGCGTCTGATCATTTACAGATATTACATGTGCATTTTATAGTCAACAATGTTCAATAAATCTATGACAAATATGACTGGAATTGATTGGAATTTATCAATTCCGGTCAATTCAAATTATCAATTCCAAATCCAATTCCAATTCCGGTGTCTTGAAATTTATCTATTCCAATTCCAAATACAATTCCGGTGTCCTCAGATTGATCAATTCCCATTCCAATTCCAATGCCGGAATTGAATTGGAATGACTGATCAATTCCAATTCCAATCGGAATTGACCCCAACCCTGGGCCTGATGAGACTCAAAATGTCGAAGCTGCTGGTAGTTGTGAAGTGGACGAGTCTATGGTGTGTGAATAATTCATTAAATACAGGGCTTTAGAGTTACCTCATTGGGGCATATCTATCTGGTCCGGGATCCATCAATGCTCCTAGAAACTAGAGAATTTTGAAATCTGAGAGATTGATTTTGATACATTTTAGTTTTAATAGCACTATACATGTAGGACCTCTGAACGGTCATAAAATGCCACAGCATCCATCTCCGAATATTTAATTGACTGTAAATCAGTTAATTATTGTTCATAGCAGCTTTTAATTTGGGCTCACTAATATGGGCGGATTTCATTGTAAACCTAAGGGGTAATCTAGAAAAATGAATCACTATATATATAATGTCAGTTGCTGTTGTGGTCACTTTCCTGGAGATGACCACATTTGCTTAATTTCACACTCTGTACTTTGTTTATTTTCTTTGTACCTGTACTTCCAGGTGATGATGGCAGTGGTAAAGAGCCTGTATCAGGCGAGTTTGTTAAAGAATCGGAGAACGTTTACGCCATGTGGTGCAGTGGTCGGGTCTGTGTAGAGGGAATGCTGACCGAGTTAAAGTTACTCAAACGTCAAGATCTTATAAACTGTATTACGAGAATGTTCAAACCAGCCGGAGATCAAATTGTGAGTAAACCCCTTTAACACTCATATCAGCCAAAACAGCCTCTGCAGTGGTCTTGAGAAATGTCGATTTGCAGACCAAGAGAAGACTGTTTTTGAAAATTTACAACTGGAATGACTGGCTCAATAACCAAGCCAGTCATTCCAGTGGTAAATTTTCAAAAATAGTCTTCTTTTGTTCGGCAAATCGACTTTTTCTATGAGAAAATTGGAAATTTTTTGAGCAAATTCCGTGGCTAAAGGCTTAAGCATACATGTACATGTAGTCTGTACAGTACAACTGAGAAATAACTGTTTCCAAAATAAAATAAAACGTACTGTTGAATATTTTGAAGATAATTGGACTGGAAGACAATGCTTCCTTAGTCATATCGATCATACATGTATGATGTCATAATCAACGGCGACACATGTAGGGTGACATCCTAATCAATTACTTCATGAAGGACGCAATTCAGTCCATCATAAACGCTTAATAGTCCGTCAAGTTCTAGGAATTGTATGTCTTTTTAATAAAATTCTGTTGAATATTTTGAAACTAATTTGACTGCCATAGGCAGCAATAGCATCCACTCAAATTAGTTTCAAAATATTCAACAGCCTACCTGTATAGTGTTCTGGAAATTGAGATTCAGGGAGTGCATGGCTCGATTGATGCCAGCATGGGTGAAACATTGTTGGAGCTTAACTAGAGATGGATGGGGGATAGCTAAAACTGGATTCATCCATTGAGATAAATAGAGATTTCATCAATTAGAGGGTAACCTCTAGGAGACAATTGGCCGCGTGATTGACTGGTTATCAGCTGGGCGGGTTTAAAATCCCGCTCGACGCTCAGGCGATTGGGTGACATACAAGCAATCGGTAGAAACATAGGCAATCTCCTTCACTCCTCATTGCCTCTCTCCACCCAGGAGTATAAATGGGTAACAGTGTAAAAACTGGAAGTTACCAATAAAAGACTGAAATCTAAACCAGCCTAGATATGGAATCAGGGACTTGATATTCTACTTCGTATAATACTTACCAGATGTACTATTATGATAATGTCTATTATCTAGTCTAGCTCAAAATAAACAATTAAAACTCCGTACTCTCCTGGTCCTGCCCATACATGTACTGTGTCCGGGAATTACCATAGCCCCAGGTACCGAGTCAATTCCCAATCACAGTCAGATTCGTCTATTTTGCTGACTTCTCAAGTCACATGTGTTTAAGCTCATAAAATTTTGCAAATTTTAACGGAATTCAGCGTGTTTGAAGTTATCCATTGCTGGCTTCATGGAAGGGAAAGGAAAATCGTCTCAGGGGCAGGTTGTATCAATCTAGAATATATATATTTGTGCCGTAATGAATGATTAAAGTTTCCTTAAATTGGCACATTATTTTAAAATGGTAGCCATTGTTGGAGTCGCTCCGGTACCCTTAACTGTTTAAGCATTATGCGGGTACTCAGTTAATTTCTCTTGTGACTCGATTTCTTCCAAGATGGATGCGCCTTTAGCCAGATGGCAGCGCCCATGATTTATGTTTGCTTTCGGCTTGGCGTATCTATGCACTCTGATTGTGCCGATTTTTAGCCTTCACTTCATTGATGAAGGTGTTTGTAGCGATCGGTATGTTTTTCTTGGTTATTTTAGCGGTTAGTTAATTACCAAGCCGTGTTTATTAATTTTCACTCTAATAAATTTCAAATATTTCCTGCCTTAAATCTTGATTATCATTAATTTAAGAGAAAGTTAAAGTTTCTAAGTAATTTTAATATTACAATCAAGTCATTGTACGTTTGCTCGTCATGTATGTCATGTGCAGCGTTTTAATTCTTGCTTTGTGTTCGCAGACGGCTAAGGGCCTGGACACGTGCAGAAAATGCAATCGGTTCATGAAGCGCAGATTTGCTGGTCACTACTGCGTAGCTTGCGCGAAGTGCAAGGTTGGGAGTCCTTGCGATGTTTGTGTGAAGTGGTCATCGGAGTTGGTGGTGGAGTTCGACCGTGATCGGCGTGCGCCACTGGACAGAATCGCGAAGGACAAGGCGGCCAAGGCAGGTCAGGCATCCACCAGAGGCTTGGAGGAGCGCCTGAATGAGAGAATGGACTCGGCTTTGGGTGTATGGGCGGCCCAGTTTAAAGCCATGTTTGAGTCCCTGCAATCCACTATCCCGTCGATGCAGTCTGGTGCAGGACTACCTTTCGGTGGTCTGGCCAGTGCTGCGGAGGGTGTTGCACCTGTACCTCCTGTTGCATTGGCTCAAGAGCCGACGGCAGAGGAGGAGGGGCTTTTGCTCATGGAGGATTCCGGCATGCCGGATCTTTCTGCGACGGCTGTACCTGGTACATCCCAAGGTTCTCCTTCGGGTTATGTACGGGTTTGCCAGCCGGGTGGTGATGTTGACATTCCGTCGGGCATCTTCCATCCAGATTTTGTTCAGCCCGTGCTGCCGTTGGAGTCGTGTTTGACGGCTTCTGACGGAATCCCGGCGCCGGTGGTTACGGGTCCTATCAGATTTCCGTCGGCTACCGTGGTTAATGCGGCTGTGGTCCCGGCTCCCGTGCTGGAGCCGATGGATTTCAGTGCGTCCGTATCCGGCTATTCGTTGGATGTTGGATCCGCGAGTACACGGTCTGTGGACATTGTTTACACTAGTAAACAAGCCCGCAGTCCTCAGCATGGATCGTTGGTGTCTTTCTCGTCCTAGAGCGAGAAGGGAGATGGGAACGGCAGTCCCTTGTTGGATGAGTCGTCCTTTTCCACCGAGGCTGAATTGGTGCAGGTCCGTTAGTTTCACAGTCAAATAAAGATCCATTCAATGAGTTGACCCTCATTGAGGATGCGACGAGAGCTGCCATGGCGGCGCTTTCGCATGGCTGTACCGTCATGCTGCCCTGCGCGGCGGAAGGTGGGGGTAGTGCCAGAGGCTGCTCCCGGAGTTGTCCGGGACACCATGTGCCTATCTCAAGATTGCCTGGCCAGGGTGATCACGAGATCATTGGCTGAGCGACGGAGAATGGTTCTCGATTTTGTAGAACCAGGACCTGAAATGAGGGCTGCGTTGTCTCCTGCGGCATTCATAGGTCCAGGCTTGTTCGGCGGCTCGGCACAGCAAGCCTTATCCAAGGTCGCATCAATGGTCGCGGAACAGGAAGTAGTCGGCATGTCATGGAAGTCGACGAAAAGGACTCAGCCGCAGCAGTCGTATAAGCAGCACCGACAGGAGCAGCAGAGGCAGCGCCAAAGATCGCCCTTCCATCCTTCTGGACGTGATACCCATCGGGCATCCATTTCACAAGGTCCTGGTCGTTCTTCCTCATACAAGTCCTCTAATAAGAGGCCGTATGAGGAGGATAGGAAGGGTGGTGGTTCGGGTCACGGCGGCTACCGTAAGGATAGCCATGGTGGCGGTTCCGGACCGTCGTTTTCCAAGAAACCACGGGGTGGCCGTGGGGGGCGGTCCTGACGGGTTTCCGGCGGGATCCGCTCCAGTATCACCAGGAACGAGGGGAGTTGAGGATCTTCACCTATGCGAATTAACGTCATCTCGTGCAATATCGATCGCGAGTTGTGTGCAGATTCCTTCCGTTGGAGGCACTGTTCTCAAACCAGTGGGAACAGGTCGTGCAAGATTGTTTAGTCTGTCAGTGGTTATGAAACGGCTACAAACCGGACTGGCTCATCCGTCAATCGTTAGTTCCGTTAACATCGACTCCAGTGTGATCGTCTTAGATGCCATTTGTTCAGAAATCGAAGATCTTCAGCGGAAGAATGCGATTCACTTAGTCCGCAATCAGTCATCCGTAGGCTTCTATTCGATGATGTTCCTCGTTCCGAAACGCACCGGAGGGTGGAGACCGATTCTCAATCTCAAACCGTTAAACAAGTTTATTCTGTCACCAAAATTTCAGATGGAGACTGTAGCGGCAGTGATGTCAGGGTTGAGAAAAGGCATGTGGGCAGTGTCGATAGATCTGAAGGATGCATATTTTCATATTCCAATGGCAATTCATTTTCAGAAATACCTTCGCTTTGCGTTCCAAGACAATGTTTGGGAATTCAATGCGCTTCCATTCGGCTTGACCACAGCTCCGAGGGTCTTCACCAAAGTGGTCATCGTCATGACTTCTGATCTTCGCAGGAGAAACATAGCTGTTCATACTTACATAGACGACTGGCTGCTGAAGGCGGGGAATCCAGTCTCTGCGCAACAATCGTCAGGTAGTCCTAGCCTTACTAAAGGATCTAGGATGGATTGTGAATCTAGAGAAATCAGAATTGACTCCATCCCAGGAGTTTGTTTATCTGGGAATATTTGTCAATCACAGGGACGGCGTAGCTTTTCCGGCGGAGAGCAGAGTCAAGAGCCTGATTGCAGTTCTGGAGTCGGTTTCTCTAGGAGCCTATCTGACGGAGCGCCAATTTCTCAGAATACTGGGTTTACTAGTGTCTCTGGAGAACGTGGTTCCTTATGCGGCGCTCAGGCGCAGGCCGATTCAGATGTATCTAATGTCATTCTGGTCTCAGAAAACGGATCCGTTATCTCTGAGAATTCCAGTAAAAGAACCATTGATATTCCATCTTCAGTGGTGGTTATCAGAACAGAATCTCCTGCGAGGTGTGCCTCTACATCCTCCTCAACCACAGATGTCCATCTTTACAGATGCATCAATGACGGGTTGGGGAGCGGTATTAGACAATCGATCAGTGTCAGGGAAATGGGATCGGACCAATGCGCAGAAACATATCAATGTTCTCGAATTATTAGCGGTGACATTAGCACTTCGAAAATTCGAGATTCTAATCCGAGACAAGATTGTCCTAATAAGGACAGACAACTAAACAGTGGTGCCTTATTTGAACCGCCAAGGCGGGACGAGGTCACCGGAGTTGTGCATGATGATTTGGAACCTTCTGCTGTGGTGCCAAGAGAGGAATATTATTCTTCGGGCAGCACACATTCCAGGAAGACTGAACATCCTAGCAGATGTGCTCAGTCGAAGGATGGTTTCTCATCCGACGGAATGGCAGCTCAACCAATTGGGGCAAACAAAATGTGGATCTGTTTGCGATGAAACTAAACGCAAATATGGTCACATATGTGTCACCAATCCCGGGCCCGCTAGCCTTGGCAGTAGACACACTGGCGATAAGTTGGAAGGGAATGTATGCATATGCGTATCCTCCAACGATTCTCATCCCGAAAGTTCTGCCAAAGATAAGAGAGGGAATATGCCAGGTACTACTTATCGCCCCTCATTGGCTAGGCCGATCATGGTTTACGGATCTGCTGGACCTTCTGGTCTGCAATCCAATCCCTCTTCCAGACCGAAGGGATCTAATCATTCAGAACAAGGGTCTGTGTCTTCACGACAGACCACAAATGTTCAAATTGACTGCATGGATGTTGTCAAGCAGCGTGCAATTGAGGGTGGCTTTTCTGAGCAAGCAGCGAAGTTTGTTGCTTCAGCCAGAAGAGGGTCAACCACCAAGACATATAATTATAGAATCAACTAATTTGCAGAGTGGTGTCAGAGAAGAGATATTAATCCATTTTCTGCATCTGTTCAACACGTAGCAGATTTTATCTGTCATTTATACGAAGTTGAAAAACTTGTACCTTCAACCCTAGCAGCATATAAGTCTGCATTAGCTTCAGTCATTCCCAGTCTGGCCATTGAAGGAGTTGAGAATGACATTTTAAATGAAGTTATTAAAGGAATGAGCAATCTGCGACCTAGACAGCCAGTTCCTATCCCAGCATGGAATCTATCCCTTTGAACCGATTAGATCTATAGATAGTAAACTGTTAACTATTAAATCAGGTTTCTTGGTTGCAGCAGCATCGGCGAGAAGGAGAAGCGAAATTCATGCGCTATCTGCCGAGCAAGACCGTTTTGTCGTCACGGGTGAAGGTTTAAGACTACTTTGTTTCCTGGCAAAGAATCAGTCACTTAAATATCCAGGACAGCCGATCAATTTGCCAAGTTTAATTAGACATGACCCAAACTCATTTGCTTGGTGTCCTGTCAGATGTCTGAAAATGTATAAGAAACGTACTGAGGAGTGGAGAGATGACCCGAAACCTCTGTGGTTATGTCTCAAAGCTCCTCATTTGCGCGCCTCGAAGGAAACTATTTCTCGTTGGATAGTTGATGCTATTCAGATGTCGCACAAAATCGCTATAGGAAAGCAGATTGATCGTGCGAACGCCCATCAGGTCCGAGCATTAGCAGCAGCATCGGCCCTTTTTAAGGGTGTCTCATTAGAGGAGGTGATGTCTGTAGCACAATGGCATGCCGAGTCGTCATTTACTGATTTCTACCTTCGCGACATCTCCAGCGCACTTAATCCGGTAGCCGTCACCAATTTGTTGAACCTCAGTTACGCAACATCTGACATTAGAGGAGGTGATGTCTGTAGCACAATGGCATGCCGAGTCGTCATTTACTGATTTCTACCTTCGCGACATCTCCAGCGCACTTAATCCGGTAGCCGTCACCAATTTGTTGAACCTCAGTTACGCAACATCTGACCACTATTTCACAAACATCGCAAGTTACTTCCTCCTACACTGAACAAGAGCCATGCACATGTCCAGTGAACGACCGTGGATTGGGCCGAGCTCCTGGGATGATCAAAAAGAACAAGCACTCAAAATGGTGAGTGTTTACATTATTAAGCGACTAAAAAATAATTTACTTACAGTCGAAATACCAGACTGCTTAGGTAAATAGTCTGGTCTAAGAGTATACTTATCCTCTCAAACAGACATTAGACTCATTCCAATTTGAAAACTTAATCGATATACTAATATTTTTTTCAAAATTAGAAGTTGTAGTAGCTTCTTTGCACTCTACTGGACTGCCCTAGCTGAGACTTGGGGCTGACACGGGTCTGGTGGGTGTTGCATCCCCTTTTCGACAGCCCTCTGGATTTTGTGCCGACAAAAGAGGTGGAGAGCACGGTCTAGACCATGGAAGTTTAGCACTCTATGAGTCAGATGGCAGAACCCAAGCGTATGCCAGGGTTCTAGGCTCTCCACCGGTATTTCTTGGCTGTTGAAATCCGGAGTTTATCATAATAGTACATCTGGTAAGTATTATTCGAAGTAGAATAAAAAAAGCATCCGCTTTTGTTTCTACGAGAATTCTTAATACTTACCAGATGTACTATGGCCCTCCCTCAGCCACCCCACTGAGGTGAGGCTGAGTAGCTTTCACTGTTTGTCAAGGCAAATATAAGACGAATCTGACTGTGATTGGGAATTGACTCGGTGCCTGGGGCTATGGTAATTCCCGGACACAGTATGGGCAGGACCAGGAGAGTGGAGAGTTTTAATTGTTTATTTTGAGCTAGACTAGATAATAGACATTATCATAATAGTACATCTGGTAAGTATTAAGAATTCTCATAGAAACAAAAGCGGATGCTTTTTTGAGACGCCAATCAAACCAATAACTACTTCGAAATGGTACACTTCCGTAGTCTCCATGGTTACTTAGGGTGAAATCAGCAGTGTGTTCAGGAGCGCGTAAAATGTTCGCCGTTGCGTAACAGTGTTCGATTATGTGTCGTATACTCAGTATATTAAAGTACTTCAGTTTAGTAATGTAGACGCCATGCAGAGCTCTAGATAAGGGTTTCAGTAATTGAGTAATTCACTCCTAGAAATTTTGTAAATTAGGTTTTTAAAATTTAATTGTGTTTTCTTAGCTAAATTATTATACATTATTACCAATAGAACTTAAATTAATTGAGTAATTGGCTATTTCGGTACTCATGATGTTAAAAATTAATTGAGTGATTGGTCATTTTTATTGGATGAAAACACAAAAACCCTGCTTATCTAGAGCTCTGACGACATGTTACTGAACACTGTCCCACGAAGAACGTGAACGGTCACCGAACATTCGCTAGTCTACCAGCATTAATTATTTAACCCTTTAAATAGCCAAATTATTTAAAAAAAATCAAATATATACTCTTTGGATGCCCGTTTACAGAACAAGAGAAGACTGCTTTTGAAAAATTACCACTGGAATAACGGGCTCGGTTATCGCGCCAGTCATTCCAGTGGTAAATCTTCAAAAATAGTCTTCCCTTGATCTGCCATTGATGACCATTACTCAAGACGACTGTGGACTGTAGAGTCTGGTTTTGGCCAGCTTGACCCTTGAAGGGTTTAAACGGACTGTGTTTGATGGCAGTAAGCTAGAATGCATAATTTATGTATTGCTTATTCCTTTAAGGTGCTTCAATAGGATATTCACATGTGTATTACTTTCTTGGTATACAGGTAGTGACAGTGAATATGGAACGGATGGATAAGTTTGTGTTTGCATGCGGCACGAAGAAATCTATTCAGAAAATGCAGAAAGATATTAGCGATCTGGTGAGTCGTCACAATCAACTTTAACCCTTCAATTCTCAAATGCTTTAACCCTTTAATGACTAAATTTGTTCAAGAAATTAAAATATTTACTCATTGAATGTCCATTTGCAGGCCAAGAGAAGACTATTTAAAAAAATTTACCACTGAAATGACTGGCTCGGTTATCGAGCCAGTCATTCCAGTGGTGAATTTTAAAAAATAGTCTTCTCTTGGCCTGCAAATGGACATTTCTCAAGATCCCTGCAGAGGCCAGTCGATTTCGTCCTGAAAGAGTTAAAGAAATTAAAATTTTCTCATAGAAAATGTTTATTGGCAGACCAAGAGATTATTTTTTTTAATTTCTGCGACTTGCCATAGGCTTGTGCAATTATTGCTTTGAGTGATCACGATCGATTATATAAGAATAATCGCGATTACTCGATTAATCAGCTTTGGTACAAATTATCCAATCATAACACCAAATGCATATCGATGATGAAAGCTGAAATGGTGTTGAGAAAACTCCATTTGTAGGCCAAGAGAAGATTATTTTTGAAAATGTATCACTGGAATGCCTGGAGATTCTCGAGCCAGTCATTTCAGTGATACGTTTTCAAAAATAGTCTTCTTGTTTGTCTGCACATGATCATTTGTCCAGACCCCTGCAGAAACAGTTTCTGACTGGCTTGACCCTCAACAAAGGGTTAATATTTTAAAAATTACGCTGAAACTAAGTGAAATTATTTTCAAGTTATTCAGTATGTATACATTGTACATACATGATTCTCCACAATATTCCAGTAGCCATGACTGTATATATGGTTGATATTTGTATGCGGAGCATGTAGGTATATTACTATGATGTTGATGTCTTTGTCTGCTTTTGTTCCAGAGCCAGTTTTGCATGGATCGTAAATCAATAGATAAGTATGATCTACCTCCAAACTTCCAGATACTCAGTGAGATAGGCGAGGCCACGGCCAGTATTCTTGATAAAAAGGTAGATAATATTTGTATAGAATACTCTGGCCCCTTAACCCGTGAACACTCAAACCGGCCAAAACCAGCTTCTGCAGTGCTCCTGAGGAATGTCTATTTGATAGTGTTGTGAATTGGGACTAATTTTGTGATCGATGATTGGTTTTACGTACTAACCGATGATCAATTAATGATCGATCATACACGTGGCATTTTCTCATTTTTGCCCATTCTGAAATTTTGAATGCAATAATTATTCATGGTTATTTAACCGTAATAATTTAAGAGATAATCTGCCTTAGGCAGCAACAGCTTCCGGTCAAATAAGTTTCAAAATATTCAACAAGTTATTGGTATGGTGATTTTGACATAAGCACACCATTTCAGTGTTGTGAAGGCTAATATCTTAGACTATGGACTCGTATGGAGTAATACTGTGTTTTATAGTTTTAAAAAAGAAATTAAAATGGTATTGCCAAAACAAAAGAAATTTGCAGTTTTAATATTGTAAATTTATAAGCAGTCAAAATCGATTTCTGAAATCATGATCGGTGTGTTGGTTGGACATGCAAACCAATCAATCATCGATCAAATCGATTAATTGGAACAACACTAGCGGTCCATGTTAGAATTTTAGGTATTTTTGTTCAAAAGCCTCTAAAACTATTCTATATTTTAAGTCTTACGATATTTTCAGGGTCCCATGGGACCCACTGCCGCTACCTTTGAGGGTCCCAAGCTGCATTTTGGGGGTCCGGTATATACCCTCAAAAGGACCCTTATGAGAATCCCTGCATACACCTATTATAAAGCTTTTGTTACAAAAATCCATGGTCTTGCAATGGATCGGTAACCAGTCATTCCAGTGATAAATTTTCAAAAGTAATCTTCTCTTGGTCTTCAAATGGACATTTACTATGAGAAAATAGAAATTTCCATATCATGGAAATTGAAGAAAGTGGCTTTCCAGGGAGAAAGTTACAATTTCAAAAATAACTAAATAACATTTTATTTTAATCGAATTAAAGAAAAGCATCATTTGGTGAACTTTGACCCTTGTGTGATTGTGCTCCCCTTTAGGGCCAAGAACATGCCTACATTGCACTGAATGCACTCTAAGAAGACTATTTTTTGAAAAATTATCACTGGAAAGACTGGCTCGATTCAATATGGAAATATTCTGATTTTCTTGACGAAAGTTGATCATTAACGAGTTAATTCATTACAATTTTTACAGGTGTGTCAAGTCATATCAAAGTATGAAGGTGTGGTTGAATATTTCCATTTCTCTGACCAGTACTCGGGTGTTAAACAGCAAGAGTAAGTACACACATACACACACGCACGCACACACGCACATAGACCCATGCATGTATGCACACACGAACATACACCCAATGTTTCTCGTTTGGTGGTCCCCAGCTGAAATCTGGGGGTCCCAAATTACTGAAATCTGGTGTTCCCAAGCAGTATTTCTTATCAATGTGGTACCATGGACTCTCAACTATGAATTATTGCGGTCCATAGTGTTGGGAATTGGTACTATTTTTGTGATCGATGATTGGTTTTACTTACTAACCGATGATCAATTAATAATCGATCATAACATTTCTCATTTTTACCCATTCTGAAATTTTGAGTGCAGTAATTACTGCATGTTCATGGATATTTAACCATACATGTAATAATTTAAGAAATAATCTTTTGAACATTTTGAAACTAACTTGATTGGAAGCTGTTGCAGTCAAATAAGTTTCAAAAATATTCAACAGGTTATTGGTTTGGTGCCTTTGACATTAGCATACTTTTTCAGTGTTGAGAAGGTTAATGTCTTAGACTATGGATTCGTATGGAGTAATATTATGTTATATAGTTATAAAAATTAAATTAAAATGGTATTGCCAAAAGCAAAAGAATCATCTGCAGTTTGAATATCGTAAATTTATAAGCAGTCAAAACCGATTTCTGAAATCAAGATCGATCTGTTGGTTGGACATGCAAACCAATCAATCATCGATCAAATCGATTAATTGGAGCAACACTAGCGGTCCATGTTAGAATTTTAGGTATTTTTGTTCAAAAGCCTCTAAAACTATTCTATATTTTAAGTGTTACGAGATTTTCAGGGTCCCATGGGACCCACTGCCGCTACCTTTGAGGGTCCCAAGTTGCATTTTGGGGGTCCGGTATATACCCTCAAAAGGACCCTTATGAGAATCCCTGCATACACCTATTATAAAGCTTTTGTTACAAAAATCCATGGTCTTGCAATGGATCGGTCACTTGTTAGCTGACATCACAATCAATGTAAGTCTCTTATTCTGTTGAATATTATGAGACTAATTTGACTTGAAGCTGTTGCTTAGTCAAATTAGTTTCAAAATATTCAACAGCTTCTATACAATGTAGTTAGCTTTAGTGTTCTGATTAATCGATTTGATCGATTTGTATGTTCAACCAACAGATCGATCATGATTTCAGAAATCGATTTTGGTTGTTTATAAATTGACTATTAATATCTTTTAACTGGTCAAGCTAGAAAACGAATACCTTTTGGAAAAAATTTTAAATTTAATTTTAATTGTTACAACAATATAGTATTACTCCTTAGTCTAAGACATTAATTCTTTCAGCACTGAAATAGTATGTTAATTTCAAAGCAACCATACCAATAACATGTTGAATATAGGCAGCAACATCTTCCAGTCAAATTGGTTTCAAAATATTCAACAGATTATTTCTTAAATTATTAAGAATCTATCATACATGCCACTTTGTTTGAAAGGGGTGGTTATCCTTGAACATGCTATAATTACTGCATTCAAAATGGGAAAAAATGAGAAACAGTTATGATCAATCATTAATTTATCATTGTTTGGTATATAAAACAAATCATCGATCACAAAAATAGAACAAATTCCCAACACTAGTTGGCTTGGAATTTATGTTCTTGGCATTCAGGCTTAAAAGTCTCCTTTTTGAACTTGCCTAATATGTGGGGTGGGATGGGTGGGTGGGGTGCTGGGGCGGGGTGATGCTGAGCCTAGTGAGAAACTGGCAGAGCATAGCTAAAAATGAATCCTTCTATTCAAGACTGTGCAAGAATCTCAAGAAGTTCATCTACATTAACCCTTTCAATGAAAAAGTAAATTTATGACGTATAGCATATTCTGTTGATTATTTTTGAAACTAATTTGACTGAGGCAGCAACGGCGTCTAGTCAATTTAATTTCAAAATATTCAATTGTTGTCCTGTATGGTTGCCCTGAAAATGAGGTATGGGGAATTCATCGGTGTAGGGTTCATTTCAACATTGTCAATACATAAATAAGATGAATAATACATATCATCTGCTTGACTTTGCAGAGACACACAGCCTACGAAAATGCCCGATGCCAAGTCTGTTCTCATCTTCTGTTTTAATGGTATGTCAAACGTGTTTTACTTATTACACCACTCTCAACACTCAACAGCTGGGTTATGGATGGCTTGTGCATGCGTGCGTGTGCATGCATGCGTGACCGAATGCGTGTGTGTGTGTTTGTGCAGAATTCTTTTTATCATTTGATTACTTAGCTTGTACTAACTCTTGGTTATCTTTGGTATGATGATGATGATGATGATGATGACGTCGAAGTAGTGTATTCATCGGCTGATGTTGTGAAAGCATCCTGGGACTGCAATCAGTCCTTTGATCACTGTTTCTTGTCCTCAGCCACAATTTGTAGCTTTCTAATGTTCTTCCTGCCCTTCTACGACGTTAAGCCAATTGATGAATCCAGTTCCTCAGTCAATCTTATGATTTCATAATCAATTACGTTACGGTAATGTCATAATCAATTATGTCATGAATAATGCGATTTAGTCCATCAAGCGCTTAATATTCCGTCAAGTTGTACGAATTGTATGTCTCTGCTATTTAATAAACATTCTGTTGAATATTTTGAAACTAATTTGACTGGGCCCAGTCAAATTATTTTCAAAATATTAGTTTTAAATTAGTTTCGAAAAATTGGTTTTCAAAATATTCAACAGCTTACATGTATACATGTAGTTTTCTGGAAAGTGAGATTCAGCGAGTGCAGGGATCAGTTGATCCCAACACAGGCGAAGTGTTGGGGGAGTTTAGGTAGTGTCGGCGTGGAATAGGTAAAACTGGATTCATTCATTCATAGAGTATCTTTCACAGATTTATCAGGGGTAGCAATGAGAGATTTGTTCTACGTGCACACAATGCATCTAACATTCACATTTTACATGTGCAGCAAGAGATATAAATAGTATATCAGCCAGAAATACACCTGAGCCATGTTTACCTAGAATCACAAATGTACACGTATCAGCCGTTCTTATGTGTGTATGTAAAAGTCTCCTTATTTCAACCCCAGGATTTATGACATGCCATCCTCTATATAGATGCGTAGAATAAATGATGGCTTACATTTTGTAAATAATGTTGTTGAAAGATGTTGGTGTTATTGAAAGCAACAGCTTTCAACAACATACAGTGTATATTTAAAAATGAATGCCAGTTACTGTATGAATGGGTTTGAGATTAACGAGGCGGAGATTTTAGAGATCTAAGGGTTAAATGCAACATCATGAACTCTTTAAAAGTCAAATTCTGTCTGAAAATCTAAATATTTGCTTATTGAATGTCCATTTGAAGGTCAACAGAAAACTATTTTTGAAAATTTACCACTGGAATGACTGTCTCGGAATCAGGCTTTGTAGTGGTTAATTAAAATAAGTCTCCTCAGCCAACAAATTATCGTACTAACATACGCCCACTCACATCGCTTCGCTGTTCGAGGCCGTACTTGCAAATCCGCGATTTCTCGCTATGTTCACTGCCAGATTTCAGGTAGCCAATCAGATTTCTGCCTACTTCAATCTCGCTATAAATCTAAAAATAGAGGCGTAGCTTCGCGCCAACATCGATGGAGAGCTTGCGAGACACGAATGTCAATCTATGTGATTGACAGTATATTAGTAGGATGATAATAACCGAGCAATTTTATTAGGCGGTAGTTGACTGACCTCATTTATGAAGTTTCGCGGACTTAGCCCAGACATCAAAAGCCTGCAAGCCTGCAACTTCACACGGTAGCGTTAGTGGGAGAGTGAGACCGTGCGATAAGACGATGCCTACAAATGGGCATTACTCAAGACTACTGCAGAGGCTGTTTTTGGCTGGCCAGATTATTAAAGGGTTAATATTTAGGCTGGAAGGGGTTAATTATTGACTTTATTCTTCACAGTTCCGGGTAAAGGGAACACGACTGTCACTGATATGGAGAACATGAAAGCGTTATTCCAGTTGGTCTTCTACTGTATTGAGAAGATCAGCAAGATGGCTCTCTCAAAGGAGGTAACGTATTCCAATTATTATCCACACAACATGCATTTAAAAAAACAGAGCGTCAAAGTTGGTGAAAGCTTGATGGGAAGTTGCAAAGACATGCCAATGACTGCACATTCTAATTTATATTGTTTAACCCTACACTAGGAAATCACACCATTGTCAAAAGGTTAATGGAGGGATCCAATATGTTACTCAAGTATCTGACGTCACAAACAAAATGACATATCTCCGCCATGAAAATAGAAAAGTCTGTCACAGCAGTGTATAAATTTTATGTCTTGTGAATTTACAATTTAATAAACAAAATATTCAACAGCTTCCTGTGCAAAATTACCTTGAAAACGAGATTCTTAGAATTGAGGATTCAATGTATATAAATTGATTACAGCGCAGATAAATAAATGGGCGGAGCTTAGCTAGAAATGGGCGAGGCATAGCTAGAAATCAAACCCTCTATTCATGTGAAAAATGTGATACGAGATGAGAACTAGTTTGAGATCCTCTATATATTATTAGATCACCTGGCCTGAAAGGCCAAGTGAGCTTATGTCGTAGCGACCGTCCGTCGTGTGTCCGTCCGTCGTCCATCCGTCCGTCCATCACCTTTTCCTTTAAATGACTTCTTCTCAAGATCCGCTGGGCCAATTTCAATTATATGTGGCAGGAAGCATCCTTAGGGCATAGGGATCCAAGTTTGTTCAAATGAAGCCGATCGACCAATTAGGCTGGCAACCATCTTGGATTTTGGCCAATTTTTAGAAACGTCTTTAAAAATCTTCTCTGAAACTGCTTGAGGGATTGAAGGAAACCTCATGATATATGATCTAGGGCAAGAGCTCAACCAAATTTGTTCAAGGGAACTTAATTGGTCAAATAGTTTGGTGGCCATCTTGGTTGACCTAGTTTTAACAAAAATAACTTTTGCAGAACCACTGAAGGGATCGGGCCGAAATTTGGCGAATATGATTAGGGACTAAGGGCCAGTAAAGTTTGTTCAAGAGAAGTTGATCCATAAAAAAACATGGCCACCATGGGCCAATCAAAATATAGCATGTTTGGTGGCCATATTGGATTTTTTTATTTGATGGATTTTGAGGCTGAAATTGATTTTAGATAGGTTTTGGGTATTCTGATCTCAAATTTACAATTTTCGAATCTGTCTGATAAACAGTTTGGTGGCCATCTTGGATCATTTTCTCGCCAACAGCTCCCATACTAAAGCAATGGGAAATTAAAAATATCTTCTCGAGAACTACTGGGCCGATTTCAATTATATTTGGCATGAAGCATCCTTAAGGCATAGAGATTCAAGCTTGTTCAAACGAACCCGATCGGCCAATTTGGCCGGCGACCATCTTGGATTTCGGCTGATTTTTAGAAATGTCTTTAAAAATCTTCTCCCAAACCATTGGAGGGATTAATTCAAAACTCACGAAATATGATCTAGGGTAAGCGCTGAATCAAGTTTGTTCAAGGGAACTTGATTGACCAAATGGTTCAGCGGCCATCTTGGATGACTTAGTTTTCACAAAAACGACTTCTTCCCCACAACCGCTGAAGTGATCAGGCCGAAATTTATAATATATAATTAACAACTAAGGGCGATTAATCTTTGTTCAAGAGAAGTTGATTCATCAAAAAACATGGCCGCAGTGGACCAATCAAAATATAGTGTGTTTGGCAGCCATATTGGATCTTTTTATTTGAAGGATTTTGAGGTCGAAATTCGTTTTATATAGGTTTTTGGGTATTCTGATCTCAAATTTGCAATTTTCGAAACTGTCGGATAATCGGTTTGGCAACCATCTTGGATCATTTTCCCGCCAAACGCTCCCATACTAAAGCAATGGGAAATTTAAAATGTCTTCTTTTCGAGAACTTCTGGCCCGATTTGAATTATATTTGGCAGGAAGCATCCTTATGGGATAGAGATTTCATTTTGTTCAAACGAAGCCGATCGGCCATCTTGGCTTTCGGCCGATTTTTAGAAATGTCTTAAAATCTCGTTCTCCGAAACGGCTTGGGTAATTGATTCAAAACTTAAGAAACCTCATCTAGGCAAAGAGGTACGCCAAGTTTGTTCAAGACCGAATGGTTCGGCAGCCATCTTGGATGACCTAGTTTTCCCGAAAACGACTTCTCCAGAACCGCTGAATGGATCAGGCCAAAATTTGGGAGATATGATTAGGGACTAAGGGCCATTAAAGTTTGCTCAATGGAAGTTGCTCCATCAAAAAACATGGCCGCCGTGGGCCAATCAAAATGTAGCGTGTTTGGCGGACATACATGTATTGGATTTTTTTATGTGATGGATTTTGAGGCCAAAATTGGTTCTATTAGTAGTGCAGATATGTGAAAAAGATGTTCCATTCTGGCAGAAAGCATGAAATTTGGCATATAGTTGGTTTGAGGTATCCTGATCATAATTAGATGCGGTGCCACGTGATTCTACCAAGGGAACCCATTCAAAATGGTGGATTCAAAATGGCCGCCTTCCCAGCGGAAAATTTGCATTACTCAAGCTCTAGAGGGAGTAGAGAGATGGGATTAATGTCAAATTAGGGGTTTCATGGGTCAATCGTTATAATTCTACTCACTACAATACTCTAAATATGTAAATATCAATCCTTCCATAGCGACCACCTGTGTTTGATGTCAAAAGACGGTGGCTCTTTAAGATGTGTTATCTAAAAGATCCATCTCCTGAGAACAAAAGCAATATAGCATCTAGAAATAGTTTAAATTAATTGATTTCTTAATATCGAACCAAGTAATGGTCATTATGGATTGGTTCAATTATCCTATTAGAGTATGCAAGGCTATACATGATGCTCTTGATTGTTGAATCATGATTTACAGACGTCACACGCACTGTGCACCGCATGAGCACAACTGTGTACAAGGTAAGTTGGATTTATAGCATTTGCATCTGCCAGTGCAGTTACTTTTGCAAGCACATTTCACGAGTTCCCGGCATGCTTTAGATGCGTCTGCAAGCAAACTCCATTGCGGTGACCAAGTGTCTCCATCTCTGACCCAACCCCAGTCAGCTGGCAATGGCATTTTTGCATTTGCGTGGAATGATTGGCCCCAAAGATGACCTGCCTTGAACGCAGCATGTTTGGTGTGTTGCAGCAGAGCTGCACTGGTCAGAGGAATGTTTTCTAGCTGGCTGTTGCCAAAAGCGAAAAGCTGTTTTCGTGCCTCATTAACCTTTGACAATGGTGATGTGTGTTTGTACAGTAGTACGACAAACCTCTCCAGCATTTCCATGTCATTGTCACACAGAGATGCCGGGGCATCAGACAGTCCTAAATAGTGACTTGAATAGATCTGAAGTCCTCCAAACTTCCATGCTGTCTTCTTGCCAATCCCACAAAATGCAGACACAGTGTCACACCCAGAGAAAGCATGCATAAATAGCAGTCCTTGTGACGCTTCTGCACCCAAGACTTGCAATGCCATGAGCTGATACATAGTGGAAGGTCTTCCCATGGCCAAATGCGACCCAGAGATCACACCCATGAAGAAAGTTTGCTGTCCGTATGTCTAGGACTACGATGTCTGTATCTGTAGCATGAATCATTATTGTTCGATAACCTTGGTGATATGCATGGAAGGCGTGGAGCAACATTCTACCATCTGCTTCATCTTGCATGCATGGCGCGAGTTGTGAGACGTCATGCTCTGGCCTCATAAGCACGTTTTCCTCACATGTTGTGACGAGTATCTTTCCTTCTGGTAGCTCGAATGACTCCAATGTATGTGCGAGAAAGGTGAAGAGGCCTGTTTTGTTTGCATCAACTCGTAGGAAAGTTTTCCAATTTTGATGGAGTCTTATACTCGATGCAACACGAAGAGCTTCACCATGTCCCCGTAATTCTCTAGCGTGTGTCTTCAAGCTTCCCGCCTTATACACGTCCCATACAACATCCAATCTTTTAACCGTCTGTAGTTGTCTAGCAATGTGTGGGAGGAAGATGTGCTCTGCAAAATCTCCAAATGTGTTCACAACCACGTTTGATTTCTTGGGATCTAGATTATGCATCATAGCTGCTCCATCATTGATCTTCACTTCAACCTCTGGAAAATCAGCTGCACGAGCTACTAATGCTTGCAAACATCCCTTCAGAGCTGATTTGCTGCCTTGGTGCATTGCGTTGCTCTCAGCAAGTGATGGGGGCCATGGATGATTCTCATGCTCAAAGAATGAATCAAGGTCTCCGTCTCTGAATTGGCAGGAAATGTACTGTCAGAAAATAACTGTACATCTTTCTTCATTGCAACATGCTTCTTGTTGGTTCTGGTACTCTTCCTTTGTTTTGATTTGACCAAAGCCAAATTGTTCTTTTGGATTGGGTCATATACCGATTTTGATGATACAGATAGTCGATCTGCGACGAATGTGTGGTACTGTCTGATGCCTAGTTCTTATGCTGTTCGGATCGCATTCACTAGAGAGTCAGACATAATGACTAGAGTCACTAAGTCAAAACTGTCATCTAAAAATGGGTTTCCCATTTCCTCAATTGCATCAATAAGACAAATTTTGTTTAAAGCAAACAATTTCTGCTTACTCGGAACCTGCTCATTGTGACAGTTATCATTGATATTTCTGTGTGTATGTTTCACTTCGTACTCGCTGATCATCCTTCCTATTTCTGGGCCTGGCACCAGCCATCGTTTCAAAGCAGCATCATTTTCTGTGATTCCGATAATTCCACCATCGCCCTTCAGAATAGCATTTTTCTGCTTGTGGATTTGATCATGTGCCAAGGCTGAGAACTTGTGAGCCGTTTTCTGAGTAACGAAGTTTCCTTCAACACATTTCCTATGTACAAGTGGGCATCGGTTCTCAAGTTGCAACAGATCAGCCACATGGATGCTGAGCCATCGTGCATAGTGTACATGATCCAGGGTAAACATCCACGGGATAATCTTTCCCAATGTCTCTACATACAACGGGAAACTTGTTTCTAAAATGTTCCACCCGAAAAATGTGTGTACAAACGTTTAGCAATAATACTACTAATTTACAAATGTTACAACAACAACGACGATGACCACAACGACGACGACGACGACGACGATAATAATAATAATAATAATAATAATAATAATAATATATTTTTTCAGCATGTTTATCTATTTAGAGTATTGTAATGAGTAAAATCATAACCAGTGACAGAGAAACCCTTAATTTGACATCAATTCCGGCCCTCTACTCCATCTAGAACTTGAGTAATGCAGATTTTCCGCTGGGAAAACGGCCATTTTGAATCCGCCATTTTGAATGGGTTTCCTCGGTAGAATCACGTGGCACCGCATATAATTATGTTCAGCATACCGTAAACCACCTACATGTATATGCCAAATTTCATGCTATCTGCCAGAATAGAACATCTTACCTCAAATTTGTTACATATCCACCCCACTATATATATGTTTTTGGATATTCTGAGCTCAAATTTTCAATTTTCGAAACTGTTGGATAAACGGTTTGGCGGCCATCTTGCATCATTTTCTCGTCAAAAGCTCCAATGCTAAAGCAATGGGAAAGTTAAAATGTCTTCTCGAGAACTACCAGGCCGATTTCAATTATATTTGGCAGGAAGCATCCTTACGGCATAAGGATCCAAGTTTGTTCAAATGAACCCGATCGGCCAATTTGCCTAGCAGCCATTTTGGATTTCAGCCAATTTCAGGAAATGTCTTTAAAAATCTCCGAAACCACTTGGGGAAACTTCATCTAGGCCAAGAGGTAAACCAATTTTGTTCAAGAGACTGATTGGCCAAATGGTTCAGCGACCATCTTGGATGACCTGGTTTTCACGGAAATTACTCCTCCAGAACTGCTGAAGGCATCAGGCCGAAATTTGGACTATTAAAATTTGTTCAAGGGCAGTTGATCCATCAAAAAAACATGGGCGGCGTGGGGCAATCAAAATATAGTGTGTTTGGCGGCCATATTGCACTTGCAAAATTGTCCACAAACTCATTTAAAAGACTGCTAAAACACCCATCAACAATTTTGACAAAAATTGATGGTGCTCCAGGTGAGCGACACGGGGCCCCATAGGCCTCTTGTTCCAAATACATACTTTTTCTTTTCTTCAGTCTAAAAACAAGGCGGAAAGGAATCGTCAGAAAGCAGAGGAAACGTTCTTAAAGGCGGCTCATTCACAGCGGCAGGAAGCGTCTCAAGCACGGCGTGAAGAGAAACGTCGTCAAGAGAAAGAGAAAATCATGAAAGAGGAAGATCCTGACAAAGCTCGTAAACTTGAGGTTAGATCCGCTTATATTTATAATTAATTGTTACATCGGCTAAAATGGTAAAAAAAATGCTCATATTTGTGCATACTCTATCTCACTTCCGGTCTGCAGGAGGGAGAGTATAAATGGAGCCGATTTGCAGAGCTCAGATCATTCAGACTTTTGGTGTCATTGAGAGAATAAGCGTCAGGCTACTCGAGAAGTCAAATACAAATGGACTGCGTAGTTAGTAACCCTACATGTATATTTATATAGCGACCACACATACACTACAGCTCCGTAATAATATAACATGTTTTCCAAAACAAAATAAAATGTACTGTTGAATATATTAAACATAACTGGGTTGGAAAAGGCAGCAATGTCTTCCAATCTAATTATTTTCAATATATTCAACAGAGTATTTCTTACATCATGTTCAAAATAGTGCTAGTTAACACATTGCTGTTTTTGCAGAGTTTCCCTTATGCATCCTTTTGCGCATATATATGCATAAAAATGGCAGAGGGACGCATACAAATTAACCCTCTGCGTCCCCGAGGACGCACGAGGGACGCAGTGAAAAAGTGTAACGGAAACTGGTAACTTTGCGTGTGCTTAATTATCGATTATATTATCGTGTGTGTATATTTATTTGTGCATGTTTTTACTTTAAAAAATATACCTAATGTATTGTGTTCAATAAAAACGAACTTATTGCATTGTTTAAGACTATGATTTGTTGTATGTTTTCTTGCACAACTCAAAGTTGTTAATGCCCATAAAACAGATTCAACCACCACATTTAATTGTAAACACAATCCTCAAATCATCCGTGGTATTCCATTTGATCAAATTTGTATAAATAATGAGTTTACAAGCCCGATGTTAGTCGCCTTGTTTGGCCTACAAATTGCAAAAATACCCGCCATGTTTCTGTCCATTGTGTTAAACGTCAGTGTGACGTGTCAGTATTTGATTGGATAACATCGGAATCTCCCTCTAAAGGAACTCACGCTTGAGAAATCCAATACAACTGATCAAGCGTATACAAACGTGTCTGGGCGTCTTAACCCTTTCACAGATCAGAACATTGGACAGATCACAAAGTTGTTATCACTAATCTGCTGAATATTTTGAAATTAATTTGCACATGCCTACTTGCCTAAAGCAGCAACGACTTACAGGCAAAACATTTTTTCTGTTTACTTATCAAAATATCTAAATTGATGAAGGAATATATGGAAGATATTGTGATATCTTTTACATTTGAATGGTCATTTGACGGATTAGCGGCGGTGTCTTTGCATTGCTGTTTGAATAATTACATAGTTACTCCCTATGAATTTGACATATCCGGTTATTGGCTGATATATTTTCACTAATTACGCAGTTTAATCTGATTTATACAGATTATTTTTGATAAATTATTGTTTTGTCTGATCTTAACCTATGTATTCCACTATATTTAGTCATTCCAGTTACATTATAAAAAATACGCACGCATTATATCGAAGTAGGTCAAGTCGTCCTTGAGCAAACTCGCCCCAGATACTCGTAATTTTTCGATTCGTCCAAAGTCAAGTTAGGGTTTTATAGAAAAACTAATGCAGTGGTCTTTGCTAATTACTAATGTAGTGGTCTTTGGAAATGTTAATCATACAAGGTTGTCAATGTAGGTTGGTTGGTTTATCAGACATCAAACAAGTACAGTGCTTTAAGTTATTGTTTATTGACATGCAGTTCAGATGTTATTAGTTAAATATACAAGGGCCATTTCAATAGATCAATTTTAGCCACCATTGTAGATCACAGAATACATATTTTTGAAAATTTACCACTGGAACGACTGGCACTGTTTAGAGCCAGTCATTCCAGTGTTAAACTTTCAAAATTAGGTATTTTGGTGATTTACAATGGTGGCCAAGTGTTAAGTGCTAAAGGTTAATAAACTATGCATAGTTAATATTATCTATATATACATTAACATTATTTACACAATGTCATAACTCATGCTTTCAACATGTTTAATAAAGTGCTTTATAATTATATCAATGTGTTGTGTTTATTTTAAGAAAAATCTTTATATATAACATATTTTGGATGAGGACTCCATGGGACCCCCAGATTTTACAGTGGGACCCACAAATCTGAGAGTGTGGGGTCCTCGGGACCCCCAAAAATCAGATGTGGGCAACACTGTGTTTTTGTTTTCGAAACTTGTTAACTTACCTATGAGCTGTACGCTATCTGCCAGATTGTTTTCAAAATATTTAAGCTGCTGTGTGTGTTATGCTTTTTTGAAACGATGTTTTTCTTCGTGAATTCATGTTGAAAAGCAATTGATAATATAATTTTCTATTCTGTTTACTTTCAGGAGCGTGAAAGTCGGCGAGATGCAAAAAGAAAACAACCAAAGATGAAAATGATGAAGGTAGGTGTCAGGTGATGGTGGGATGATGTAAATATCTCATATTAACACATAAACACGGCTTTCAACCTGTTTAATATTTTCTCAATATGAACACGGGTGTAATATTCAGAGATTTTTATTGGTTAGATAACGCATAAGAAAATCTTTCATCGGTTTGATAATGCGTAATAATTCCACATGTACCATGACGCCATACATGCTTCATAGCGAGGACGACGGCGAAAATGTCAACACAGAGATTTCAGGTCCGAAATAACGATGTTTTGTTTGTCATCATTTTTTTGTGTCATCATTTTTTTGTGGCGCGTTGTTCAGAACTCTTAACAAGTGATGTGTCACAGCCTGACAGCGACGAAAATGAAAGGCGGCAAAATGGTGCATTCAAATGGATTTGAGGGGTCGATTTTATTGGAAAATTTGTCATACTCGGTTTATATGATAAACAGAATCTCAAACTTGACCCCATGTAATAGCACCATTATTAATCTCGTCGAAAATTATCATCTTGCACTCAATACCGCTCGTGCAATGTGATAATTTTTTACACGGCTGATAACAGTCATATGAAATGGGACCTTGTTTCAGATCGTTTTTACCTGCGTAGCTAGAGTATATGCGAGCATGGAGTGCTTGTTGTTGTTCTTGGTGAAAACTAGAATTTTCGGCAATATAGCGATGGTTTCCATTACGCCGTCTCAGTTTGTTTGTCGGCGTCCAATCTCGTTTAAGTTTTTATCTTGGGATTGGTTCACCCGAATGGGACTAAACTTGGACACATGCGTCCT
Source organism: Chaetoderma sp. LZ-2023a (assembly GCA_034401795.1). Lineage (NCBI taxonomy): Eukaryota > Metazoa > Mollusca > Caudofoveata > Chaetodermatida > Chaetodermatidae > Chaetoderma > Chaetoderma sp. LZ-2023a. Next base: position 74,239,554 of record CM067365.1, read on the forward strand.
AAAATCGGAGCACAATCGCATTGAATTCATGAGGTCCTTGGTATAAAACTCTGTTTTACAGTAAACTTTTACGTTTAGCTCAACATATCGTTTTATATCTCGGCATACCTTCACCCTATTGGGATTAGACTCGGACATAGGCTTCTTTATATCATATGTACTTACCCACGTTTTACTTTGATGGCCGCAGAAGGGCGCTCCACCCTGCCCTAAATATTCAGCACTGCCCTAAAACTCAATGTATTTAATTTTGATAGCAAATGCCCTGATTTTACAGCAAAACCCCAGATGCCTTCTTAACCCTGCCCTTTGGTCAATCAAGGTAAAAAACACTGCTTACATGTATTGAACAAATTGCAGAATCTATAAGTATCCCAAAATGCTATTATGCTATATTACATGATCAAGATTTCTTGTGGGTGTGTGGAGGTGGGTGTGTCGTATTTGTAATCATCTATATGGCATCATTATTCCTCTTATATCTCTAAATATTAATTTTTTATTTTCACCATCAGTCATGAGTGCGGTTCGTCAGTAAGCAACAAACCTTTACCGTAAGTACATGTATAACTAAAGGTCAGCTCAGAAATAATGTAGAGTGTTTCCAAAACAAAGTAAAACGTACTTTTAAATGTTTTGAGCACAATTAGGTGGGAAGACATTACTGCATAAACCCTTTCTGGTTAAATTTGTTGAAAAAAAAAATAATATTTCCTTATTGAATGTCGATTTGCAGGCCAAGAGAAGAGTATTTTTGAAAATTTACCACAGGAATGACTGGCTCGATTATCGAGCCAGCCATTCCAGTTGGTAAATTTACAAAAATACTCTTCTCTTGGCCTGTAAATGGACATTCCTCAAGACTATTGCAGAGGCTGGTTTTAGCCGGCTTGACCATTAAAGGGTTAAGGATGTCTAAAGTATTCAACAGACCATTTCTGACTAACTGATATGTTTCTGTTTTGTAAATGCGTTAACTTATTTAAGAGCTGTACTGTACATCTGTTTGCCAGTCCTTTATTTTTGCATAATGCCTCCTCACCTGATCACTAACAAAGTGTTTATTTTATACTCATTTTGCTTTTTCCATTTACTGGTCAAAATTGGTGAAAAGCGACTTTTCGTTTAAATTTTACCACTGGAATGATGGGCTTGGTTATGGAGACAGCCATTCCAGTGGTCTTCCAGTGAGAAATTGTTAAAAATCGTCATTTCTTGACTGACAAATGAAAATCTCCAGACTACTGCAGAGTCAAGTTTTGCCTGGTTTGGCCAGTAAACAGTTTAACACTCAAGCCAGCAAAAATTGTCTTCTGCAGTGGTCGTGGAAAATGTCCATTTGCAGACAAAGAGAAGACTATTTTAGAAACTGTAACAGCAGGATGACTGGCTAGGTAACTGAGCCAGTCACTCTAGTGTTGAATTTGTCAAAAATTATCTCATCATTTGGAAGTGTACATTTTTGTGAAAATTTAAATTTTCGTGAGCAAATTTGTGGGTTAACCCTTTAACTCTCAAATTTGTTCAAGAAAATTTTAATTTTCTCATAGAAAATGTCCATTTGCAGACCAAGAGAAGATTATTTTTGAAAATTTACCACTGGAATGACTGGCACGGTTATCGAGCCAGTCATTCCAGTGTTAAATTAAAAAAAATAGTCTTCTCTTGGTCGACAAATGGACATTTCTCAAGGCCACTGCAGGAGTGGTTTTTGGCTGATATGAGTGTTAAAGGGTTAGTCAATATGCTCATTATGTGGCCTGGTCTGTGTGTGTTTATTGTACTGAACCCACACCCTGCCATAACACATTAAATACCAACCTGTGGCAAAGTAGAGAACTAGAGGTGGCCAAAAATCACTATATTTCGTTCCAATGAAATGTTCTTCAGGGATGAGATTTGTCCTGTTTTTATAGGAAATCCTATTTTTTTCTAACCAGATTTATAGGAAATCCTAAAATTTTGTTGGCCAGATTTTCAAGAAGCATCATATTTGCAGGAATAGTGTTTTCTTTTCCCTTTAATTGTCAGATTGGTCAAGAAAATCTAAATTTGTGCTTAGTGAATGTTCATTTGCAGGAAAAGAGATGATGAATTTTGAAACTTTATCACTGGAATGACTGGCTCGGTACCCCAGGTTCGGTTACCGAGTCAGTCGTTCCAGTGGTAAATTTTCCAAATATTCATTCTCTTGTCTTGCAAATCGATATTCCTCTGGACAATTGACTCGCCTGCCAATTAAAGAGTTAATTTGTTTAGGAGATCGTGACAAGTTCTATGTCAAGAAGGACTGACACTTCGTATCGAGACATTTCCTATTTTTTTCTCCGTGAGCAATCACGTCATTGGTTCTGTCTGGATTAAATTAATTTGCATTCTGTAAAATTTATATTTTTCACAAAATCATAAAGAAATTTTTGTTGAAATAAATGAAATTATGTTTATGCTCATTCCAGACTGTAACGGGCCAGGCCATACTTCACCAATGCTATATCTGACAATAGACAAGTTTTTTGTGTGAATTACAGCATCTGGTGGGTGGACAAGTCGCCAATCTTCTTAAAATAACTTCACTGCATATACTGGTACCTTATTTCACCACACAAATACGCCTGCATAACACAGACGGCTAGCAGCTAAAGGGAGACCACTCTTCCAGGAAAATTTGTCTTATCATTGCCATTGGCAATGTATAGGGTGGCCTTGGGCCATTACATTCTGGAGTAAGAAACTGTCTGCATAAACTGCTGATCTGATTTGCCTCAAATTTTAACACAACAAGGGATCATACAGAGAAAGAGGACTTGCAGACACAAAGACAGACAGACAGACAGACCGGCAATTCGTGGGTTAAGCATTAACCATTCAATTTTAAATAGCTAAACCATTGATTAACATATATGTCATAGATCATTGTTAACCCTCTCATTTATAACGTCCCTGTATCTCGTTTACCGGGCGACCATACAGGAAATCTGTTGGATATTTTGAGATTAATATGTCTGGAAGCCATTGCTGCCTAAGGCAGCAACGTCTTCCAGTCATATTAATCTCAAAATAATGAGAGTATACCTTGTTTCATAAAGAATTTATTTGAGCATGGATTTGTAATTGAAAGGGTTAAAATCCTGCTAAATTTTTGAAAATAATTTATCTGAAAGTTGTTTCTACCCATTGTCTATTTATGTGTGTTGCAGGTTCTATCAAGTGAAGAAAGATGTCTGATTATCATGATGCTGTGTTGGACACGGTCGACTGATTTCTTCTTCAATTCATAATCATCATTTTCATCCATTTAACCCTTTCAAAGCTACAGTCTCAATACAAGAAACTGTCTTAATAATATATATGTAGATAGCTAACCTGCCTAGTTAGTAACCCTTTAAACTCTGAAATCTAATAATCTCACTTTTTAATAATTTAATGGCTATATTTGGTCAAGAAAATTAAAAGATTTGCTTATCGAAAGTCCATTTCCAGGCTAAGCGAAGACTATTTTTGAAAATTTATTGCTGGAATAACTAGCTGGGTTATCGAACCAGTCATTCCAGTGGTAAATTTTCAAAAATTCTTTTTTCTTAGCTTGCAAATAGACAAAGGCGGCTTGGGCAGGAGAGGGTTAATGCTTAACACTCATATGAGTCAAAAGCGGCTTTTGCAGTAGCCCTGAGAAATGCTCATTTGCAGACCAAGAGAAGACTATTTAAAAAAGTTTACCAGTGAAATGTCTGGCTCATTCCAGTTGTAAATTTTCAAAAATAGTATGTTCTTTGACTGCAAATTTACATTTTCTATGAGAAATTTGAAATTTTGTTGAACAAATTTGAGGATTAGAGTGTTAAAGCTTCGATGTTGTTCTGATGTTGAGTATTTTTCAGGTAATTTAACTTGGAAGATGTTGATCAGAATATGCCTAACATCATAATGAATTTGTCGAATCAGGATTCCAGTGTTCCGGGTGTTAACTCTTACCGCTCTGATGTCAAAATTTTAAATTTTCAAATTAAATTAAAAGATGAACTGGTGTTTATTTTTCAACAAATTTGGTGGGAGATGGTGCTGTCGTAGACAGCAACATCTTCCAGCAAAATTGTTGAAAAATATACACCAGTTTCTTTGATACTGACACAGCAAAAGATAGAATATTGACATCAGAGTGGCAAGGGTTAAATACAGAAGCCTGATTTTATAAACATTCTGTTGAACATTTTGAAACTAATTTGGGAAATTAATAATCAGTAACAGCACCCAGTTAAATTAGTTTCAAAATATTTAACAGCTTACCTGTATAGCTACCTTGAAATTTAGATTTTGGGATTTTTTATTTAAACATATTTTATTGTAACATATTTTGTATAATGGGATTAGGCACAAATTCCTGAAGATTTTGGGAAGTCTGGTTTCACAGTTTCAAATTGATTCCAACACTAGAAATAGCCAATTTAGCCACTGGTTTGACTGGAGGCTTCCAGACTTATATAGACTTATATCTGTGCATCTCTATCATCTATTTACAGTGTGTGTGTGTGTGCGTGCGTGCGTGCGTGCGTGCGTGCGTGCGTGCGTGCGTGCGTGCGTGCGTGCGTGCGTGCGTGCGTGCGCGCGTGCGTGTGTGCGTGCATGTTCATGTGCGTGTGTGTGTACGCTCATGTGCGTGTATGCTAAAACTAGATGAACATATCGTTTCATGTTTTATTTAATTATTTGAAAGATACCGTTTTCAAAGAGATTTATCCAGTATATAAAATATTCAGATGCATTTTTTGCCTTTTTCATTAATCGTTTGTCTTTTATTGGAAGATTTCTGATGGACATTGAGATCCATCTCTCCATACATCCATTCCTGTTTAGCAAGCCGACCGAAATAGCTTCTGCAGTGGTCTTGAGAAATGCCCATTTGCAGACCATGAGAAGACTATTTTTGAAAATTTACCACTGGAATGACTGGCTCGATAATCGAGCCAGTTTACCCTAGTGATAAATTTTCAAAAATAATCTCGGTTTGAGAAAATTTAAATGTTAAGAGTTAAAGGGTTAATGGTCAAGAGAATTGAAATAGATTTTTCAGTACAAGATATATTTTTGAAAATTTACCACTGGAATGACTGGCTCTGATTATATACACTGATTCTTATCACAAGTCTAGAGGAAATCTGCTGAATGGTTTGAAATTAATTTGACAAAGTTATTTTTGTCTGCTACTGTTTATTAGCCGTCATTCCGTTACAAGCGACCAGACAATAATTTCAATGAGCAAAAACTCCTAACTTGCTGAATATTTTGAAAACAATTTGACTGAAATTTGTTGGTGGCTTAGCCACCAACAACTTTCAGTCAAATTGTTTTCAAAATATTTAGCAGGTCCAGGAATATAACCCGTGGAATATGTCGTCTGCAAAAACTCAGTAGTCAGAGTTACTTCATGCTAAATAATGATTAATCAAAACATTAGATTAATTTTGTTGCTATAAAATTTATTACAGCGGAATATAATGTATATATTTATTGCCTGATTGGGTGTGTGCGTGTGATGGAGATTGGCTGTGTTGCCGTTCTGTCTCAGGAGATATCGCTATTGTTTGGTGTTGTATTTTTCCGTCGATATGTCTGCCACCACTGGCGGCATGTGTGCCGTGGTTATGGATTTGTTTTTAGCTCGGCTATTCGAAGAAACTAAGAATGCGGTGACAATATCCCCGTCTTGATTAATGCTTTCACAGGTGAATTCTCCTTATATCTCATTATCAACGCAACCATACAGGAAAACTGTTGAATATTTTAAAATTAATTGGACTGGAAGCCATTGTTGCCTTTGACAGCATCGGGGTCCAGTCAAATGAGCTTCAAAATATTCAATAGAATAAGTTTTGTATCATAAAGAGTATACTTTTTCCCGGGGTGTCTATGACAGGGTGAACTTAAAGCTATCATACCACATTAAAATATGTAGCTCAAGATTCATTTTTATTTGTTAACAAGTCTGTGTCATAAAACATCCCTCTGTGAAAATGATTATTGCACCCACCTGTCTATGTCAATGTATTGTAGAAAGGTGATCGACCAGCGATCAGCATCCTTGACAATTTCGCTTAATCACTAAGCGTAGTACATTTTATGTTGTTTTGTACAAACTTTAACCCTGTCATGCCGAAGCCGGCCCAAACCGGCCTTTGAGGTGGTCTTGAAGAATGGCCATTTGCAGGCCAAGAGAGCCAGCCATTCCAGTTCTAAAATTTCAAAGATAGTGTTCTCTTGGCTTCCAAATTGATATTCCATGAGGAGATATTTAGATTTTCTTGAGAAATTTGGTCAGGAAAGTGTTAATGTGCCATTCGAAAAGTCGAGCTAACATCTCTTGTGTGTGTATATTGTATATTAGGGCTTGAAATCTTTATATAGAGGGTATACATCTTCTCAATTATCTACTGTCCATGACGGTGCTATGTATGTTTTCTTGAGTACGTTAGCACTAGGAATGGGAGGTTAGTTACGGTCAGCTGTCATATTAACTTCCCTCATCAACTAGGGGAGGGTTCTAATTTAGTACATTTATGTCTGCTCATTTGTTTATTAGTCTCTACATCTATTTCTCAGAAAATATAGTACATCTCGGAAAAACTTGTTTCCGAAACAAAATAAATAGAAATGGCTGAGTATTTTTAACATAATTGGATTGAAAGACATTGCTGCCTAATCGTGTTCAAAATTTGACTAATTAACATGTTGGTGGGTTTTTTAATTTTTTAAAACATGTTAAGTGCTTTCTGAGTTGTACTATAGTGATTCACTTTAACTCTAGCTTTTAAAAAGCTGTGTCCCTTAACCCTCAAATGGCTAAGATTGGTGAAGAAAAGCAGGAGTTTTATTTAGGTTATGTTCATCTGTAGGCCAAAAAACTACCAAGCCAGTCATTCCAGTGGTAAATTTTCAAAAAAGGGCTTCTTGATCTGCAAATGGACATTGCGCAAAACTACTGCAGAGATCGTTTTTGGTCAACTTGACCATTAAAGGATTAAACTTTAACTCGGCAGCTCTGGTCTTAATCCGAAAAAGAAATTTGAACAACACTATTTGAAAAGTGGAAAGAGAGTCGTAAATCTCTGTTTACTGTTGTTTGCTATAACCCCTTACTGATGCGAATGGGTGAAGAAAATACAAAATTTCCCTAGGAACAATATTAACACCCGGTTGTAGGTCACTAGAATAATATTTTAGAAAACCTACCACTGGAATGACTGGTCTGATTTTGCTGGCAAGTCATTGCAGCGCTAAGGTTTTAAAAATATTCTTTTGTCCTGTAAATGGATATTCCTTTAAAATTACATTTGAAGTCGGTTTTTTACCAATTTATCATTTTTAGTTGGGACTCCCAACTAACATGTCAGTATCTCACTCAATCAGTCTGTCCGTCAGTATGTCCATCCATCACTGAGTCAGTCTGTCCATCAGTCTGTCTGTTCATCAGTCAGTCTGTCCATGCATCACTCAGTCTCTCCATCAGTCACTCATTCTGTCCATCCGTCCGTCAGATGGCCTGTCAAATTTCTGATAAAGCTGCATATGCAACACTTATAGAGCATTGCACTTGTTAGTGACTAATCTTCCGGTCAAATTAATTTCTAAATATTCAACAGTTTTCCTGTTTGGTTGCCTTAAAAATGAGATATAAATGGAATTAATCGGTGAATGCATTAATACCGCAATAAGCAACTTTCAGTATGCATTCACAGTCCACTTGTACTGATGATTCTTAAAAGATATTGGACTGAAAGTTGTTGGTGTGTTTAGTATATAAAGTAGATAATTATATCAACTTTAATTTATTATTGAGAGAAATGTGTTGGCAGACATAACTTGTGTGTATATATAATATATATTATGGCTTTTTCTACAAAGACAAAGTTAGGAGTGCCATGAAACATTGTCAATAACACTTTGATGCCCAAAACGGCCAAATATGGTTTCACCAGTGGTCTTGTCAAATGTCTATCTGCAGGCAAAGAGAAGACTATTTAAAAAAATTTACAATTTCATTCATAAATCTTCAGAAATAGTTTTCTTTTGGTCTGCAAACGGAGAATTCTCTATGAGAAAGTTTAAATTTATTTGAGCAAATTTGACAATTAAATTGTCAAAGGCTTGTCTTAACCCTTTCACCGACAAACCCGGAAAAAGTATATTCTTTATGATATAAATCTTATTCTGTTGAATATTTTGAAATTAATTTGACTGGAAGCCGTTGCTGCCATAGGCAGCAATGGCTTCCAGTCAAAATAATTTCAAAATATTCAACAGTTTTCCTGTATGGTTGTCTTGAAAATCGGGAAGTCATTGGTAAAAGGGTTAATGTAGGTCAGTTGCCATGCTAGGAGATTCTAGGACGATCACAACCTTTTCTTAACTTTATCCAGGAAATCCCAGTATCTCAATTTAACACGATTCAAGATTATTTATTTCATGTTTAACACTTTAACACTAATATCAGCCAAAAAATGACTTCCGTAGTCGTCCTGAGAAATAATGATTTGCAGACCAAGAGAAGACTATTTCTGAAAATTTACCACTGGAATGCCAGTCATTCCAGTGATAAATTTTCAAAAATAATCTCTTGGTCTGCAAGTGGATATTTTCTATGAGAAAATTGGAATTTTCTTGATCAAATTTGAAGAATAGTGTTAATATATAATATACATACATCACAATTGGGCAGCCAATTAAAGGCATGGCCTATAAATCAATGGACCGCCCTTTGGTCTTGAGGTATGTTCATTTGCAGGTCAAGAGAAGACTATTTTTGAAAACTTACCACTCAAATGGCTGCCTTGGTTACCTACTGAGCAAGTCATTTCAACACCTGATGAAGCACATTTATGTGAGAAAACTCGTCTAAATAAAGTATGCTAATCTTAAAAGTAATATTTTTGAATCCTGTTTTTAAATAACTTCTCATTTCAGTGGTAAATTTAAAAATAGTCTTCATGTCCAGCAAATGGTCATTTTTCAAGACCACTACAGAAGCCATCATTGGCTGCCTTGACCGTTAACCCCATTAACCTTTAATTTAGCCAAGAAAATCCTAAATATTTGCTTTTAAATATCCATTTGCCGGCCAAGAGAAGACTATTTGAAAATTTACCTCTGGAATTACTGTCGGTTAAACCGAGCCAGTCATTCCAGTGAAAAATTTAAAAAAAGAAGTCTTCTTGGCATGCAGATGGACATTCCTCACGACCACTGCAGAGGTGAGTTTTGACCGGGTTCACGATGAAGTTCTGGTGACCGGACAATGCTGGCTCATTCATACAGGTTGCTATGCAACCACCTGTCTTAGCCATTTAACCCTCAAATTTATTCAAGAAAATTTAAACTTTCCCATAGAAAATGTTCGTTTGCATACCAAATGAACTATTTTTGAAAATATACCACTGGAATGACTGGCTCGATTATCGTGCCAGTGACTCCAGTGGTAAATTTTCAAAAATAGTTTTCTCTTTGTCTGCAAATGGACATTTCTCAAGACCACTGCAGAAGCCATTTTTGGCTGATATGAGTGTCAACGGGGTGAGGAATCACAATTTTTTTGCTCCGGACCAGAGGCGGTTATTGCACGCACGTCCGACCAACCTTTAGAACGATGACATTTCAAATTCCTGTATTAAACTTCTTTTCATATGAGTCATGTAACTGATGGACCAAATCTGTCACTCAAGTGTATGATGTCATAATGAATTGCATCACATGTAGGCTGACATGATAATCAAAATGCGTAATGAATGACTGTAGTTAAGTCGGTCATGAACTTTGTGTACAAATTGTATGTCTACTACTTAACACAGCAACAGCAGCTAGTGAAATTAGTTTCAAAATATTCAACAGCTTACCTGTATAGTTACCTTGATATTGGGATTCTGGGAATAAAGGGTTTGATCGATCTCAACACGGGCAACTATAAATGGATGGGGCATAGCTAAAAGTGGATTTATCAACTGTTGTTCAATGCGCAGATCTTATCTGTTACTCCAGTATATGATGGCCTAATGAAATACATCACATGTTAGCTAATGCTGTAACCATTATGACATAACCCTTTAACCATAAAATTTGCTCAAGAAACTCAATTTTCTCATAGTAAATGTCCATCTGCAGACCAATTGAAGAGTATTTTTCAAAATTTAATACTGGAATGACTGGCTCAATTATCGAGCCAGTCATTCCAGTGATAAATTTTCAAAAATTGTCCTCTTGATCTGCATCTTGACATTTTCTAAGACGACTGGAGAAGTACTTTTTGGCCGGCTTAAGTGTTAAAGGGTTAAGTCTGTCTGGTGGTAATAGTTTGTCATGGATTGCAGGTGTTTGATTAATTTACAATTTGAGAAATATTATGTTGATTATTTTGAAACTAATTTGACTTGGAGCTGTTGCTGCCATAAGCAGCAACAGCCCCCAGTCACATTAATTTCAGAATATTCAACAGCTTATATTTATAATTATCACGAAATTGGGATTCTGGGAGTTAGGAGTCAACGTGTATAAATCGAATCAAATGTGCATACAAGTGGATGGAGATTAGCTAGAAGTGGGAGGGCATAGTTAGAAATAGGAGGGCATCGCTAGAAATGGGAGCCATCACTAGAAATGGGAGGGCATCGCTAGAAATGGGAGGGCATAGCTAGAAATGGAAGGGCATAGCTAGAAATGGGAGGGCATAGCTAGAAATGGGAGGGCATCGCTAGAAATGGGAGCCATCACTAGAAATGGGAGGGCATCGCTAGAAATGGGAGGGCATAGCTAGAAATGGAAGGGCATAGCTAGAAATGGAAGGGCATAGCTAGAAATGGGAGGGCATAGCTAGAAATGGGAGGGCATAGCTAGAAATGGAAGGGCATAGCTAGAAATGGGAGGGCATAGCTAGAAATGGGAGGGCATAGCTAGAAATGGAAGGGCATAGCTAGAAATGGGAGGGCATAGCTAGAAATGGAAGGGCATAGCTAGAAATGGAAGGGCATAGCTAGAAATGGGAGGGCATAGCTAGAAATGGGAGGGCATAGCTAGAAATGGAAGGGCATAGCTAGAAATGGGAGGGCATAGCTAGAAATGGAAGGGCATAGCTAGAAATGGAAGGGCATAGCTAGAAATGGGAGGGCATAGCTAGAAATGGAAGGGCATAGCTAGAAATGGGAGGGCATAGCTAGAAATGGAAGGGCATAGCTAGAAATGGGAGGGCATAGCTAGAAATGGGAGGGCATAGCTAGAAATGGAAGGGCATAGCTAGAAATGGGAGGGAAAAGCTAGAAATGGAAGGGCATAGCTAGAAATGGGAGGGCATAGCTAGAAATGGGAGGGCATAGCTAGAAATGGGAGGGAAAAGCTAGAAATGGAAGGGCATAGCTAGAAATGGAAGGGCATAGCTAGAAATGGGAGGGAAAAGCTAGAAATGGAAGGGCATAGCTAGAAATGGGAGGGCATAGCTAGAAATGGGAGGGCATCGCTAGAAATGGGAGCCATCACTAGAAATGGGAGGGCATAGCTAGAAATGGGAGGGCATAGCTAGAAATGGAAGGGCATAGCTAGAAATGGGAGGGCATAGCTAGAAATGGGAGGGCATCGCTAGAAATGGTAGAAATGGAATGGCATAGCTAGAAATGGGAGGGGCATAGCTAGAAATGAATCACTCTATTTGGAACTAATATTGTAATTTCCCCCTACTGGGAGCCGGCAAATACAAAGTCGGGAGAGCCAGGAGAAACTAGGTCATTCAAGATGGCCGCTGAAACATTTGGCCAATCAAGTTACCTTGAGCAATTGGGAGCCTGGAAATACAAAGGCAGGAGAGGACGTCATTGCATAAATCTGTTAAGCATGCTACAACGTGACCTCAAGAAAGTAGGACTCGGTACACTCAGGTCAACAGTGGACTTGAAGAAGTTAAAGATTTTGGCTGAGAACAAGACACATTGGTCAAAAGTGAAGAAAGAAGATTGCAGCTGTAGAATGTTTTACAGCCCCAGAGTACAGTAATTATACATCATACAGTGCTGTACACACAACTGCAGCACGAGGTTTCAGTATGTTTGCTTTCATTTAGCTCTGTAACAATCTATGATTTGTTATCAGAGTGAGAAGCGTTAATGAACCTTTCCTGTTTTAGCTATGCCCCGCCTATCTCTAGCTAAGCCTCCCCCACACCTCGCTCATGTTGGGATCGATTGATCTCTGAACACCCTGACTATCAATTTCCAAAAAACTAAAACAGGTAAGCTGTTGAATATTTTGAAACTAATTTGACTGGGCGCTGTTGCTGCCTTAGGCAGCAACAGCACCCAGTCAAATTAGTTTCAAAATATTCAACAGCATTTTTATTAAATAGCAGAGAATTACAAAGACATACAATTTATACAACGTGTCGGACTCTGAGATTTGATGACGGTCTATATGGAACCCTTTGTGATGTAATGATTGTGACATCATCATACATGCGCTGAGCTGATTATGATGTCATACGAGGTCAGATGATGGATGGATACTCTGGAAAGGTGAATTATCTCGAGTATTGCTATATTCTCTTCAATTTTTGTCGGATTTTAAATTCATCAGCGTCGTCTATATACAAATAAAATTTTATATTTTAATTGAAATATCTTGAATCTTTGTTTTGCTTTAGTACTTGATCCAATTTAGCCATATTCTGTGGCTCCCAAAAGTCAATCTTCTCTCTGAGGCCCAAATAGGCTCACCTGGAATTACTGGTAACTGGCAAAACTGTACAAAACGAGATGACCACTGGAAAAATTTACTAATCTTATTTGTGTGAAGAAGGTTTAGCCATGTCTTATTAAAATTGGCCAACTGGTTAATAAGTAGTCTTTTAAATGATTTTCTCAGAAATTTTCAGAAAATCCAAGATGACCCCCAAAGTCAAACATGCAAAATTTTGATTGATCCACGGCAGACATGTTTTTAGCTAACCTGGCCTGAGAGGCCAAGTGAGCTTATGCTATGGCGACCATCCATCATCTGTCTGTCTGTCCATCCGTCGGTTTGACCGATTTCAACCAAATTTGCCTGGAATGATCCTAAGCTGGTACCCACCCTCCAGACGATTTTTTTCAGAATTTTGATTGATCAATTTTTTGGGTGAAAATCTTAGACAATCTACAGGAAATGGTCAAAATGCTACTCCTCCGTAGGTACTTTACATATTTCAACCAAATTTGACTAGATGGATTATATAGTGGTAGGCTCTAGATCTTCTTTTCAGAATTTTGATTGATCAAGGTTTTGGGTGAAAATCTGCGATTTTATGACAAATTTACTGGAAATTGTCATGAGCGCCATAGGCTCTTGGGCCTCTTGTTTATGTATCACCTTCCCATGAACAAACTAATGGCTCTTAGTACTTAATCATATCTCCTAGATTTTAGCCCGATCCATTCAATGGTTCTGGAGAAGTCGTTTTCATGAAAACTAGGTCATTCAAGATGGCCGCCAAAACAGTTGGCCAATCAAGTTCCCTTGAACAAACTTGGTTCAGCTTTTGCCCCAGATAACGTTTCATGAATTTTGAATCGATCCCCCAAGCTGAAGCAGTTTCGGAGATTTTAAAAAAACCTCTAAAAATCTGTCAAAATCCAAGATGGCTGATGGTGAATGAACTTGCATAAAGAAAGTTGACGGATGGATGATAGATGGTCGCCACAGCAGAAGTTGAATTGGCCTTTCAGCCCAGGTAAACTAAAAACTTCTGTGAGCGGCGTTGTAAAAGATATAAAGACCATCTCCACCAACTTTAGTGTTAAAGTTATCCGGAAGCAATAAGATAAGAAATATTTAGAAAAATTCAGTGATGATCGTCATCTTCAAAGCTTCACTTTTACTTTGATATTAGCAGACACCATTATTTGTGTTGTCCTCGCTATTGCACAACTCGATATAAAAATATTTAGCCTAGCACATTTTCAACCTCTGGCATGGGAATTACACAATTAGATTCGAACTACTATACGCATGCTATGCGGCAAAGAGGCAGTTCTGGTCACCTTAGAGGATAACTGTACTTAAATATGGCTATAGAAGTGCACATATTATGGAGGCTGCAAATGCGTAACACTAAATTGGCGGCTTCAAAGAAAACTATCGTTAATGAATCTTTAACTATTTCCTTCTGGTGTTGTGCATCAGGATAACTTTAACCCTTTCACCGATGAATTCCAAACGTCTCATTTTCAAGGCAAGCATACAGAAAAACTTGAATATTTTGGAATTAATTTGACTGGAAGCCATTGCGGTCTTTGGCAGCAATGGCTTCCAGTCATCTTAAGTTCAAAATATGCAACAGAATATAACTATATATCATAAGGAATTTACTTTTTCAGAGGTTTGTCATTGCAAGGGTTAAACAGTCATAAAATAACAAACCTATGTCACTATTGTGGCACGACCGACCCTAATTCCATGAATGTATTCCAAGGTCGAGAGAGTTCAACTGTCCAAGTGAAAACTTCCCGAGCCTTTTGAACTTTGAACTCCCAAGAATCTCATACTTCATTCCAGTTTTAGCTATGCCCCCCCCCCCCCCCCCCCTCCCATCTCTATTTAAGCTCCACCCACACATCGTTCATGTCGGATCGCATGATCTCTGAACTCTCCCTGACTCAATTTCTAGAAAACTACAAGGAAACATGTGGAATATTTTGAAACTAATTTGACTGGGTGCTGTTGCTGCCTAAATTAGTCTCAAAATATTCAACAGAATGTTTATTAAATGGTAAAGACATACAATTCGTACAATGTGTCAGACTATTAAGCATAAAGGACGGACTATATCGAGTCATTTATGATGTCATCTTACATGTCACGTAGTTGATTATGTCAAAATTAGTTTCAAAATACTCGACAGAATATTTATTACATTGTAAATGACTGATGTTTTGGCCTTCCAGGCTCAAAGGAGACTGATAAAATGTGATAAGCCACGACATTTAGATATACCTGACATTTGTCTGCCGTTTGATTTCAGGTCACATTCACGCCATATCTACGCCGATTTTTTATACGCCCATGTAAGCGGGGTCATATTATGTGCTGGCACTCGCCGTCCATCTGTGCATCCGCCCGTCTGATTTCTTGTCTGGACCAGATCTCGAAGAGTTGAACCTACGCTCCCAATTCTTTTTACAGCAGATGTGTTAGGGATAGACAAAGTGTCATGATTTCGTTTCGACAAAATCTACCCATATTCGTCAGAGTTATCTCCCTTGAAAAGCAAATATTCGTCAAAGTTGTCTTGTCCGGTCCAGATCTCGAAGTCTTGAACATACACACAATTTTTTGTTCAGCAGATGTTTTAAGGATTGACGAAATGTCATTTACCAAAGACAAACTGTTCACATTTAGCATTCCTCAAACAAGTATGCCTGCGGGTGTATGCTGAGTTTCACTAAAACTTGTTATTTCAGTAACTTCCCCAGCTTTTACACTGGTAACCATTTATACTCCTGGGTGGAGAGGCAAGGAGCGAAGGAGATTGCCCATGTTTCCAATGACGGCGAGATAGTACCAAGCACAGGTACAATTCAACCACGTTCTCCGGTGAAGTAGTTCTAGTTCTGAGTGCTAGCCACTACAGACCACCGCCTCCACATGATGCCTGATACTGGTGCAGTCTCCTATTTATAGACTACAGGGTTCTGGCACATCTACAGGGTTTCTGGCACATGCTTACTGATGGTTCTATGGCTTAGGCGTGGATTGGTTTTGCACATGTGTGTGCACATATACACAGCGTGTTCCCTTCTGGTATAAAGAGGGACTTGGTGAGAGGGATGAGTGTCTTACAATAAACAAGAATTCTGCGGAATTAAATGTCTCGCCTGTCTCGTGTTTGTCACAGTGGCATTGACCTTGTGACCTCCGCTATCATGCTGCTTCCTAACATTATAGGTAACCATGTATCAAAGTTTAGTTCCAATACGATTAACTGAACCTGAAATATAAATGATTTGCGGAATGGAAAAATTTGTGAACGCGGTAGTCAAAATATCTGCCAACAGTAACTGGGTCAGACCGAATTAAACTACATTTTGTTTGCCATGTCATACTTTCAATTTCGTCATCCACATAATCTCTGTCATCTAGAATCGGTCCTAATGAATGTAGCAAAGGTTTTCAATGAGTTTCTGCTGCTGAGAGTGATAAAAACCAAGTTGGAAGACCAAACTGGCGAACCATAGCGAATAAATCTTTCTTTGCATTTTCCCAGTAAGGCAGTGATCCTCTAAGGGTCCTGAAAATGTGAAAACCATCATCAAATTTAACCAGTTGATCTACATTATATTGGTCTTTCAGTTCTTCCGCTGTTATCTTTCTTCCTTTAGTTTTCACTCAGCGTAATGAAAACCATACCTTATCTTGAATTTGTTTCATCTGAATTTTGTTAACCTTGAAAAATATATTTTGAATATTTTGGGCTGCTCTACGGTCTTGTTGTCTCAGTTCTGACTTGCAGATTTCACTATACTTTACAGGAACTGATCTGTCATTGTTCATTGGCCGTCTTTCACCACGAAATATAGTGGGAAATGATAACTCTTCTATTTCATCTTGTATTGTACTCACTGGTACATTTCCCTCGCATGGAGCAAAATAAAATATTAACAAAGATTATACTGTGACCTTTGGCCCCATGACCTTGAACGCATGATGTCTGCATCAGCGTGCTGCTTCCTTTCAATGTATATCTCCATGTACTCAAGTTTGGTTCCAATTGGATCAGGCATTGTTGAGATATGACAATAATTTTTGTTTAACGCAAAAACTTAACATAAAATATTAACAAAGATTATACCGTGAACTTTGACACCATAAACTTGACCTCATGATGCCTGCATCAGCGTGCTGCTTCCTTTCAATGTATATCTCCATGTACTCAAATTTGGTTCCAATTGGATCAGGCATTGTTGAGATATAAGACAATAACTTTTGTTTAACGCAAAAACTTAACGTAAAATATTAACAAAGATTATACTGTGACCTTTGGCCCCATAACCTTGAACGCATGATGCCTGCATCAGCGTGCTGCTTCCTTTCGATGTATATCTCCATGTATCCAAACTTGGTTCCAATTCGATCAGGCATTGTTGAGATATAAGACAATAACTTTTGTTTAATGCAAAAACTTAACATAAAATATTAACAAAGATTATACCGTGACATTTGACCCCCCCATAACCTTGACCTCATGGCCTTTTTATCGGCGGGCTGCTTCCTTTTGATGTATATTACCATGCACCCAAGTTTGGTTCCAATTGGATCAGGCATTGCTGAGATATAAACCTAACTTAAAAGTTTACGCCATCGCTGGAAAAGTGATACCTATGTCTCGATCCTGCTTCGCAGGCGAGACAAAAAGTATGACAGCAGCATGTTCCCTTATGATATAAAGAGAGACTTGGTGGTAAGAATGAGTGGGTCTTACAATAAAAAAGTACGGCAGTGGCAGAACAGTTTCCAAATCCATTCTGAGATTCGACTTATATTTTTCTCAATCTATAATATTAGGTAATAGGTAAAATGTTTTTTCGTGTGAGTACAAGAATCCAGTTGATAGATTTCTTAAATGCCTATGACTGGGCCTAATGGAGATACTCTAGAGTATATCTAAGATTTTCTTTTGTGGCCCTTAGGCGGGGCCTGGATTTGTCTAGGCAGACATGTATAGATAGGCTAATGCCGTAGTTAGCTCTGATGTCATAGAGGTGTGGCATTGTTGTAATTTTCAGATACGTTGTTGGGAGACAGCCTACAGGCGAATGGCTATTTAACCCTTTAATGGTCATACCTGGCCAAATTCAGGCTCTGCTATGGGCTTGTGGAATGTCCCTTTACAGGCCAAGAGAATACAATTTTTGAAAATTTACCACTGGAATGACTGGCTCGGTAACCGAGCCAGCCATTCCAGTGATAAATTTTCAAAAATTGTATTCTCTTGGCCTGTAAATGGACATAGAATAAGATATAAAATCTTATTTACCAAATTTGACCGTTAAAGGGTTAACCATGTATGCCTGGGGCCTAGTGAACCGTTATGGAGTTAAATAAGCATAAAGCAACGTCTTAGACATGGGCTAGCGTCAGACGCTGCTTTACATCTATGTAATGCCATAATGGTACACTAGAAACTCCATGGTGTACAGATGATATATATATATATATCCTGTACGCTTCTTTTTTCTCTCCTGCTTGGAACATTTCTATTTGTACTGCTTAGTGCTATTGAATCCTCAGTTTGAAGTCCTTTTGATTCCTCTACATAAGTCTTGGGAATGTAGTGCTGAGCTATGGATGCATCTTTTAGACAACCCCCCCCCCCCCCCCCCCCTGACTCCTTAGTTTGACGTCTTTTGTTTCCCTAACATCTATGTTGTTAGGGAGGAGAGGCGAGGTACTTATCACCCCATTCCTTGGTTGCTGATTATGTGAGCAGAATTAGCTTTGAAATGGACGACAAGATTATCTATGGTTGGATATTGTCTCTTGGCTCCTGCCATTTCTTTCTGATTAATTTAAACTAGCATAACGTGATGCCCCATGGCGCTGAGGTATACCTGATGCTTGTCTTCGGTTGGAGGATGAAACTCAGATGCCTGACTACCTACCAGTGTCTCCTATTTATAGGCCACATAGTCCAGCATAATAATAATAATAAATAATAATAAATAATAATAATAATAATAATGTGTACGTAAATAAAATCTGTTTATTTTAAGCAATATGGTACAAGAAAATAATATGCGGAGGAAAGACGCATATATTATATATACATGTACAGATGTATGTGCGAATGTTGATGAGATTAATTTTATCAGACACAATATGGTTACAAGGACGTATCTACATAAAGTACAGTTATAACAATAATAATAATAATAATAATTACAACTACCGGTATACACAGGATTGTTTACATCTTTACAAAAGATGTCAAAGCGCCTGTGTTGCTCACAGCAAGGTTTTCTAGTCAAATTATTTTCAAAATATTCAACAGAAGAATGTTATATTGTACTAAGAATTTACCGTTTCAGGGATTTGTCAGTGAAAGTGTTAACACTTACCACTCTGTTGTACAAATTTGTAATTTTCAAATCAAATTAAAAGATTAACTGGTGTTAACTCTTCAACAAATTTGGTGGAAGTTGTTGCTGTCGTAGACACCAACATCGTCCACCAAAATTGTTGAAAGATGTACACCAGTTTCTTGGAAGTTGTTGCTGTCGTAGACACCAACATCGTCCACCAAAATTGTTGAAAGATGTACACCAGTTTTTTTGCTATTAACATGGTCAAAGACAAAATATTGACATCAGAGTGGTAAGGGTTAATAGTCTTGAGAAACAAATTCTGAAATCAAGCACTTTCAGCGATCTTTATGATCCTCTGTTATATTTCATCACTTGCTAAAACGTGGTATGGTAGCTTTAACATTAACAGTGCCAAGTCAAGTTTCAGTTCTGGTGCGAAATCATACATTGATTCGTGTGATCTTTACTGTTGACCTTATTCATAAATATCATTCCATCTTATATTTACAAGCTATATATCAGAATATATACTTTATATATTTTACAAGTTTTACACCGTCAATGAAAAATAATTATCGGCTAATTATTTTTTAGGTTTTGGTTCCTTAAGACCACTGCCGAGCCCGGTTTTGGCCCGATTAGCCATTAGTGGGCCAATATATGTACCGTCTATTAAATTTAATTCTGACTTACCAGTGACAAGTGACACCAACAATTGCCGGAATTGAAAAAGGTGACATCAAAATTAGTTTGTTCACATTTTTCAAACCTGCATTTCATGCTTATTTCCGAGAATATGCTTGCATTATTTATTTATATATATATGAGATTGATTTTGATATTTTTTTTGTGTAAATGACTCAAAATTATGATGGCATATACATTTTAACCCTTACCTATCCGATGTCAAAATTAAAAATTTTCAAATTAAATTAAAAGATGTACATTTTTCAATAAATTTGGTGGAAGATGTTGCTGTCATAGACAGCAACATTGTCCACCAAAATTGCTGAAAAACGTACACCCGTTTCTTTGCTGTTGAAACAGTAAGATAGAATATTGACATCAGAATGCTAAGGGTTAACGATCAAGCATGCCAAAATCAGCCTCTGTACACAATGTGTCCATTTACAGACCAAGAGAACACTTGAAAATTTACCACTGAAATGATGGGTTAGATAACAGATCAGAGCCAGTCATTCCAGTGGTAAATTTTCAAAAATAGTTTTCTTGATCAGCAAATGTATATTTTCAAATCTTGATTGTCTTGGCTAATTTTGACCATGAAATCGTTAAAACACTTCATGATCTACTGCAGTAACAAATATCACACATCATGTGTATAGATTATGGAACAATTAACACTAATCCTTGAATTTGGTCAAGAAAATCTAAATCTGCTCATAGAAAATGTCTATTTACAGGCCAAGAGAAGACTATTTTTGAAAATTTACTACTGGAATGACTGGCTCGATTATCGAGCCAGTCATTCCTGTGGTAAAATTTCAAAAATAGTCTTCTCTTGGTCTGCAAATGGACATTTTCCACAGCCACTGAAGCGATTTTTTACCAGCTTGAGGGTTAACGGGTTAATGCTGATTGGGGGTGGGGGGGGGGGGGAGATCAGGGGTTAATTGTTTATTAATGGATATTGGTGCATTAAACAGGTGGGTGGGTGAGGTAATAATACCATTACTGTTTATCGTAAGTATTGATCAAATATTACACAATATTCTACATTTTACAATAACTCCAACACAGCTCGTCCATTTATCAGATCTAACAATGTAAAAAACTCTTCAGAAGAACTCTGCCAAACAGAACAATCTTCATTACACATCCAACTCCTTAACACTCAAGTCGGGTAAAAAATAGCATCTTGAGAAACGTCCATTTGCA
The DNA here is from genome assembly GCA_034401795.1 of Chaetoderma sp. LZ-2023a. Lineage (NCBI taxonomy): Eukaryota > Metazoa > Mollusca > Caudofoveata > Chaetodermatida > Chaetodermatidae > Chaetoderma > Chaetoderma sp. LZ-2023a. Next base: position 74,260,532 of record CM067365.1, read on the forward strand.
GAACAAGAGATTATTTTTTTGAAAATTTATCACTGGAATGATTGGCTTGATAAACGAGCCAGTCATTCCAGTGATAAATTTTCAAAAATAATTTTCCGTCTAAATCGACATTTTCTATGAAAAAATTGAAATAATCTTAAATAGTCATGCTAAAAGTTTAATATTAAACCAGATTATTGACATTGTTTTAACAAATAAATATCCTCACGTTTGAGGATTTTAATTCAAATTTCTCATAGAAAATGTCCATTTGCTTTACAAGAGATGAGAATCTTTGAAAATATACCACTCAAACGACTCAGCTTTTAAGCCATTATTCCAGTGATAAATTTCCAAAAATAATCTGTTGTTCTGCAAATGGACATTTCTCAATGAAGCCAGTTTGAGCGCTAGAGGGCTAACAATGGGAAATTAAATGACTTTTGCATGACATTTTCATGAGCAGAATTTCACAATGTCATGACTTTTGAGGGTTCTCGGCAAAAGAAAAATCTGCGTTTAAACCCAGAAAGATCAATAACCGAAAAGATCTATTCCATTTTAATAAATATTCTGTTTAATATTTTGAAACTAATTTGACTGGGTGATCAAATTTCAGTGAAATTAGTTTCAATATATATTTACAGCTTACCTGTATGATTGATTGTCTTGACATAGATTTGCTGAAACTACAAAGAGTTAACTTTTCATGACTTTTTCATGACTTATTTTCCAAGGTTTTCAGAGATTGATTCAAAAATCTTGATTTTATGATTTTCCACGATCATTATGAACCCTGGTTATTACATGTAGCTCAGATTATCCTACCGCAACAGAGGAATCCAGTTTCTCGGTCAATCATATGAAGTTATAATCAATTATGTCATGAATAACGATATTTAGTCCGTTATAAATGCTTAATAGTCAGTCAAGTTGTACGAATTGTATATCTTTACTATTTAAAAAACATTCTCTTGGATATTTTGAAACAAATTTGACTGGGCACTGTTGCTGCCATCGACAATCGAGTCATTCCATTAATAAATTTTCAAAAATTGTATTCTCTTGGCCTGTAAATGGACATTCAATAAGCAGATATTACATTTTTTGACCAGATTTGACCATTAAATTGTTAAATAAGAGTGCATTATATCACTTAAATATAGATAATGATGGATTAGGATAGTCAGCTAATGTGTACATGTACCAGCTGAGATCACAGAGTTGATAAATATTTATATATCCATTAACCCTCAAATTTGTTCAAAACAGTTTCAATTTTCTCATATGAAATGTCCATTTACAGACCAAGAGAAGAGTATTTTGGAAAACTTACCACCGGAATGACTGGCTCGGTTATCGAGCCAGTTATTCCAGTGGTAAATCGTCAAAAATAGTCTTATGTTGGTCTGCAAATGGACATTTATCAAGACCACTGCAGAAGCCGGTTTTGGCTGATATGAGTGTTATAGGGTTACAACATACTTAAGGATGTTAAGTGACCAGAACCCTTCGGGAAGCACCTCAAATAGATCTAGTCCGAGTGGTCAATAAAACCAACAGAACGAATGAACGAATGAACTGCTATTCTCCACTGATTTCTATTTGAATATCAAGTTTCCATTTTCAATTTAACAATTGTGTGAATTCAATCAAGTCTCCATTATCACAGAAAAGCACTTACCCTATTTAACTAATGGAGGAATCCAGATTTAGCTATGATATGTCCATCTCTAGCTAAGCTCCACCCACATATTGGTATTGATCAATCCCTGCACTCCCTGAATCGCAATTTCCAGAAAACCATACAGGTAAGGTGTTGAATATTTTGAAACTAATTTGACTGGGTGCCGTTTCTGCCTATGGCAGTAACAGCGCAGTTATATTAGTTTCAAAATATTTAACAGAATGTTTATTAAATAGTAAAGACATACAATTTGTACAACTTGACAGACTATTAAGCGTTTATGACCGACTAAATCATGTCGTTCATGATGTAATTGATTATGGCCTCAGCCTACATGTGTGGTAGCTGATTATGATGTCACATGACTGTATAATAAACTGGATTCCTCAATTGGCAAATATTAATCATGTTTCTAAGTTTCAACTTTCTCATATAAAATGTCCATTTGCAGACCACGAGAAGAGTATTTTTTGAAAATTTACCACTGGAATGACTGGCTCGGTTATCGAGCCAGTCATTCCAGTGGCACACTTTCAAAAATACTCTTCTCTTGGTCTGCAAATGGACTTTTCTCAAGACCACTGCAGAAGCCTGTTTTGGCTGATATGAGTGTTAATGAGTTAAAAGCTACTTAAGGTTTGTTAACTGACCACAGATAGACATGGCTCAAACAGATCTTGATCTTTTGATGCCATCATATTTCTAGTATTAAACAGTAAATGTAAACCGTTACATAAATCGAAATTACATTCCTACTAACCACTGTGTGTACATAGAAATAACTGCGCAAATAAATTCCGTGGGTAATTAACACAAATCTCAAGTGATCTATATTTAGTGTCAGTATTAGCGCCCTCAAAAATTACTCTACAGAGTTCACTGACATCAAAACCTATCCTACGGTATATAATTTGTTCTATGGAGTATGGAATTCAATGATGTTAAAGGACGATTCTAAGGAGTTCATTGACATCAGAAACAATCAGATATTGCAGACCCTTAGTCAGTCTATTTTTGTCGCATTGTAAAGACTTGATTCTATAGATTTTCGAGTGATGGTTAAAGGTTTTTGTGTTCAGATTTGAGCCAAACAGGGCCAGTATTTTCCGAGATATCCATAGATATCCAGAATTTAATTCAATCCAGAGAAATTTCTTATCCACATTATGTCCATAAAACCAAATCTAAAAAAAAGAACTTAAAAAATCTTAGTTTACGCTAAGTTCCATTGCTGCATTAAAATTCGAATCAAATCGGTAGTTTTTTAAATACCTCTACAGACCCACACAAGCACATGTCTATGTATGCACACGTGAAATGTAATATCCGCTTCCACATCGAGGATAACTATTTTACGCATGGGATTCACTGGCATCAAGACGTATTCTATGGAATTAAATGACATTCAAAACTGTTCTCTGGAATTCATCCAGAATCATATCAGTACTGATGGGGATCGCATCCCTGTATTGCATAGTACACTTCTGTACCGTTTCATTGAAATCGGAGTGACCCTTGTTGAGAACTTTACAAGGCAAACCGATTTCTACTGTGATGACGCCGACGCCGCCAATGCCGCTGGAATGAACAACTCATATACCTGGCTTTCCATTGTACTGAACGTACTGTTGAACATTTTGAACATAATTGTATTGGAAGATATTGCTGCCTACGGCAGCAATGTCTTCCAATACAATTATGTTCAAAATATTCAACAGAATATTTCTTACCCCATTTTCAAAATTGTACTAACTAACACGTTTCTGTTTTTGTTCTGGAAGCATGTTAAGTTACAGATGTACAATACAGCTCATAAATAAGTATCCATACAATTCGTCACAAAATTACGATCCAGTGCTCACATATCCATACAAGCATCCGTTCAGACAATCATGTTAGGTGGTTTATATTTTTTCGTATGTCGTTTCCGCTTTACAACCACTGAATAGAAACAGCATACCATCCTGAAAAAAGAAAGATCCATGATAACTTGAACCCTTCTTGTGTCAACAACGCCTCGACGTTCTCAAAATGCGACTTATATCAATTATCCCTTTAATGTTCAAGAATATTTCAAGAAAATTATAATTTTTATAGACAAGGAGAAGACTATTTTTGTATATCTACCACTGAAATTTACAAAAATAACTATTTGCTGTCCTGTAAATGGACATACAGTAAGATCTCACTGCAGAGGCCGTCTTTGGCTGGCTGGAACACCAAAGGGGTAATTCAAGTTTTGGCGTAGCAAGTGTCCATTTCTAGTCTCAGAAGACTATTTTTGAAAATTTACCACTGGAATGACTGGCTCGGTTACTGAGCCAGTCAAACCTTGTCAGTCATTTCAGTGGTAAATTTTCAAACTTTGTCTTCTCTTGGCCTGTAAATTGACATGCCACTACAGGCCATTTAAAGGGGTACATTGACACAAGAGGAGTTAAATGAAAAGTAGTCTTCAGGTTTCAAACAAGACAGATATAAGGGTTGGGAGATAGATGTGGGAAGATCAGGGCTAGAAATTAAACACTGATCCCGTGATCTGTAGGCCTTTTTCATATACGGAGCAATAACGGATAACTGCTTTACGACAGTAACTGATCTGTCTGGATCACTGTGTTTGAGTGGCCCATTAGTTTTAAGAAACAGTTCAAATATGATTTACTGCTTACTTCATCAACCAGCTGGTGAAATATTCAACAGCTTAGTGGACTTTATATTCTGAGAATTCACGTTTTAAATTTTCAAATAGATGACAACACGAGTAAAAAGTAGGTGAAGTTTAGCTAGACATGGGGATGGTGGGTGGGTGCGTGCGTGCATGCATGTCAGAGATACAAATTGATCCTCTATTGATGAAGTACTAAGAAATGTGCCACTAAGAAACACCATTGTAATAATCTTCATTATGCAATGCCTTCTAGAGGTATTCCCCAAACACCCAAAATTATGTAAAATTAATATACATTCCTTGTAGAGATGTAAATTATGAGCCCGAATAGATTGAGACTCAGATTCAGTATATTTCCATCTCTGGTACAATGACCTAAAGGACGAAGTACAAGTAGATGCTAACCCTTTAACATTCATATCACCAAAAAATGGCTTCAATAGTGGTCTTGAGAAATGTTAATTTGCAGACCAAGAGAAGAGCATTTTTGAAAATTTTACCACTGGAATTACTGGGTCGATAACCGAGCCAGTCATTCCAGTGGTAAATTTTCAAAAATACTCTTCTCATCATCTGCAAAGGGACATTTTATTTGAAAAAATTTCAAATTTTCTTGAACAAATTTAAGTTTTGTTAATGGCCACGTTAGCCCAAACCGACTTTTGCAGCGGTCGTGAAAAATGTCCATTTTCAGACCAAGAGAATATTTCTGAAATTTACCACTGGAATGACTGGCTCAGTGGTAAATTTCTCTTCTATTGGACTGGAAATGGACCATTATTACGTAAATATTCCAATTTTCTTGACATTCTCGACCATTAAATGGTTAAATGGCCCAGTTGTTAATTCCACTCACCCTAATGAGAAGCGGTAGATCACACCAGAACTCGTAGTTTGGTATCATTTCCATGCCAGTCGCTCCCATTAAGAAATGCTTAATTACTGCTCCGATTATTAAATAGATCGGGAATGCGATGAAGAAGCTAGAAAGCCAAACAATACGCAAAGATGACAAGAGAAATCAGAGACATTTGTGACTCTGTAAGTTTTCGGCTATTCCAGATCATGCTCAAAGTAGTGAAGTATTACGTACACCCTGTTAAAATTTGAGCCAAATCAAATCAGTAGTTTCTGAGACATCCATGGATCTCGTTTTGATCTAATTTTTTATCTGGATTAACAATTTAACCCTCATATCAGCCAAAAACTGCTTCTGAGAAATGTCCATTTGCAGAGTAAGAAGACTATTTTTGAAAATTTACCACTGGAATGACTGGCTCGATAACCGAGCCAGTCATTCCAGTGGTAAATTTTCAAAAACTGTCTTCTCTTGGTCTGCAAATTGACATTTTCTATGAGAAATTGAAATTTTCTTGAATAAATTCGAGGGTTAAAGGATTAAGGCCAATGTCTGGAAATCCTCTTGCATGTTATGTTGCTTTACTGAATTAAAATTTGAGTCAAATCAGATAAATAGTTTCTGAGACACATCTTCAGACAGACAGACAGACAGACGGACAGACCCAAATGCATTACCATCTACCCCTTACTGGGAGAGGGTAACATAAATGACAAGTCGAGCTGCAAGCAACTTATATTCACTCAGCCAGAATTTGTGTATTTAACCCTTTAACCATCAAATTTATTTTATAAAATTTCAATTTTCTCTTGTCTGTAAATGTCCATTTACAGACCAAGAGAAGACTATTTTTGAAAATCTACCACTGGAATAACTGGCTCGGTCACCGAGCCAGTCATTCCAGTTGTAAATTTTCAAAAATAGTCTTCTTTTGGTCTGCAAATGGACATTTCTCAAGACAACTGCAGAGACAATTTTTGACTGATATGAGTGTTACAGGGTTAAAGCAGAAACAGAGAAAATTCTGTTCTAAAGTTTGGAATCCACACACACATGCACGCACACACGCACACACACATGCACGCACACACACTTTGGCCAGATACACGCATGAATATCCTGGATCCTCGGCATACTTACATAATAAGCAACACTGAACCCGCACTTATGCCATGGGTCTTTGAACACACGAGTGACGTTGTCAATGTGAACCTCTGCAAAACAAAGTGAGAAAATACGCTCACGTTACTGCGAAAAAGTAACTAGCTTCAGAAATCTGTCAGTGACATGTGGCGTCATGTGATATTTTGAGGAATTCAACAGGCTAATTAGAAGGGCTGTGTCTCACATGTCTTGCTCTTGTTTTTGACACACTATACGCATATCATATGTGCTAGTGTTGATTGCTACGGTATATCATATGGCATGTTATCGTCAGTAGCCTATTATACATGTCATGGTCTGAGATGATATGTTATAACATAGGGCTGGGTATTTTATCGAGATGATGAGATCAGATAAACCTGTAACTTTTTACTGGTCAAATTTGGTGCAAAAAATCTAAATATTTCCTTATTGAATGTCCATCTGCAGGTAAAGAGAAGATTATCTTTGAAAATTTACCATAGGAATGACTGGCTCGATCATCCAGCCAGTCATTCCAATAGTAAATTCTCAAAATACTCTTCTCTTTACTTACAGATGGACATTCCTCATGACTACTGCAGAGGATGGCTTTGACTGGCTTGAACATTTAAAGGGTTAAATACTCCATCGATGCTTATCCAGCACCTGCCATATGGATATGAGGATTTGATGCATCTGCTGCCTAGAAGCCGCAGACACTTTAGCCCTAGGTTAGCACTGTCCAATCCCACTGCTCCATCGGCACTTTGTACTCCAGCTCATCTCGATACACGGTCCTCTGGATGCTGGTTTGGTGGTAGAGCACTCGCCTCCCAAACGCTAGGCGAAAGGTGCGATAGAATTGTCAGGTTCAAACCGCACTTGGGTTGAAAAAATTGAACAAGGTAAAATTACATTCCAGATGATGAATGAGCTAAATCCTAGTGCCAGTGCGTTGTCAAAGACAGGGTTCATAGATCTAATGCTTGACAATAATAAAAACTACGACAAACATGTCTCTTGTGTCATTGCTAAGCACACGGATCATGCTCGTGCCACAGGTGACAACTTCAATGACATGATGATAAATTGTGGTTAGGTCTGCCTCCTCATGACTAAACACACATGTCAAGAAATGTGTCTGACTGTGCCTAAACCGTACCACTCTGATGTTAAAATTCTATTTTTCTCTCTTACAATCATAGTTGGTTTTGTCAACAGAACCAGAATTGGAAACAAAACTAGAAATCGTGGCACATTCTATAAAACCGGTTTTAAAATAGTGCTTGGTTAAGTTTTAGGTATCTTTGCACTAAAGTTATTTTTATGTTGGACAAATGACAAGAAAATTTCTTCAATGATTAAACTATTTATTATACACACAACTTTGGGGTATGGACACACTCAGCTATAACGATTTGATTTGCTTCCCATCTGATGACATAATGCTTAAGACATTTGAAGCTACATGGTAAGTATAGAGCTTGATAACTAGATAGCAGATGGGAAGCGAACGTCAAAATTATCTTAAGTACAGAAAAACAGCTGTATGAACTTTGGGTAATTTAATACTTAAGTTGAAAAGCTCGATTTATGTATTAAATAATGCCCTGAGTCTGTCACGTTGTACCTGTAGTGTCGACTAAGCAACGCAACTAGCTAAGAACTATCTGTACATAACGTATCAAATACTATAAGACTATGAGTATACATATGCTGGTATATAACCAGTAAAAAACACTGAATGAATCATATTCCCAATACAATGACACATCCTAGCAGATCTATTCACAAATATATTTTAACACGTTCATACCATATCTCTCAAGTGAATAAATGTACATAACAGTCAGATAAATATCTAATACACTGCATTAGAGATTCTTATATAAGAATGCCTCACCGCTCATAGGGCCTTCCATATACACCGGTTGACTTGTCACAGGAGTGTGGCGGGGATGGAGGTGGATAAGTGTGATTATCAATAATTACGAACTTACAAACTAGATTTTTTAACTCGTTTGACAAGGAAAAAGTTCGGTGTACTATGTTTTAATTAGCCGCATCGCTTCTATCACAACTGTGCAAAAGTGCATGAATTCTATTGCGCATTACTAAAGAGTGCAATATCAGGAGAGCTCGTATCTGGCCTTCTCTACAGATAAGTCTGTGTCAAGTCACCCCTAACAGACAAGGACCTCTTAGTTTATATCTATGTCACAGACTGCTATATTGAACTCTGTATGTAAACTCAAACCTGTCTAAGAGGACTACCTGGCTGTTTGTGGGCGGTCACTCTAGACAGATTAAACTGTATTTCTCCAACATAAACTTGGGTTATCTTTATAACCCTCAATATGCAGTTCTGTATAAGAAAGAAATGAGCAGTTTCAAACAAGAGGCCCAAGGATCTCTTGAACAAATGTGGTTCAGGTTTCTCCCTAGATGAAATTTCTTTAGTTTCAACTGAATTGTCCAAGCAGTTTCGCAGATGCTTAACTATGTTTTTAAAAATAGCGTAAAATCCAAGATGACTATTGTCCAAAGTGACCAATCAGCTTTGCTTGAAAAATCTAAGGATATTTCCTGCAAAATCTACTTGAAATAAGCCCAGTGGTTCTTGCGAGAATGTCATTTGCAGCTTCCCCTGTTTTCCTATTGAAGCTTTGGCGAGAAAATTATCTGACAAAAGCAAAAGTGTAAAATTTGACATCTTTAAAAAAAATCCAATATGGCTGCCAAATGTTACATTTTAATTGGTCCACAGAGGTAGTTTTTTAAGTATCAAATTCCCTTGAAAAACTTTAATGGCCATGTACCTCAGAAAATTAACTTCAAAATAGTCAACGAAATAATTCCTACATTGTAAATAAGTTCCTACATGGGGTCTGTAGTGCACAGAAATATTGAGATTGATGTTGCCTTAGAAAGCCGTTTTGCTCTATAATAACAAGTTTTTGGAAACTGGTTCAGTAGAATTTAACCATTTAACCCTCAAATTTCTTCAAGAAAATTTCGATTTTCTCGTAGAAAATGTCCATTTGCAGACCAAGAGAATACAATTTTTGAAAATTTACCACTGGAATGACTGGCTCGACCAAGCCAGTCACTAGTGGTAAATTTTCAAAAATAGTCTTTTCTTGGTCTGCAAATGGACACTTCCAAAGACCCCTGCAAGCCGTTTTTGGCGGCTTTGAGTATGTATGTATGATTACTGTATTCTGCGGCTGTAGCAGTACGGTAGATACATCCTAGAGCTGCAATCAATCCTTCTTCGATTTTGCCCACTGTGTCTTGTCCTCAGCCAAAATCCTTAGCTTCCTCAGGTCCATTCTTGACTTTAGTGTACTAAATCCTGCTTTCTTGAGGTCACCTCGTAGCACGCTTAGCAGATTTATGCAATGACATCCTCTCCTGGCTCTGTATTTGTTGGCTCCGAGTAGGGCGAATTCCAAGGCTCTCTGTGCTGGTGTGTCTTCTTGCATCCTTAGCACATGGCCAAACACGGGCCATCATTACTGGGTGATTTTTACAGACAACGTCGGCTTATTACACATCTTGTATAGTGCATCGTTGGAAATTATGCTCTCTGGCCATAGATGTCCAGTGATGGTGCGTAGGTGTTTGCGGTGACAGGCGTCAAGTTTGTCTAGAGCTGCCTTTGGAGTTGCCCAGCTGTTACAGTTATACATCATCAAGGATACGCAGGTTGCATTCTATAAACGTAGTCTTTTTTACCAAGGGCATCTTTGATCTATGAATCCATAGCTTCCAGAAGGACTGGAAAGCTATGTTCCCCATGCTGTGCTGGTGTGAGTGTTTTTTACTGTTAAAGGGTTAATGGTCGAGCCGGCAAAACCCAGCCTCTGCAGTTGAGGAAAGTCCATTTGCAGGCCAGAGTAAAACTACTTTTGAAAATGTACCACTGGAATGATGAGCCAGTCATTCCAGCTGTAATTTGTGTTATCTAGGCCTACAAATGGACATCCACACAGTAAGAAAAACCGTGACCATTACATGGTTACGGGTTAGTAAAATATGCGTAGTACCTACATAATTGCCTTTAGCATTATCGCCACCAACAAATGTTGCTGGTCCATCAGAACCACACTTCAAATCGACAAATGTATTCCTGAGAATAAAGCACAAACAGGTATAGATATTAGCGATAAGTCATGAATAATAATGATCATAGTCTTTAGGCATTACGATGGAGGGATGGAGTGAGGCCAGTTGGTCTCGTCGCCGGTCAGTCATTGAGAGAGAGAGAGAGGACAAAGGGAACAACGAGTAGGAGGAGGAGAGAGAGACAGACGGACAGCCGGACGGACGGATGGACGGACAGACAGACAGACAGAGGGAGAATGAGGGGTGGGAGGGAGGAGATAGAGAGAAGTTTTGAGATTGGATTAAAGGGTTAACACCAACATAAGCCAGAAACGGCTTCATCAGTGGTCCTGAGAAATGTTCAATTTGCAGACTAAGAGAAAACTATTTTTGAAAATTTACCACTAGAGTGACTGGCTCCGCGAGCCATCCATTCCAGTGGTAAATTTTCAAAAATAGTCTTCTCTTGGTATGCAAATTGAATGTTTCTCAGGACCACTGATGAAGCCGTTTTTGGCCGATATGCCAATATCTATGAGATTCTGAGAAAATCAAAAATTTTCTTGAATGAATTCGCGGGTTAAAGGTTTAAGACAGATGGTTGCATAGCACCCTGTATGAATGAGGCATCATTGTCTGGTCACCAAAGACAGCTTTGCATTTCATGGTGAATCCGGTCAAAACGCACCTCTGCAGTGGTCTTGAGGAATGTCCATTTGCATGCCAAGACTTTTTTTTTTAACTTATCACTGGAATGACTGGCTAGGTTTAACAGACACAGTAATTCCAGAGGTAAATTTTCAAAAATAGTCTTCTCTTGGCCAGAAAAATTGGACTGTGAATGCAGACTGAAGTTGCTTATTGCAGTATTAATGCATTCATTGATTAATTGCATACAATAAGGCAGCAACGGCTTCCAGTCAAATTAATTTCAAAATATTCAACAGAATGTTTTATATAGTGCAGAATTTACTTCCTCAGGGATTTGTCGCTGAAAGGGTTAAAGATTAGTCACTAATGCTCTATAGTTGTGGCATATGCAGCTTTATCAGAAATTTGAGAGGCCAACCGACAAGACAGACTGACAGACAGACTGAGTGACGCACAGACAGACTGACTAGTGTGTGTGTTGTAATATTTGAGGCGTTTATATGCTAGTTCCCAATGCTAGGGTCTAGACTCACGCCTGGCCTTTATGGTTTCTGTTGAATTCTTGTGAATTCTTGTGACGTCGGTTTGTGCATTAGCTTGTGTCTCTCTCTGTGTGTATGTGTGTGTTGATCGTTGTCTCTCGATTTTGTCTCATGTTGCTGTTCTTTTCCATGGCTTTTTTTGTTGCTCCTCATGCTTGGGCGTGTGTAATGGGGATGGCCTAACCTGGACCTAACAGGGGTGGGTAAGGGATAGGGTAGGTGTTGGGTCGGGGGAGGTGTGTACGGTCTTATGACCTGATGCACCCAAGGGGGGGCTTTAGGTCAGAGACCTCCCGGCCCCTTTGGGGGGAGTGGGGAGGTTGGGGTGTGGGGTCTTTCGGGTCCTGGGACCCATTTGGTCTTCTGGCCATCATCCGAGCAGGCACCAGCGCGCACTTGTTTGATTTTGATTGGTTAGGTAGCCCGTATGGTGACTGTGACCGTCCGAGGACGAACTCGGTCAGTCATCCGGGTTACATCCCTCCATAGTCCCCTCGAAATGCTGAGTGGATCCCTCCTCGGATGGAACCACGCAACATACGGATTACAAAACCAAAACCAAATTGCTAGAATTAGAATCTTTCGGAAGATTCTAATTCTAGCAATTTGGTTTTGGTTTTGTAATCCGTATGTTGCGTGGTTCCATCCGAGGAGGGATCCACTCAGCATCCGGTTTACTTTGACTATGCCGAAATTTCTTGCCTACCTAACTCTAGCTCACGTTCACACAGTGATGGGCACTGTGTGACGGGACCTCAGTTTAAAGTCCCATCCGAGAAGACTGGCAGACTGACTAAGTGAGATACTGACTTATATTTGTTTCGAGTCCCCACCTAAAAATCTTGTTTACCATGTTAATGGTAAATTGGTAAAAAAATGACTTCTATTGTAATCTTGAGAAATATCCATTTGTAGGACAAAAGAATATTTTTAAAACCTTAGCACTGCAATGACTGGCCCGCAAAATCAGACTAGTCATTCCAGTGGTAGGTTTTCTAAAATATTATTCTAGTGACCTACAACTGGATATTAATATTTTTCCTGAGGAAATTTTGTATTTTCTTCGCCTCAGTAAATAGCAAACAACCGTAAACTTTTAAAGATTTACGACTCTCTCTTTCCACTTTTGAAATATTTTTGTTCGAATTTCTTTTTCGGATTAAGACCAGAGCTGCCGAGTTAAAGTTTAACCCGGCCATGTTGATCAAAAACGATCTCTGCAGTAGTCTTGCGCAATGTCCATTTGCAGATCAAGAAGTGATTTTTTGAAAATTTACCACTGGAATGACTGGCTTGGTAGTTTTTTGGCCTACAGATGGACATAACCTAAATAAAACTCCTGCTTTTCTTCACCAATCTTAGCCATTTAAGGGTTAAGTTAGAGTTAAAGTGAATCACTCTAGTACAACTCAGAAAGCACTTAACATGTTTTTAAAAAAAACCAAAAATGCCAAAATGATAATTAGTACAATTTTGAACACGATTATGCAGCTATGTCTTCCAATCCAATTATGTTCAAAATGTCCCTGACTGCCACTTCCTCACTGTGGGAGACTTTAATAGCCAGTCCCAGAGCTGGGGATACAGCACACTTGACAAATAAGGAGAAGACATTGAAGCATGGCAAGATGAAAAGCACCGTTTACTTGTCAACGATCCCACAGATCAGCCTACCTTCTATTCGCGCCGATGGCACTCGACAACAATGCCGAACTTGGCATTTTGTACAGAAGACATTCACAGAAACCTCAGTAGAGTGGTCGGATCGCAGTTAGGAGGAAGAGACCACCGCCCAGTCCTCCTCTCTCTTTCTGGAATTATTTCGACAAGTTCACCTCAACATCCAAGGTGGAACCACAAAAAGGCAAATTGGAGTCTGTTCGGCATTCGTTCCAATGAGCTTACACAAAATATAGCAGTAGAAGGGAGAAACATCAATAATGTGGTCAGGGATTTTAATTCAAGTATCCTCAAGGCTGCCAACGAAGCGATTCCTCGAGGGTTCAGGAAAAACTACCGCCCCTACTGGACAACAGAACTGCAAGCAGCACATGATAAACTAGACACGGACAGAGAAGATGCAGAGAGTAATCCCTGTCATGAAAACCACTTCACGCTACAACAAACTGAAGCAAGGTATCTAAAGACCAAGCTGGAGGTCAAAAGAAGAAGCTGGAGGGAAAAGACGGCAGGTTTTAATTTAGAGAGAGACACCACAAAGCTATGGAGAATGAACTGAGCACTGAATGATGAGGGTGTCGGGGGAGAGAAGATTACTCTTGATGAAGATGACCAAACACTGACAGGAAAGATGGCTGCAGATGCCTTTGCGAAGGCATATGCAAAAGAAAGCAACATTTCTATACCACGAATGCGTCAAAAAGAGGTTAGAAAAGAACGAAAGGAAAGAACAGACACCAACACTCACGATGCAATGAAAGTTGACATTAGTTTAGCAGAACTGAAGAAGGCTATCCGCCTATTGAAGAAGAAGAAATCTCCCGGGCCAGATGGCATTACGAATGAAATGATCCAATACCTTGGTAATGCATCTCTCCGCAAGTTGCTAGATATCTTTAATCTCAGTTGGACCAATGGAGAGGTTCCTCAGTGCTGGAAGGAAGCCAGAATGACTCCTATTCTGAAAAAAGGGAAGAACAAGGAGAAAGTGCTGAGCTACTGTCCTATCAGTCTTACAAGCTGCATATGCAAGACCATGGAGCGCATCGTCAACTAGCGGTTGCAGTGGTACCTGGAGTCAGAGAACATTATAGTTTCAGAGCAGGCTGGCTTCAGAAGACACAGGAGCAGAGAAGATCAAACAACACATCTTGCACAGGTCATAGAGGACACTTTTCAAGCCAAGGTGATGCTAGCTGCTTTTATTGATCTGCAGAAGGCATTTGACAAGGTGTGGAAGGATGGCCTCCTCGTGAAGCTCCGGCGCACAGGCATCGGTGGAAACATGTTCCAATGGACTAAGTCATATCTACACAATCGCAGAGCTAGGGTGCTGGTGGATAGACAATCTGGACAGAATATATTGCTGAGACAAGGGGTGCCACAAGGCGGAGTATTATCACCAACTCTGTTCATACTCTTCATTAATGACATTGTAGCAGAGCTGCCCAATGGGATCCAAGCAGCCCTCTATGCAGATGACCTCGTACTTTGGTGCACCGAGGAGTACACAACGACTGCCACATACAGAATGCAGCTCGCCTTGGACAGAATTACAGCTTGGGCCAATCGCTGGTGTATGACCATCAACAAAGAAAAATTATCAGCCATGCTATTCTCACTGTCCACCAAAACCAAGGTTGGCAATCTGACACTGGGCGGTACTCCGCTCGAGTACGAGGACCAGCAGACATACCTGGGAGTCACCTATGACAGAAGATTAACATGGAAGGAACACATCCAGAACGCAGAGGCAAACGCCAGAAGAAAGCTAAACATCATGAGGAAGCTGGCAGGAAGAAAGTGGGGTGCCAATGAAAGGATCCTCAAGACCTTCTACCTAGGTGCCGTACGACCACACCTTGAGTATGGATCCAGCTCATGGATGACAGCAGCTAAATCTCATCAACAGAACCTCGACAGAGTACAAAACCAGGCACTGCGCATTATCACTGGTGGAATGAGATCAACACCAATAGAAAAAATGGAGCAGACAGCAGGCATTTCCCCCCCCCCCCCCCACCCCACTTAGCAAAGGAAGGGAATGCAAAGCACTGATCCAAGCTGCAAAGTTCAAATTGTTCAACAACCACCCGATGAAGATCAGGCAAGCACAGCTGTCATCAGGAAGACTTAAAAGATCAAGTTTTGTGAAAGAGACAAAAGCACTTCAAAGGAAACACCAAATGTTGCCAGCACAAACAGAAGACCCAAACCACATCCCTGATCCTCCACCCTGGGAAAACAAACTAGAGAGCATAGCTATTCGTACCACAGTACCTCATCTCACAACCAAAGATGAACACAGTGATGTGAGCAAGAAGGCACTGACCCTGGCCATGCTAGAAGAAATGTACCTTCAGGAGACATGGACAAGGATCTACACAGATGGATCAGCCAAAGATGCAATTAGGAGCGGAGGTGCCGGATTGCACATACAGTATCCAAATGGACGACATGAGTCAGCTGCAATACCGACAGGCAAACACTGCACAAACTACAGAGCTGAAGTCGAAGCACTGGTTCATGCAGCTAATACCATCAGCAGAACAGCAGACACTATTGCACAGATTGTCCTTTTATCTGATGCCCCTTCCGTCCTTAAGGCTATCACCAAAGGTAAGCTGCCACAACTTGAAGAAGCACTACAAAGCATCAAATGCTTTCGGATAGCATTGCAGTGGATCCCCTCACACTGTGGAATCCAAGGAAATGAGGAAGCAGACAAGATGGCAAAGGTGGGTGCAGAAGAGAATCAGACAGAAAACATGGTTACCCATACAGAGATGAAGACTATCATAAAGTCACTCTATAGAACACCTCAATCTGAAGATGCCTACCATCATCTCTCGAGGCCAGAGCAAGTGACCATTTTTCATCCCAGAACTGGACATAAGACTAAACCAACACATGTATAGGCGGTTCCACCTTACGACATCGCCCGCTTGTCCTTGTGGAGAAGCAGAACAGACCACAGAGCACATACTTCAATGTTGCAGTACGTATCAGCTGCTAAGAGAAGAGATCTGGCCCTTGTCAACCTCTTTTCTTGAAAAGCTGTATGGGCCTGTGGAAGAACTGCAAAAAACCACAGATTTCTTCTTGAGAACGGCTCTCCAAGTGTGATACTAGCGATCGAAAAGAAGAAGAAGTCAACTATTTATATTTATTTGGTTTTCGAAACAAGTTTTTCCAAGATGTACTATATTTTCTGAGAAATGGATGTAGAGAATAATAAATAAATGGACAGACATAAATGTACTAAATTCTCTCCCCTAGTTGATAAGGGATGTTATTATGACAGCTGACCATAACTAATATCCCAGTCCTAGTGCAAATGTACTCAAGAATACATAGATAGTACCATCATAGGCAGTAGATAATTGAGAAGATGTACACCGTCTATATAAAGATATCAAGTCCTAATATACAATATACACACACAAGAGATGCTAGCTCCATGTTTCGAATCTCCAATTAACCCTCTACTGACCAAATCTTGTCAAGAAAATCAAAATATTTCCTTATGGAATGTCAATTTGCAAGCCAAGAGAAGACTATTTTTTGAAAATCTAGCACTGGAATGGCTGGCTCGGTTACCGAGCCAGTCATTGCTCGGCAAATTGTCAAAAATAGTCTTCTCTTGGCCTGCAAATAGCCATTTATCTTCGACATGGTATTGTTAGTTTGTACAAAACAGCATAAAACGTACTACGCTTAGTGATTAAGCGAAATTGTCAACGATGCTGATCACTGGTCGATCACCTTTCTACAGTACATTGACATAGACAGGTGGGTGCAATAATCATTTTGACAGAGGGATGTTTTATGACACAGACTTGAGTGTGTGAAATTAGTAACAAAACATGCCCTTCTAAAACTAAGACAATACGATCACTACATTTGTTCCAGAATTAGCTGTACCAGCTACATGGAGTTAGCAAATAAAAATGAATCTTGAACTGCATATTTTAATGTGGTATGATAGCTTTAATTTAACCTTTTTGCAGACATCCCGGAAGAAAGTATACTCTTTACGATATAAAACTTATTCTATTGAATATTTTGAAGTTAATTTGACTGGACGCTGATGCTAACAAAAGGCAACAATGGCTTCCAGTACAATTAATTTCAAAATATTCAAGTTTTCCTGTATGGTTGCAGTGAAAAGAGATATAAGGGGAATTCATCTGTGAAAGCGCTAATCAAGACTATCGAGCCAGTCATTCCAGTTGTAAATTTCCAAAATTGTCTTCTCTTAGTCTGCAAACCGACATTTTCTTTAAAAAAATTTAATTTAAAAAAACAAATTTGAGGGTTATAGGTTAACGCAAGAGGGTTTTATAACAAACACATTGATTTGACATGCTGCTGCGTCATTTATGTATACAATATATACTATCCCCGAAATAGCTAGTATCAAGTGTCATACATCTTCTGGAGAATCAAATTCCACTTTTTCCATACATGTACCATTTCAATACATAATTTATCAATTTACAAACCATTTAACTGACGTCTCCAATCAATTTCCATTTCAAAAATGCCAAATTTGGTAGAAAACTGTCTGAATTTGTACTAGTCGAGAGCGTGAATATTTTTAATATTATCTATATTATTTTGAAAGTAAGAATCACATCTGATGATATTTATTTTTTCCATATTTATTTTCGTAGTAAATGTTAGATTTTCCATACTTTTCAATGTCGGGAAATGCGTTTCTTACAATTCCCTACTTTTCCAGATTCCCCACACTTGCGCCTTATGAACACCCTGTGATATACTAGAAGTAGTCATTTAACACGTTTAACCCTTACCACTCTGATGTCAATATTCTGTCTTTTCCTGCATCAGTATCAAAGAAACTAGTGTACATTTTTCAACAATTTTGGTGGAAGATGTTGATGTCTACGACAGCACCATCTTCCACCAAATTTGTTGAAAAAACCCCAGCAGTTCATCTTTTACTTTGATTTGAAAATTAAAGATTTTAACATCAGAGTGGTAAGGGTTAAGCCTTTAACCTTTTTCATGCATGTATATGTTTATGAAATGTTCTGCGCAGGCCAAATTAATTCTCAAAATAGTCCATTAAATTTGACATTTTTCTGAAAATTATGAAAAAAGATTTTTATTAAGATTAAATGAAATCACTTCTACGCTCAGTCCACACTGAGAAGGGCAAATGCATTTTCAATGGCATATCTGACAATGCAATATGCGATTATAAGTGAAATCTCCATACACGCTGTGATAAGTTTTAGCGATATTTCTATGTACATGCACATCTGGGGGATGCGCAAGCTGCTAATCTTCCTAAAATAACTTCTACGCATATATACATGTACTGGTACCATATTTCACCACATAAACACACCAGCATACATGTAGCAGACATCTAGAAACTAAAGGGAGAGCGCGCTTTCAGGAAAAATTATGACATCACTGCCATTGATAAAATATGGGGTGGTCTGGACCGTTACAGTCTGGAGTGAGCCAGGTGGCCTGGGCCATTACAGACAGCAAAGGCGTAACCGCCAATTCAGAAAATGTCGATTTGCAGACCAAACATTCTAGTGAATAGTGATAAATTTTCAAAAAATAGTTTTCTCTTATGTCTGCAAATAAACATTTCTCAAGACCACTACAGAAGCTGGTTTCTCGTCACTTTGAGTTTTGAAAGGGATAATGATTTCACAGATTATGCATTGTGGACTATGGAATGATTTTACCTAGTGACCTCAGCATTAGAAGAAACAGTCGTATAATGGATTTGTAGAGTGGAATCCTCTGGAGAACCAATAAACTTGACATTGTCAGCTTTTCCCAGCGGATGATATGCAACCTGAGTACTTTCGCCAAAATAGTACTGGCACATCTAAAATGAAATTATAATAGGATAAGAAGAAAAAACAGCATAGAAATGTTAAAATTTCATACCATATACATGTAGCCTTCATTTTCTTATGAATTAATTTATTTCTTAACACTGTGACGCTTTCACCGACAAATGCCCGATAAGTATATTCTTTATGATATAAAACTTATTCTGTTGAATATTTCGACATTAATTTTCCTGGAAGCCATTGCTGCCTAAGGCAGCAATGGCTTCCAGTCAAATTAATTTCAAAATATTCACCAGTTCTCCTGTACATGTATGGTTGCCTTGAAAATGAGATACATGTACAGGGAATTCATTGGTAAAAGGGTTTAACAGTTTAACACTAAAATTTGGTTAAGGGAAATGAAGGAAATTGACAATTTTCTCATAGAAAATGCCCATTTGCTGACTAAAGACTCAAAGATTATTTAACGATTTACCACTGGATTATCAAGACCACTTCAGAAGCCATTTTGAGCTTGAGTGCTAACGGGTTAATGGTCAAGATTTGTAAAAAATTTGAAATTATTGGTCACTATAGGTACATTTACAGGTCAAGGGAAGACTAGTTTCTAAAATTTATGACTGGAATTACAGGCCAGATTAGCAAGCCAGTCATTTCACTGCTAAATTAAACATGGCAAATTAGTAAACTAATGGATGCTTCCTGAAGGCATACTCTGCAGGCAAAGGCTTGAAACTATGGCTGAGATAAAAACAAATGGACTGGATGAATGAATAGATGGATGAATGAATGGATTGATGACTGACTTAGTTGTGATACATGCACATTACACACCTCGCTAAGATGCATCCATGAACAGATGAACAGATGTGTGAATGCATGGATTGGCCTAGTTTTGTACACCTCCCTAAGATGCATCCATGAACAGATGAACAGATGCGTGAATGCATGGATTTGACCTAGTTTTGTACACCTCCCTAAGATGCATCCACACATCAAGTTTCACATGATCTTACACATAAGAAGTTTTGAAACTATGTCCCAGACAAACTTGTAGAGGGCGACCGGATGAATGGACGGATAAAGAGGCGACTAGTTTTAATACATGCACATATTCTCCTTAAGAGGGTATCCACATACCAAGTTTCATTATCATACATATACAAGTCTTGAAACTATAGCCTGTGCCTCTATTTCAATTTCACAACTTAAAAAATTATATTAATTTATATGGAATGGAATCATCATATTTTAAGATTTATTTCGTTTCATTACATATAAGCTCACAGTTTAAGCCTCTAAAAGTGTATAATTTAAACATTTTATTTTCAGAAATTTTACTGTGAATATGCACCTTTAAGGCAGCAATGGCGTCTCATCAAATTAGGTCCAAAATATCCAACAGAATATTTCTTACATCGCGTTCAAAATTGTTTTAACTAATGTCTTGGTTTTTGTTTTGAAAAGATGTCAAACTACAGTACTTTTTAGCTGTACTGTATAATTGTGATGTAACTAGCGCCATCAGAGATGAAAACAATTTGACCAATTTACTGACAGACATGACAGATGGACAGACTGCCAGGTGGGCGAATGGACGGATGGTTAAACAGACAGACAGACTTAAATAGTATACATGAGCCACATATAAAAAATGGCTTTATCTACATACCAAAACATCAGTACAGCCAGTAGTTCCCCATGTATAACTTGTGCAGGGGTTGTATGTATAATTATACTTTTTGTCTCCATCCTTATCATAAGTGTGAAATCTATAATAACATGTAATAATAATAACATATAATAATAATAATAATAAAAATAATAATAATAATAATAATAACATGTAATAATAATAACATATAATAATAATAATAATAATAATAATAATAATAATATAGCCGCAAGCAGCGATGCATCGGGAGTCAAGCAGAGCTAGTATCCTGGTCACTGAGATGTGTACCTTATCTGGACACAATTAAGAATGAAAATTTCAAACTGCATATCTGAAAATGGCTTTTGCGCACAATTCTCAATAGATACATCATACTTGGTTGAGCACTATGGAGGGCATATTGGTTGTTAAGGGGGCTAGCCTGGTTGCTACATAAATGGCAGGGCACTTTCGAAATGGTGATATTCGGAATCAGCATCCCCCAAAACCTATATAAAGTCAATTTCATTGTGAAAACTCTGCAGTAACGCTGGTTGCTATGCACAGTATTTTGGTTAATGTATTTTCAATGGCATAATTGCATCCTGATACGAAGATCTTAATATCTCGGGAACTGCTTGTGATATTCGAGTTCAGTAAATGGTTCCTGATAGGGAATCTTGCTCAGATAAACCAAGCGCGGCCTAGAATTGCGTCATTTGTTGGGATATTAGACACATTAAT
The DNA here is from genome assembly GCA_034401795.1 of Chaetoderma sp. LZ-2023a. Lineage (NCBI taxonomy): Eukaryota > Metazoa > Mollusca > Caudofoveata > Chaetodermatida > Chaetodermatidae > Chaetoderma > Chaetoderma sp. LZ-2023a. The sequence continues at coordinate 74,282,074 of CM067365.1, forward strand.
ATGTTCGCTAACGATTTTATTTCATCAATCAATGGGCATATATGCTATCTACGTATATGGAAAATTTCAACACTCTGACACCCATACAAGTATAAGTTCCAGCATTCGGCCCAAAAATTACTTATTCAGGATTTTCGAGAAAACCGCTTCATCGACAAAAGATATTTTTCCAGCATTCTGCCCAAAAATTACTTATTCAGGATTTTCGAGAAAACTGCTTCATCGACAAAAGATATTTTTCCAGCATTCTGCCCAAAAATGACTTATTCAGGATTTTCGAGAAAACCGCTTCATCGACAAAAGATATTTTTTAGGTCAAGACGCGGCCTACATATTGCTAGAAGACTGCCATGTTTTAAATAGGCCAGCCAAAACCCCTAGGAGGAAACGTGATTCAAAATTACAAATACTTCCCTATACATTCCCTATGGGGATTTTTCGGGCCACAGGAAATCCAAGATGGCTGTTGATCGCTTCGTCCCACACGTTCAAAACTAACATATTTGAAACCAGAAACCATTTTACGCATGCCTACTCATTTTGACTGTCAAATTCCTTCAAATAAAAAAGTTCAAAATGGCCGTCGAAATACTCAATGTCATCAATTGGCTGATTGCAGCCAGTTTTTTTGATCTACCAATCTCTCAGTCTCTTCGTCACCTCTGACTTGCCCTGGAGGCACCATGAAATTCCCCAACTTTCAGAAAAATTGGTCATGGAGTCTCAGAGAAAAACACCATTTTATATGTTATGACATCACCAAGATGGCCGCCGCAGACATGAGCCAATCAAGTTCTCTTGAACAAGTTTGATTCTTGGCCGAACCCACATCAATTGTCCTGGTCGTTTCAGAGAAAATATTTTAAACTCTGCAAAATAATTTACAGGTTTATGAAGTGATCGAGATGGTTACCGAACAGCTGGCCCAATCAAGTTCTTTTGAATGATTTGTATTCGGGTCCATAATGAGATACTATATTCTGAGTTTCAGCAAAAACGGCCCAGTGGTTTTGGAGAAGACGTTTTGAAAATTCGTGAGAAATTTAAGGAAATCCAAGATGGCCACTGAGTCAATCAGATTCATTTGGAGCTAAGACCTATCCGACATTACTTCCAAACAGCCTGTGAAGTTTAGTGGATTTCGCGCCGGAAGTTTTCATGTTATTGCATTTTTAGCCAAAGAGTGGAATAATAATAGTAAAAAGAACGAAAACAATGGGGTGCCAGCCATGACGGCTTGGCCCCCTAATAATAACTTTGATCAATTTCGACATTGTAAAGAAATACATATGGGTAACTATATTGCATGTATTGTCCACTGATATACTCAGCATAGCCCTGTCTATTAGTAAATCATGGAAACAAATGAAAACTAGATTGCTTGGACGATGACGCGTTATTGCAAATCCCCACATTCACCTCTTTGATCTTTTGACCCACCACAACTAACCAAATATAAATTATATCCTCTTGCACACGCGCATGCACACGTGCACGCATGCACACACAGACACAAGGGTTGCACGGCATAATACCCACTTTTCTTTGAAAAACGTGGGGATGATTACTCAAACTGCACTAGATGGATTCTGTCCGCCAGTCAAGTATATGATGTCTTAATCAATTACATCACATGTAGGCTGACGTCATAATCAAAATGCATAATGAATGACATATATAGTTGCATTATGAACATCGAACAGCCTTCAAGTGTCCGAATTGTATGTCTACTATTTAATAAACATTCTGTCATGTCTGTTGAATATTTTGAACCTAATTTCACTGGACGCTGTTGCTGCCATTTTAAACTATTCAATAACTTAGCAGAAAAGTTGCCTTGAAAATGGAATTCTGGGAAATCAGGGTTCAAGCACATGTACCGGTATATAAATTCATCCCAACATGCACAACGGGTCCTCTGAGGCTGATGGACAGAATTCAACCAAATTTGCTACATGTATGTTAGTAACCGATATGATTGCAGAGTGCAAAGAGGGCATTTACATTTGGCTCCGCACCGGGGAGGGTTGTGGGCTGTGTGTCAAAAGTTCAAAGCAGTGAACGTGGGGATTGGTGATGATGCGTCATCAACCGAGCAATCTAGTTGATCATGTCCCTGGAGTTCTCTTGTACCCTGGTTCTAAATTATCCATGGATCCACATACGTGTGTGTCCATAATGTTAGATAATGAGATACATGTAGGATAGCCTGGAGATTTTGGAGGAGGGGTCCAGGTTGCCTTTGGTCAGTTTGACAACAAATAACTAGTTTATTTGGTATGTATGTACAAACAGGAGAATTTAATGTATGTTCAAAGACACACTTGCTATTTTTTTTATTAATAGCAGTTTGTTCAATATCATTTTTGAGCAAGGATTGTTTGCAGATTCTGGAAGAACAATGGCATGTCTCTAAGTTCTTCTGTATTGGGAGGCCTCTCAGTATAGTGTTGACCTCTTAGTATAGTGTTGACCTCTCAGTATAGTGTTGACCTCTCAGTATAGTGTTGACCTCTCAGTATAGTGGAGACCTCTCAGTATAGTGGTGACCTCTCAGTATAGTGGTGACCTCTCAGTATAGTGTTGACCTCTCAGTATAGTGTTGACCTCTCAGTATAGTGATGGCCTCTGAGATTCATGCTTGGTGAGGGAGCGGGTTTCTGTTTGGTGGCTATTTCTCTGCATGGGTGACTGCTATTGTTTGCCTGGTTGGTATTCACAATTTCCTGACTTCTAGTCTTCAAGTTGATGATGGTTTGGCCTTTGGACTTCTTGATTGTCATCCCAGCTCTAACTCCATCATGTCCACATTCCCCTTCTAGTTATGTTCTCTTGCTCAGAGGTAGTGGAGGGGCAATGTCCATAACCTTGATCTCTCTCTGCTCTTCTTAGACTGCTGCCCATTATGTGAGACGTGTAACTTGAACATTGAACTCTTCTCCAGTTTTTGAACAAATATCGGATTTTGTATTTGCCATAGCTCTAAAAGGAAACAAATGTAAGAGTGAACCTTTTGGCCCTGTAACCATTGACCATATATATAACATTCACCAAAATATTAAAAAAATTGAAAGGGGTTATTTTGAAAAAAGATGTTATGAAGTCACCCCATTTTGGCGAACAGGGGTGGGGGTATGGCTCCCACAAAATTTTTGCGGAGCATATCTTGCCATTAGGTAATAAATATCACTAAAGTAGCAGTAGCTCTAGTTAACAGGATAGAAATCATTTGTGTAAACCAAATACAAATACATTTTACGGCATCACCAAATTTGGATTAAAATATGAAAAATCAAATTTTTTGGCATTTTTGACGACCCCTAATACATGCCTAAAACAGGTCAGCACAAAATGCTTGTGATTTTCTCGAACTATTGTGACCAGACTGTTAAAATAAAAAGACCTAGTATTGTGAGCACTGTAGTCGGTGAGATATGAAGCCTCAAACATAGAAATTTTGTTACAAATTTTTGTCAATTTTAGGCAGGGGGTATTGGATAGGCCAGTTTTCAAAAAGTATTTGACCTTTCACTATAATACTTGGAATTTCCTGTTAATACATACATATGCTTACTCTGACAAAGTTTGAAGGAAATCTGAAACTATGACTTGACGGATTTCAAAAATTTTGGTCCTTCTTATATGGAATGACCCAAATGTAACTGAAAAGTAACTGAAATTTCAGTTACTTTTGCAATGTAACTGGTTAAATTTAAGTTAGTGTAACTAAAAAAATTCTTCAGTTACAAGTTACTTCGGTTACATGAAAAATGTAACTAGGTTACAGTCAGTTACAGTTACCCCAGCCCTGTAATCAAGGGATTGAATCAAAACAATTATTCAGTCCCTCAGATCTAGCTATATTCAGGAGCGAGGTTACTGAATGGATTATTATTATTATTATTATATATTAGAATATTATTATTATTATTATTAAATAATATTATTAAATTATTATTATCGTCATCATCATCATTATTATTATTAATTATCATATTGTCTGACCTTTTTAGAGGGCAACACGATTACTGTTAGCCTATACATAGTCTCCCTTACCCATTTCTTTATTGCCTGATGGTAGAGATTGATACTGTGTCTAGAGAGATTACTGTGCATATAACATTATATTCCTCACAACCAGCTTTATCTAATTAATTCGTTCACTTTGGCTAGTTGATTTTCTATCTGAACTGAGAAGTACATTGTGTTTTGAAGGAATACACTTGTGAAACGGCCCAGGCCAAATAGGAATATGGGCAAAACAAACCTGGACAAACTGGCAATGGTGCAAAATGACTGCGCAAGGTAACCCGGGTAAACGACGAGGGTTCGGTTGTATACAGTACAGTAATTTGAGTAAACAAAATTGACAAATGTGTCTTGGAAAAGTCAACGGAGTACCAAGGAAAATAACTTTATTAACCCTTTGACTCACATTTAAAGAGAATTTAAATTTTCTCATAGAAAATATCAATTTGCAGACCAAGAGAAGAGTATTTTTTAAAATATAACATTGGAATGACTGGCTCGTTCATCGAGCCAGTCATTCCAGTGTTAAATTTTCAAAAATACTCTTCTCGCGAGGTCTACAAATGGATATTTCTCAAAACCAATGTAGAAGCCATTTTGGCTGATATGAGTGTTAAAGGGTTAAGTTGTCCAGATCTCTCTTGAGAGCTCAAGTTAACCCTTTCACCGATGAATTCCCCATATTTCAGTTTCAAGGCAACCATACAGGAAAACTGTTGAATATTTTGAAATTAATTTGACTAGAAAACATTGTTGCCTTAGGCGGCAGTGTCTTCAAGTCAAATTAATTTCAAAATATTCAACAGAATAAGTTTTATTTCGCAAAGAATTTATTTATTCAGGGATTTGCCGAGGTGAAAGGTTAATGTTTAGTTCGCCCAGGTTTATACATAAAGACAGGTGTACAAATGCGTCACTTACATGTATTGTTTAGGCGTTTTATCCAACGGACTCAGATCATACACCGATCCAGAGTTTTGACTTTTGCACTTGCACGGCGATACACTATCTTTAACGCATGTATCTGCTGCACTTACACCAACCAACGCCAAAACTGATAACAGATTTATAAGCATCTGAAGCCGATAAGATAATCTATATATTGTACAAGGTTCATGATCCTCTATATGATCGTTAAAGATAAAATTTCGTGACAAGTTTGTTTGCACATTCGTAACAGATTTTTTCTCAATGCGCGTCGCCATTTTAACTCACGTGCCTCACAACTGTCAAAGTCACATGACACACGAAGTAGTAAACCGATGGGATATACGTGCTTTTTCATTGGCCCTACCAAGTCACGCTATTACAAGCCAAGGGGCGTGGCCTAATTGACATATATAGAGCACACAAAGTAGCAATTAGGGCATGCGTACTTGTAGCCACACATTGCTTTGGGATGATCAATGAAATGGCACGTCTATCCTACCCATAAACCTACATTATTGATCAAATGCCAACCAAGTATGTGCATGCACAGGTCATCAACTTTATAGATGCTTGATCTAATTGGCTGAAGCGATAGACATAGTTTTATTGAATTTATGCTATAATGATAGACAAACGATCTGATGGCTGAAGATGAAGCGATAGACCTGCATTAATTAAAGCCATGTGTTACTGGAATCAGGGGCGCTGGAAGCAGGCAGGGGGCAACATGGGTGTGTGTGTGTGCGGGTGTGTGTGGAGGTGTGTGGGTGGGTGGGGGGGGGGATTGGCAGCTGTGCCCGTTACCCGTTTCTATGTGAAAATTAGTAAACGTTACTCTAGAACTTTAAACAAGATTTTTAGTAAATTCACAGCAGACTGAGCAGTTGTGTTAAAGTTCGGTTGTTTTGGCATTAACACAAGTCCATAAAGTAATATGGGAGTGCTTTTAGGCCGAATCAAATCATCAATGCAAATGCTATTTATGTAGTGGCAGTTACATGTGACATAGTGACTATTTTTTATCTGTAGGCATTTCATGTATCCGTGTAAGTACAGGTGAGATACATATGCTATTTGAAGTTTTGAAGTGATACGGGTCCACGCTCCGTTAATGCCTTGCTTAGTGGGTAGAATAGAATATATGTGCAATGATGGGCGGCTGCGTGCAGCAATGTGGAAAGACTAAGGGATATTAGAATTAACAGCAACTCTTAAACTCAGATTGTTAAATGACATGTGAAGCAGATGCATGTTTGAGGAATGTGTCTAAGATTTGCTGACCATATAGAATGGGAGGATGGTGTGACTGGGGCCTCCATCAAAAGAATGTAAAAATTAGATGCGTTTAGAAGCCACCTCCTATATCTCCTTAATCTCTAAGTAATAAATATCATCCTCTTGGATTTTTGATTACTTTATATGCGTATGAGCCTCCCCCACCACCCCTACCAGCTTGCACGGTCGTGATACACATGTTTAGCCATGTCAAGCCCTTTGAGTTCTAAGCATAAAAGATGATGCCACCATCCACATGTAAACAAAACCAGGCATTTGAAGGCATTTTTTGAATAGCCCGGGCCAAATGTACCTCTAATGACAACATGCCGAGTGATCTGATTGTCTTACATCTTCTTCTTCTTCTTTTCGATCGCTGGTATCACACTTGTAGAGCCGTTCTCAAGATGAAATCTGTGGTTTTCTGCAGTTCTTCCACAGGCCCATACAGCTTTTCAGGAAAAAACCCAGTGAGTATCCAGATAATGACTTCGATGCTTAATCATGCTATAAACAAGCTAATCTGGCAGACTCTGGTAATGACCTCGATTGCAGCAAGTTACGCTAGAGTCCGCTAGAAAGCTAATTTATGTGAAGTGATTAGGTTGAATTTGTGTAAACCATTAATAGGTGCATAAAGTCGGATATTCATGGACATAAATTCAAGTAATATCACTTCAAAACGAAGTATCACAAGGTATACACTTAATTCTTCCAAACGACCTAAATTTGATACAATATGTCACATTGTTTTAGTAAACAACGTGCTAAACTGAGTCCGGCCTTCTTAGGCCAGATTATGTACTAGATTCCAAGACTAGGAGTAGGCTTAGAATCGATCCCATAGAGCATGTGCAACCTGTATTGACCAATGGATGCTTGAGAAAACTAGTTTCTCCTAGACTAATATGCCATAAAGAGGCCATGACATAACCAGCTCTTTTATAAGCTGGCGACATATTTAAAGATTTAATGTTACTTGACCTTGTCGAATTGAAAGAATTTATCAAGCAAACAAACCTAAAAAATAGAAGAAAACAGAAGAAACAGAGCCAAACATTGATATTATTCTTTTTGTCTACCATAGCTATCCAGCTCGTAGACAGTGAAAAATATCAAACTTTGTCTGATTTTGAGATTGGTCAAGCGTAACCAGTTTTCGAATTTGAGACAACAGCATAGCAACTGCATATTTATTATCTTAAGAACAAATTTTGACCTTTTATTTCTTATCTATCTATCTGAGTGGTAGAACATAGAAACACAAAAATTCATAAATACATCAACCCAATGTTAGCAGTTTTCGTATTTAACAAACTCTAACTACCAACTTGTACCAAATCAACTCGTTCGAAGACAAACAATAAACAACACTATCCAGCTAAGCCATAAATAATTGGTCAGAACACAGCTGAGTGATACCCAAAAATTTTAGAGATTGTGAACTTTCATTAGCAGTCCAATACGATTTCAACATGTGTGATAATTGTAAGGTACCTGGAAAGCACACATCATGGAGGGTCTCAGATGTGTGGATCTGTGACAATTGTGACAAGATATAGGTAGATGCACATTTAGCAGCACTAGTGGCAGAAGCAGCCCATCTTTCTACATAGCAGAGAAATGACCCAGAACCAACTGAAGCGCCCTTGGCAGAACCTCCTGGAAACAGTGGTAACCCAACTGTGGAAGCTGTATGAACCCGGACAAAGGTGACAATACTGACTGTGCTGAGGTTAGCACTCAGACAGCGAAGTGGCCTAAATTCAGCTGTAAAGCAGAGGACAATCTCTTCATTATACAATGCTTCAACTGCAAGGGCTGGAAACATTACATCTGTACATCACTACCGCCCTACATGCTCACAGTTCTATAATAATCAAAACGTAGATATGCATGCTCCAATTGTGCAGTCATCTCTGACCACATCTCTCTCTCTCTCTCTCTCTCTCTCTCTCTCTCTCTCTCTCGCTCTCTCTCTGACCACATAGACGAATTTCAAGCATGGCACATGGATACTCACATCGTTGTATACAACGTTCATGCATCAACTCCTCTACAGCACCCGGCAAAGATGTCAGACACCAGCTTAGCATCGGAGCCAATAATCAATCACATAGATACTACAATAGAGTGTGCTAGTGATATGGAAGCTGTGTCATTAGCAGAGGCTAGTACAACAACCAGAAACCACACAGACACTACTCCTAGTGAATTCGAAGCTGTGACACCGATAGAGGCAAGTGCAACAATCAGCATCCACACAGACACTACAGCCGACACTGCTAGTGATATGGCAGCTGACACACCAGCAGAAATGAACGCAAGGACTCCTACTGAAACAGATAGATCACCACCAGGCTCAACACATGCTCATCTAGAAAACAAGGATCAGACACTGAATAAATAATATCTAAAGTAAAAGGAGTCAAGGAAAGCTATGAGCCAACGGTCCCAAAAAACTGAGAGTTTAAGAAAATAGTTAGAATAGGATGTACAAACACAATCGCACACGGAATGATGTGACCAATCCATCAATTTCTGACTACCATACCAACCAGTCCAGCTCAGAGTACTATTCAGCCCATACAAAACAACCTGATATGACACAAAATGACAAATTACATCAACGAGTGATATGCATCAACCCAGGAGGCTGCAGAGATGCGGCAAAACTATCCTGAACATAGAGCATAAAAAATGTCTGTCTTGCTTATTGGCGGTTCTACATAAAAAAAAATTGAGAGCATGTTACATGTCAACACCAAATATCAGTGTCACCATCAGATCCTTTCACAGTGTAAGAATAAGGGAGATTATAGGACTGCTCCAATACCTGTTAATTCCTGGAAAGTATGATGCCTCAGTAATCCATGTGGGCACAAATGATATCAGCAGGTGAAAAACCTAATGGCATGATAGAAGACGATGACGCACTAATTAAGAATGCCAAATCTATCTCGCCAAGCACACAGATCTTTGTCTCCTCTCTACTACCACACCATAATAGTAACAGAGAAAACAGGTCAACAAGCGAGTTCAGCTATATGCTAAACATGCTGTCTTCATGGGCAGGTACAAAATGACTTATTTTTTAACAACATTCACCCTAAAAGGAATGGCATGAGTATTCTCTCAGAGAACATCACAATTTACCTAAATGCAACATTAAATATCCCCCAAAATAGAGCAGAAAGAGCAAATGGCCAACATTTTTACTGTGGAGGGAACATCGAAAGGCGGCTACCCCAAAAATGCAGGAGATAAACTCAAACCCTATCAACTCAGGCACTCTACCAAAGCAAATACTACCTGGTGAGTATACAAATACCAACACAACACCAAAATCCAAGTATTCTCAGATATGTACAAATTCTAAAGCAATAACTGACAAATATGCATTTACACATATGCAGGTAGCCTAATTAAGAAAAACGCTGAGCTCGAGACCCTTGTATAAATATTCGACCTGCCAGCATACTAATTACGGAAGTTCTACCGAAAAAGACAATTGTAAACATTGGTAAACTGCAGATTGATGAGTACAACCTGTCACTGAACAGCAATCCATCAAGAGAAGTTACCATCTATACCCATGTATGATTAAATGCCCAAAACTGTGACATGCTAAATGATCACGCATTTGATGAATCAGTATGGTGTACATGGATGAAACAACACAAGTAAATAATTCTTGTTGGTTGGATCTACAGAAGCCCCAACTCAGATGTCCCACACAATGATTCACTGTTAAATCTGCTAAACAATATTGAAATGGCTACGGCTGACCACATTCTTATTGTACGGGGTTTCAACTTTACTTCCATTAAATGGAGCACAGGACTTTCATCAAATGAGAAAGAAGAGGCATTTCTTATCACTACCAGTGATATGCTCCTACAGCAACTAGTTACAAATGCGACATGACATTGAATAAACCAGACCTCAAATATTTTAGACCTAGCATTAAGGAACGACCAAAATATCGTCCATAAAATAACACACTTACCTCTACTAGGCAAAAGTGACCTTGACGTTCTACAAATCTCACTACATCCAGCCATCTTAAAAACAAGCAAACAAGTAGCTGAGCCAAAGATACTGCTGAGCGGTATAATGAAATAAGAGCAGCCTTATGGATGACTGGAATCATCTGATTGAACTTCATGCACCTGAAGCTTGGAACTTCCTACACACAAAACTGATCACAATGAAGGAGCAGTACATTCCTATGTCAAATACTATATGGCAGACACACCCGATATGCACTCTGTATCAACATCAGAGGTTGAAAAAGACATCCAGCACCCAATTCCAGTATGCCGGGCATTGACGAGTTGCATGCCCCCCTTCTGGCACCAGCCACCAGATGCACTAGCTGTGCAAGCAAGTCTATGTATCCACATAACTTTGATGGCGAGGTTAGCTGGTCAGATTAACTTAGTGAATTCGAAGTGATACCTGACATGAACAACTAGGATGATAAAGGAAAAGGTGTGCACTTAACTGCCAAGCTTATGTGCAAGGTGCTCAGGGTGCTTAGTGACATACCTTCATTCTATCAGACATCCTATCAGCACTTGAAGGAAGCCATGCAACTACGCCTTGGTGACCCGGGATGCTACCAATAGAATTCAGCTACGTTCACTGCACCATAAGAACAAACAGACTCTACAAGAGTTGCCGCAAACCATACAAAGATTATTCATGTGTGCATATCCTGCACTTGATGCAGCACCTGCAGAATCCATTCATGTAGATGCGTTCATTGAGTCTTTATCACATACCACAGAAATGAAAGAAGATTATACCAAGGAAACCCAAGTATCTTCAATTTTGCTGTGAACGCAGCAATCAGGATTGAAAGGTACCTTTCTCATGAATGAATAGTGTACAGAGATGTCCTGTGCATGCAATCCTGGATGCACCAGTAATCGCTGAAAGCGCCAGCACCACAATGCTTGAAGCGTTAGTATGTTTGCTGGTGGAACAAACTTTAATTAACCGAGTGCCTCTGTAGAGCCAGGCAAGGCCAACAAACGGAACCCCCAAAGCACAAGTGATGCTGCATTTCATAAAATACTGATACTACTGGAAAAACAAAGGTCCAATTCTCCTTCACAAACACGAGCTCGTCCAAAACAGAGAGCATGACCAAAAAGTGGCAGCTGTAATGCAGGTTGCCAATCCTGAGAATAAAGGTTGCTGAGTGTCTCAAACTTCTGAAAAGCCAAATAGCCATCCTACCTCAGCTACTACAGGTCAACAGTCAAATACAACAGCAGTTGGCCTCCCTAAAACAACACATTCTTACTATGGTGCAATCTAAGATGCTCTCAGTGCGAGGCACTGGCCATCAACAACAGCATCCTGACCAGACCGCATTACATGCACCACATATATACATTATTACAGCTCAACACATGCACCTCGCTGGCCATGATGTCACTGTTATCAGTTTGGACACTGACAAATATTCTTCCCACTGTTAAGCACTCAAGAAGTAGATGATAATCAGCAGCCAAGACATTGTGAAACCATTCCAAACATGTCCTTAGTTTGGTCTTTCTTTTGCAATTTGCCTTGTCAGATTTCAGCAATAAATGAAACAAGAAATGTTAGAGTTAGAAAAGCAACAGAATAAGAGTTTTGCTGTTCTGTTGGAAGATATTGAAACTACAACTAAAGGCAGCAGATGCCTAAATAATTTGATTATAGGAGGCATTAACCGTAGATGTATGTTACAATTTGAGATGAACTAGTTCTAGGCATAGTGCAATTGCAGGTCATTACATCTTTGCTGCAAATAGCATAGGTTTTATGCACACCAACTGTTTACTACTTAATAAGCGAGTTGGAGAATATTTTTAAAATGCTTTAACTGGCTGAGCGTTCACCATTCTGCAAAGGTGTACAACGTCCAGCTAGCTTTAACGGGTGTAAATCTAGGACCCAAATGCTTGGCTTATTATTATAATATTAATTGTTATTAATATTAATAATATAATAATTAATAATATTATAATTATGGAAATTGCATAGCAGTTAGTGATAACATGGTTCAGAAATTTTGTACATGATCTCACAGCTTATGTTATCAATGGATTGGATATGCACGGGTTGTCATTGCTATATTACCTTGTTCTAGGTCAGGAAACGCTACAGATTCGTTTACAATGTTAAATCTTTAGAGTATACGTCCATGGACTCTGCAGTAGTTCTTATACTAGGAGTAGTACCGATAGCAGTAGGACACAGGCCTACTTTAATATCTTATGACTCTATAGAGCTCCCAACACGCAGACCCTTACACCTCTACATAGTACATTAGTTCCACAGAACCAAACACTGCTGACCTCTGAGGCGGCTGCACCAATTCGGCCCGAGTTATTACATCATCAATATTTGAATTAGGCGTCACCCCTCATGCTTTTACGTGCCATTATCGTTCCAATGTCTCTACAGCACATTCTGAGAGCTTGAGGGCAATTATGTCATCACATGTCGGTCAAATAATCCCACGTCTGAAGAATTATGAAATGTTAAGCGTTTTAGGGTATACTTGCTAACTAATCAGTCAGCCTCTCTACAGGTAGGGTGGTGTTTGTTGAATGTGTTATAAGACTAGAGTTTTTCTTAGCTTAAAACACCTCATTGTGGTAACTTCTAAAAATGTTAAGCCATTAGTTCATTTTAGAACTTAGGAGCAAATCACTCTCCTAACACTAGCTTCAGGTAGACCCATGAGAAGTTTAATGTGTTATAAATCTTGGGCCACATATCCGGGTACAGTGCACATACAGGTTTTTTATAACTTTATAAGGATAGGCGAGTGATTGTCTTGGTATTTCATACGTCTGCTGGTGAATATTTTGAAAATATTATAACTGGCTTAGTTACCAACATATTTCCACAGAGTCTGTACACCCCTCAAACAACTTTCACAGGGAGTAAATCTAGTGCCTGAACCCTGGGACTTATTATTATAATATTAATTATTATTTTTATTAATAATATTGATATTATTAATATTTTTAATAATAATAATTAGGATTAATTTTACTTATCATTGTAGGCAGGTAGCGCTAGCATGTTTTGAGGCATTTTCTGCAGATTATGTTGAAACCTTTGTTTTCTTGATATGAGAGAGAGAGGGGGAGAGAGAGGGAGGGAGGGAGGGAGGGAGAGAGAGATAGAGAGAGAGAGAGAGAGAGAGAGAGAGGGAGGGATGGAGGGAGGGATGGAGGAGGGAGGGAGAGAGGGAGGGAGGGAGGGAGGGAGGGAGGCAGGCAGGCAGGAGGCAGGGAGAGAGATGATTGGACATGCATGGATTGTCATTGCTATATTGCATTTTTCTAGGCAGAGCACATTACACCCATGTTAAACCGTTACCCCCATTGCATCTACAGTACTAGCAGTACTAGTAGTAATGGCAGTATTCTACAGGTCTGTTTGAACCTCTCGTGACTATAGAGCTTCCAGCCTCTGACCATTTGCATGGTTCATTAACTCCACAGGGCGAACATTGGTGACTCTTGATGCAGGTACACCTTTTGGCTGGGAGTTATGATGTAATCAATATTTGAATTGGCCCCAGTCCTCCTACCACCTTCATGGCTTATTACACATGTCAACAGAGTGAACACTGATGAGATGTGAGACGGCTGCTCCGATTGGCTGAGAGTTATAACATCATCAATATTTGAATTAGGCCACGCCCCTAATACTTTCATGGTTCATTTCCCTTACCAATAGCTCTACAGGTTAAACTTTGGTGACTATAGAGGGGACTGCGTTGATAGGCCTCGAGGGGTCACATGACCTCCATTTGGACCCGCTCCACCCTAGACATTTCACACACTCGCTACACTTATCAATAGATGTACAGGCCAAACATTGGCGACTGTTGAGGTAGTTGCACTGGCTGGTCGAGAGGTATGACATCATCATAAATATTTTGAATTAGGCCACGCCCCCCCCCCCCCCCCCCCCCCCCCCCCCCTAACACTTTTAAGAGTCATTAGGCCCATCAATCAGCATTAATGGGGCTCAATATATCCAAAGCCTCACGCAATGGCGACCATTGAGGTGGCTGCTCTGATTGGCCACAGGGGTTACGTGACCTACATTTGGCCACGCCCCCCTTTCAGGAATCATTCCACCTATCAATCATCTAAAGATCTACATCCCCAAAATACGGCGAATTGGTGGGTGGCTGCTCCTTATGACGTCATCAATGACGTAATCAATATTTGAATTAGGGCCACGCCCACCTTTTTCCGGCCAAAAATACTCGAATCTGATTGGCCAAGAGAGAACAATAGAAGACTTTCGCCAATCAGATTCGAGTATTTACTGTGCAGGATAAGTGGGCGTGGCGTTATTTAAACATTGATGACATTACTGATAACGTCATAAGCTCTCGACCGATCAGAACAGACGACCATCCCATAGCCTTTCTTCTTATGCCACGATACGAGAGTTGATTACTAACACCGCTTATGTCACTATACGAGAGTTGATTATTAACACCGCAGTGGCCATAGGTTATCCATGGCGTATAGAACTCAGGCGCACATTGCAGACACATTCAAGTTCAAGTTCAAGGTTATTTATTTTGATATAGAATACACATTCACAGGTACAGGTAGTCCACCAAAGGCAGAACCTATCTGGTGGTGGACCCCATCATATAATATATAGCAACAATATATGACTGGATACTGAGGAATATAGGATAACTGGTCGAATAGATGCTATATGGCATACGAATACACAAAGTTAACATGCTATAGTCAGTGCTTATCTTAATAATACTATATTACATATTCTTATTATCAATGACAATTTATTAGTATTTTAAGAGGCGGTAATGGTAGAATTGGTAGTCTGGTGATTACCATTATGACAGATATTATTATTATTATTATTATTATTATTATTATTATTATTATTATTATTATTATTATAATTATTGTTATTATTTGTTATGGTAACTTGGTCCAAGTATGAGAATAGCATGCCATGATGGTGAGTGTTTTCCAGACTCTAGTAATTTTCTATAATCGTCTTATTGATACTCTGTTTAAAAGACTGTAGCTTTATGATGTCTGTGTGTGTGCTTGTGTCTGTATTATTCCATAACTGAATTGCCTTATATGAGGTTTTTTTTCTGGGATGCTTTTTTGCTTGGTGGTGTATTGAATGCAGTGTATTTCTTGTTCTTGTATTGTGAGTATGTAAGTGTGTATTGAGCGTAACGATGTTAGATAAAGACGAGGGTAAGTTTCCATTGTGGAAGTCTCTTAAGATTGTGTATAATTGGAGCGTTCCAATGTCTTCACGTCTTAAGATCTTTTCTAGTTTAAAGATGTCGTGGCCACCTGCTGTTTGTGAGAATAGTTTAATAGATTGGTTTTGCAGAGATTTTAGTTTTTTAGTATAACGTGAGATGTATTAGTCCAGATAGCATTGCAGTATGTGCTGTGAGGAAGTATCATCGTGCAGTACAGGTTTTAAAAATAATATTAGGTATTAGATAGGGTTTCAGTCTGCGAATGATGTCAATGCTTTTTGCTACCCTGGTAGTAATAATTTCAATATGCTTCTCCCATGTTAAATTTTGGGGCAGATAGACTCCTAAAAAATATATATATACACCTGTGCAAAAGTTAAGCACCAGCAAAAACAATAGACCGTAGAAACATGATGGTACAACTAGGCTGCCATACTTTTTGTCCCCGCGTTAGCTGACATAATTCCAAGTACGAAATGCACATGCATGCATGACTTCACGCCGCTTGATGTCCGTGCGTGGCGGGAAACAGCACACGTGTTCAGTTATGTAAAAGTCCAGTTTGAGGTGTAGAACATTACATACAGATTTAGGCGACAAGATTAGGAATTTTGTGTTCATGACCGTGGTTTATTTGTACAGAGAGAATTAGCTCTTGATTGTGAACCGCTATGGCAATACCACTGGTATGTCATGCAGAGAGATTGGCAGACAGCTGAACATTAACCATACTGTAATCAGTCGTTTGATTGCAAAACATGGGCAAACTAACGAGGTGAAGGACAGGCCTAGATCTGGAAGACCGAAGAAGACTACTGCACGTGATGATCGAGCCCTAGTACGCCTTGTCAGGAGATCTCCATTCACCAACAGCAGAGTGCTCAGCCAGCAATGGGAAACGCGCAATAGTGTGTCAATGTCTACCGTCAAAAGGAGACTGTATGCTGCTGGCATGAAAGCTAGGGGACCTGTCAGACGTCCTCTCCTCACTGCACACCACAAAGAGGAGCGTCTGAGGTGGTGCAATGAAAGAAGACACTGGAACATGAGATCCTGGAGACGGGTACACTGGTCCGATGAAAGTCGGTTCCTGCTTCATGCCACAGATGGTCGAACTCGTGTATGGAGGTCCAGACGCACGGCGTACGACCAACGTAACATCATGGAAGAAGTTCCATTTGGTGGAGGTTCCGTTATGATATGGGGTGCATCTCATTTGATTGTAAGCTGGATCTGTTGACTGTACCTGGAACACTAAATGGACAAAGATATCAAGATTCCATACTGGATAGAGTTGTGGTCCCTCATTTTGTAAATCATGCACCTGGAACCCACCCTATATTCATGGATGACAACGCCCGACCACATCGTGCTAGAGCTGTGCATGAATACCTCCGCCAGAATGCCATCGAAACCCTACCATGGCCAGCAAGGAGCCCTGACATGAACCCTATTGAGCATATCTGGGACATTCTGGGAAACATGGTGAGAAGGAGGGATCCTCCTGTGCAGAACCTACAGGAATTAACAGACGCACTCCATCTTGAATGGCAACGAATACCACAATGGCGTATCAGTCGGTTGGTGACCAGCATGAGACGTCGTGTCCAGGCCGTCATTCAGGCACAAGGTGGATATACCCGGTATTAATAATGACAGTCTCAAACTCGTGCACAGATGTTAAACTTCGTTTTCAGACACCATTAATGACAATCTAGCCACGCGTGTCAACTGTAGGGCAATAGTTGTCAGTTGTGTCAACGTAACCATATTCAGGCCTCGTTTTCAAGTTCAAACAAAAACATACAGTGTTTCCCCACCATCATAATCAGCATTCCTCTAGTTGCATTATTATCTCTTGCACTAAGATGGATGGGTACATAAATGTTTATGCTATTGCTTTCTTCATAGCACATGAATATACCCTCGCATGTGCGTAAAAATAGGGTGGTGCTTAACTTTTGCACAGGTGTATATATATATAGCTCCTAGTCAAATTAGTAAAGTCGTGTGCATCTTTGGCTTTGTATATGGGTGCAACATGTGCGTCCTTTCGATGGAAATACTCTCTGTGTTAGGGAGAGATTACAGATTTGATCCAATAGTGTTAGTATTTCTGTTAAAAAATTTACCATTTAAAATGATCAATTCCAGCACTTATTGCCATAATAATTAGCACTAACACTGTGTAGATTTCGTGAGCATATGTTGGATTTAGGAAAATAGGGTGTTGATAGCTACCGTCATGTAATCCTCTACCTGTATGGTTGAGCCTAGTTGAATTTTTTTGTGATAAACTAGAATAAATGTTAGTAAAATACTCATTAAATTTGTCTGATATTTTGTTGTTGTCGTTAATGACCGTATTACACAATCATTTCAGTGGCACATTTTATTAACAACTAACTTTCTGCTAATATATTTTTCGCAAGACAATTGTATATGTCGGTTTTGACTAACAGGGCCATTGCCTAGGTAATTGTCTCAGTCGATCACTGCAAAATATTCAACAGAATGTTTATTAAATAGTACAATTCGTACAACAAAGATGGATTAAAAATCGTCATTCATGATGTGATTGATCATGGACGTCAGCCTACATGTGACGTAGTGGATTATGATGTCACGTGATTGACTGAGAAACTGGATTTCTCCATTGCGTTTGAATAATCTGAACTAATAACCAGGGTTAGTAATGATCGTGGAAAATTATAAAATCTAAGAATTTGGAATAAATCTCTGAAAATCCTGGAAAATAAGTCATGAGAAATTCCTGGAAAATTATCTCTTTGAACCCTGCTGTTTCAGCATATTTATTTCAAGACAATCACACAGGTAAGCAGCTGTACGTATATATATTGAAACTAATTTCACCGAAATTTCAGCTCCTAGTCAAATTAGTTTCGAAATATTAAACATGATAGGCCCCTATTATTAAAATGGAAGAGATCTTTTCGGTTATTGATCTTTCTGGGTTTAAACTCAGATTTTTCTTTTGCCGAGAACCCTCAAAAGTCATGACATTGTGAAATTCTGCTCATGAAAATGTCATGTAAAAGTCTTTTAATTTTCCATTGTTATCCCTCTTAACACTCAAACTGGCCAAAACGGCTTCTGCAGTGGTCTCGATAAATGTCCATCTGTGGAGCAAGAGGTAATTAAAAAAAATGTATGACTGAAATGACTGGCTAAAAAATTGAATCATAGATTTAAATATTTAATTTGTTCAAGAATATTTAAATTTTCTCATAGAAAATGTCGATTTACAGAGCAAGAAAATAATTTTTGAAAATTTATCAATGGAATGACTGGCTCGATTACCGAGCCAGTCATTCCAGTGATAAAATTTCGAAAATAGTCGTCTCTGGGTCTACAAATGGACATTTCTCAAGACCACTGCAGAAGCCGTTTTTGACTGACTTGAGTGTTAAAGGGTTGAATGTGTAATGAAGAGTGTTTTGTTTGGCAGAGTTCTTCTGAAGAGTTTGTTTTACATTGTTAGATCTGATGACGGAAGAGTTGTGTTGGCGTTATTATAAACATAGAATATTGTGTAATATTAGATCAAAACTTACGATAAACAGACATCTTATTGTTACCTCACCCACGACCCTATACCCTGTTTAATGCACCAATCTCCACCGAAAAACAATTATCACCATCCTCTCCCCCTCACCACCCCCACCCCACCCCCCCCCCCCCCCCCATCAACAATCGTTAACTCTTTAACCCTCAAACCAACCAAAAATGGCTTCTGCAGTGATCTTAGGAAATGCTCATTTGCACAACAACAGAAGACTATTTTTGAAATGTTACCCCTGGAATGACTGGTTTGATAACCGAGCCAGTCATTCGTCGTAAATTTTCAAAAATAGTCTTCTTGACCTGAACATTGACATTTTCTATGACAAAATTAAAAAATGTAAAAACCAAATTCGAGGTTTAAGGGGTTGATTGTTCCATAATCTATACACATGGTGTGTGCTATATGTTACTGCAGTAGACCATTAAGTATTTTAACCATTCAATAGTCAAAATTAGTCAAGACAATTAAGATTTGTAAATAGTGAATGTTCAATGCTTTTTTGGGAAATTTACGACTGGAATGATTGGCTCTGTTATCCATTCCGTGATTCCATTGGTACGTTTTCAGAAAAGTGTCTTCTCTTGACCTGTAAATGGACGTTAACCATGACCACTACAGATCTGGTTTGGGCAGACTTGGCCGTTTATAATGCATAGTGCATACGCCATTATAATTTTGACTGTCATTCGTACAATAATAACGATATAGCTAAAAAACGTGTCTTATTATTTGCGAAAATTAGAATTTTCGCAAATATATCAATGGCTTCTACTACTCTGCCTGCCTGCCTGCCGTCCTGCCTGCCTGCCGGCCTATCACCGTGCCTATTGATATTGAGTTCACGAGGTCAAAGTTCAAGGTCAGTTTGAACTTTGTATAAAACTCTAGTTTACACTGTTAACCTTTTGGTTTAGATCAACATATTGTCTTATATCTTAGCATGTTTTCACCCCATTGGGACTACACTTGGACACATCTTGTTCATATCAATGGGATTAAGCACAACGATATTGAGGGCAAAGGTCAATGTCATTGTACCATTTAAGTTGTATAAAATGCAGACTTAACAGCTACACGTAGATTCTTCTGCTTAGCTTATTTTACCTTTATCTCAGAATTGACCAAATCATTCGAAGCATGATCATACAGTTACCTCAAACAGTAGGAGCCGCACAAAGACATTCCAACTTCTGAGGTCAAGGTCATTGTGATCTTGATACAAATCTAGATTTGCATTTAGAAATGCAAAATGTCCAGATTTTCGCCAACATCACGTATTTGAATTGTGACATGCAGGGTGCTACTAGCATCATAGGTGTTCTAAAAAACAACAGAACTAGGTATACTGACGCCCCTCTCGTAGTAAAACTGTCAGCAGAACAGAAAGCGTTACGTCTGCGCATCTATAAAAGTGGCCAAAGTGAAGATCGCACCAAACTAAGCCAGGAATGCAATAACATTCTGTGCCACAGTAGCGAACGCTTAAAAGACTTTGCTATCCAACAAGCAGACGCCCTAGCAGATGAAATCACTGCCACGGATGACTGCCACAAAATGTTTCGGGCAGCCCGAGCCCTGAGAGTTGCTGACTACACACCACCACTAACTGTACACAACTCTGAAGGACACTTTATCGGGACTGACCAGGGCAAAGCCGAGGCAATTCGAGAATGGTTCAAGGAACAGTTCACTGACCACGATGATGAGCCCTTGCACTCATTCTCAGAGACCCCAGGCCATTACTAACACCAATTAATACAGCAGAGGTTGAGAAGGCACTTAAAGCCCTGAGAAATGGACGTGCATCTGGACCTGATGGCATGAGCAATGAACTATTCAAATATGCAAGTGACATTATCTCAAAACCGATCACGCACATAATCAATTCAGCTTTTATGCACCACCTTCCCATCGACGCTGTAGGCCAAGGCATCCTCATCGCTCTACCCAAGCCCAAGAAGCACCTGCCCTCCCCCCCCCCCCGCCAATCTGCGGCCCATTGTGCTCCTTAACAGCATACGGAAAGTCCTATCCAATGTTACTCTATGCCGCATCCGAGACAAGATCGACGACTTCACCAGATCGTGTCAAAGTGGCTTCAAACGTGGACGCAGCTGCGCAGACATTGTATGGGCTCAACGCATGCTTGTGTCGGTAGTCATGTCCAAACACTGGGATTTCCACAAAACGGGCATTGACATGTCACGAGCCTTCGACACAATTAAACGCTAAAAAATCCAAGATGTACTACGCCAGGCCAGTTGCAATGGAGATGAGCTACGACTAGTGAGACTACTGCTTGCAGACACCAAGCTGAGAGTACGAGTCAACTCAGTGAAGTCTGGAGAGTTTGAGACATCAATCGGCTCCCCACAGGGAGATGGTCTATCCCCTGTGCTCTTCACCTGTTACCTGGCTGCTGCATTGAAATCCGTGCTGGAAAACTCCACAAGACCAAACCCCCCAATGTCAATATTGGGCATGCCGCTAGAGATGGAATATGCCGATGATGTGGACTTTATGGATGAGGAAAAGAAACCCCTTGACGAACTTCTCCCAGTAGCTGCAAGCAAACTAAAAATTGAGAATCTCTTTATGAATGAATTCAAAACAGAGTTCACCCACATATACCTATCTACAAAGCATGAAACTAAAGAAAATGACGATCCACTCCGTGGCGGCAAACCATGGAGGAAAAGTAAAATCCTGGGCTCACTGCTTTGCAGTACTGCTGACATTGCTGCACACTGCATCATGGGGAACATAGCTTTCCAGTCATACTGGAAGCTATGGATTCGTAGATCAAAGATGCCATTGGTAAAAAGACTACGTTTATACAATGCAACCTGCGTGTCCTTGATGATGTATAACTATAACAGCTGGGCAGCTCTAGACAAACTTGACGCCTGCCACCACAAACACCTACGCACCATCACTGGACACCGATTGCCAGAGAGCATAATTTCCAACGATGCACTATACAAGATGTGTAATACGCTGCCGCTGTCTGTAAAAGTCGCCCAGCAAAGATGGTCCATGTTTGGCCATGTGCTAAGGATGCCAGAAGACACACCAGAACAGAGAGCCTTGGGATTCGCCCTACTCGGAGCCAGCAAATACAGAGCCAGGAGAGGAGGCCATTGCATAACCCTGCCAAGCGTGCTACGAGGTGACCTCAAGAAAGCAGAATTAGGTACACTCAAGTCAAGAATGGACCTGAGGAAGCCAAGGATTTTGGCTGAGGACAAGACACAGTGGGAAAAAGCGAAGAAGGACTGATTGCAGCTGTAGGATGTTTCTACTACTACAGCCGCAGAATATAGTAATCATACATGCAGGGTTTAATGGGTTTTGTAAATGGACCAACTCACATGCAAAAGTAAGCACATACCTTCAATACGAAGATTCGATGATGTGTTTCGAATAGCTTGTTTTCAAATCACGAATAAAAACAAGTTATTGACTGTTTTGAAACTAATTATCCTGAAAGCTCTCATTGCATTCAACAATAGTCTCCTGTCAAATTAGTTTTAAATTATTCAACACTGTATTTCTTGCACTGTAGTTGATCTATCGAGCGGTTGTCTGATACCGCAGCGATACCGAATATATCGAGAAGGTATCGGCCAAACATCGGTCCAGTAAGCTGAGTTATCTGAATCCAATGTGATGAATGCTCCAATATTGGTGAAGCAGTTGGGTCTATGTCAGAATGGTAAGGGAAACTGACCCATACTAGAATGAACTTTGCATCTGCGCTAGAGAATTCATCTTTCCAGAGTATCCATAAATGATTTGACGTCATATGACGTCATAATCAGATAAGCGACGTGTAGGATGACGTCATAATCATTACGTCATAAATGATTCTAAGGCACATTTTTAACTCTTAATAGTCCGACACGTTGTAAGAATTGTATGTCCTGCTATTTAATAAACATGCTGTTGAATATTTTGAAACTGATTTGACTGGGCGCTGTTGCTGCCATAGGCAGCAACAGCACCCAGTCAAATTAGTTTCAAAATATTCAACAGCTTACATGTATAGTTTTCTTGAAATTGATAGTCAGGATGTTCAGAGATCGATCGATCCCAACATGAGCGAGGTGTGGGTGGAGGTTAGATAGAGATGAGCGGGATATAACTAAAAATGGAAAGGTCCATTAACTGACCTAAAACGGTTCAATGGATATATCTAAATGGCTACACGTAAATCTCGACACACTAATACGCTTACAACATGTGGCATTCAGAGAACAATAAGCATAGGCAAGTGAAATACCGCCTATATCGAGATAACTTACTCTCCTAAAATTGGACGTTCATGCTATAGATGCATTGTCTCAATACCACGAACACCCAACGCGTGAATCCAATCTGTCACATCGTACTAACATCCACTCACATAGCTCCGCTATACGTGCCCCTACTTGCAGTCCATTGATCTTCTGCTATGTGGCGTGGTGAAATAAACATTTTTCAGTCCGCCAATTTTACTTCTTGTCGAGCAGCTCATTATTTGTATCTATGAAGTTTCGTGAACTTTGTGTACATTAAAAGCCTGCCAGCACAGCACTCGATAGGGGGTGAAGCGAAATGGCGAGGACGGTGAAATAGGACAACGAGTCCGTCAGGAACACTGCATAGTCCGTCAGTCTTACAAATTGTATGTCTTTACTATTTAATAAACATTCTGTTGAATATTTTGAAAATAATTTGACTGGGCGCTGTTGCTGCCATAGAGGTTAAAAATATTCAACATCTCATCTGTATAGTTACCTTGAAAATATGGGAAGTCATGGTTCAAAGTATATAAATCTCTCCCAGCAGACTTACCGCATAGGCGGAGCTTAACTAGAGATGGGCGGGGCAAAGCTAAAAGTGAATTCATCGATTAATAAGTGTATATTTATCCTCCATGTCTTGTCGCCCGAATTTGACAGCTAAACGGATACGCAGCACATCTAAAATACTATATTGTATTGATAAATTATGATATATCATTAACTGTCCTGCAATGTGCAGATAAACCACTTTAAACCAATTATAATGTTGAATATTTTGAAACTAATTTGACTTCCAGTCAAATGAGTTACAAAATATTTGACATATTACCTTCATGGCTGCTTCTCCACAATACAGCCACACATTAGATTGCACCTATATGATTGAGAGTATATACCGAGCCAGACAGCCAGTGTTCTTCTGATTGGTTGAAAAGTAAAGGATAACAGCCTCCGCAGAGTGGGGTTGGATTGGGGGTGGTGGTGGTGGTGTAAGCGTGAGTGCGTGCGTGTGTGCGTGCGTGTGTGAAATGTATCACTATTTAGCGCATAAAGCATGTTAGCGGTATGATTAACGTCAACCTAACCCTTTAATGGTCAAGTCGGTCAAAAACTGACTCTAAGCGGGTCTTGAGAAATGTTCTTTTGCAGGCCAAGCGATGAGCATTTTTGAAAATCTACCACTAGAATTACGGGCTCGGTGATGATGACGTCATACTCATGACGTCATGAATGGCTCGATATAGTCCGTCTTTAGCGCCTAATAGTCCGACACGTTGTACGAATTGGATGTCTTTACCATTTAATAATCATTCTTTTGAATATTTTGAAACTAATTTGACTGTGCGCGTTATTTGCGTTCGACTTCCATTATTCAGTTTCTTTGGTATTGTTGTTCAACTTCAGAGTGGTGTTTTGGAGATCTTTTGCAGCGCAATTCCAAAGTTGAACGTGCTGGTTCACGTCTATCATGGCTGGTATCCTGTAAACATATTATCAATTACATTATTCACCTTTCTATAGTATCCATCCATCATCTGACCTCGTATGACGTCATAAACAGCCCAGCGCGTACATGATGACGTCACAATCATTACGTCACAAATGACCGTCATCAAATCTCAAATACTCCGACACGGTTGTATGAACCTATAAGTCTTTGTAATTCTTTGCAATTTAATAAACATGCTGTTGAAGATTTTGAAATTAATTTGACTGGGCGATGTTGCTGCCTTAGGCACCCAGTCAAATTAGTTTCAACATATTCAACAGCTTACTTGTGTATTTCTTTGGAAATCGATAGTCAGGGTGTTCAGAGATCGATCGATCCCAACACGGGCGAGGTGTGGGTGGAGCTTAGCTAGAGATGGGCGGAGCATAGCTAACACCGGAAAGGTCCATTACAGTACAGCTCGGGATGACGTATAATATTTCCAAACAAAAACAGTAAATTGTTGTTAGAATAATTTTAAACTCGATGTGAGAAATGTCCTCTTGTGTTTTGAATGTGGGTGGATTGGAAGACATTGCTGCCTATGGCAGCAGTGGCTTCCAATTCAATTATGTTCAACACATTCAAAAGAACGTTTTAATTTTTACAGTGGAGGTGTGCGGGTTGCATAATTAAAGTCAACCAAAAATATAAACGTTTATTTGTTGTACTGTACTACTACTACTACTACTACTACTACTACTACTACTACTACTACTACTACTACTACTACTACTACTACTACTACTACTACTACTACTACTACTACTACTACTACTACTACTACTACTACTACTACTACTACTACTACTACTACTACTACTACTACTACTACTACTACTACTACTACTGCTGCTGCTGCTGCTGTTTCTGCTGCTGCTGCTGCTGTTGCTGCTACGACGACGACGACGACGACGACGACGACGACGACTACTACTACTACTACTACTACTACTACTACTACTACTACTACTACTACTACTACTACTACTACTACTACTACTACTACTATTACTACTAGTAGTAGTAGTAGTAGTAGTAGTAGTAGTAGTAGTAGTAGTAGTAGTAGTAGTAGTAGTAGTAGTAGTAGTAGTAGTAGGAGTAGTAGTAGTAGTAGTAGTAAGAAATGTATTAATTTCTTTAAATTTATCTTGTCTACGTCTTGTGATTCAATATTACTTAGCTGTCCGGTTTTAAAAACTTAAAATATAACATATACAATTGATAATTGATATATAAGACATACAATTCGTCCAACAACACGTAGTCCGTCATCAACTAAGCGTATGTGACGAACTTAGCTACGCCATTCGTGATATAATTGTTTATGACGTCATCCTACACGTCACTTAGCCGATTATGACGTCATATGATTGATGGATAAACTGGAAACCTCCATTGATTGCGATGTAAGATATTTGACGGATCGGCTCCTCCCATTATGTATGACGTGATGATAAAAATATAGGCATCCCTTCAATTCATCGCAAGACAGGAACAGTTTATTCAGTGCAGAATAGCTTTCCAGTTGCATGTCCGCCCACCAAATGTATGGTTTCATATTTTTTCATACGCCTTAGCCTTACAACCACAGAATAAAAACATCGTACCATCTCAAACTGAAAGAAAAGCAAGTTGACAGCTGTAAATGAAAACAGTGGTCAGGTTCCAGGCGAGCTCGATGTGATATTTGCTTTGAGTGAGTGAAAAATTTGTTGTTAGTTATCAAACGATATTGAATCAGATTTCTACAGTTGAGATCGGAAACATACAACGCAAGAGTTATGCTAGCAAATTGTAGCCTGAATCAGTAAAATGGATAAAGTAGTGTTTTGAATGATTTGCTGGAAATTTAAGAAAGTTCAAGATGACCACCAAGCAAATTGACCAGTCGAATCCTACCATGACATAGGATCCGGCTTCCATCACAGTTTTTAAAATTGACCACGCTACTCATAAGTGATTTTTTAAAGGATTTCCCTTTCCCAAGTTAATCACGAATGAACTGACCAGATCCCTATAGATAAAATCGAACGAGTCTCATCCTAGGATGCCTTCTACCAAATTTAGTAAGAATCGACTCGACGGTTTTAATATAGTAACTTAGTGCTGACTCGCCTATATAAATGAAAATTTTCAGGTCAAGAAGACTATTTTTGAAAATTTACGACGAATGACTGGCTCGGTTATCAAGCCAGTCATTCCAGGGGTAACATTTCAAAAATAGTTTTCTGTTGTTGTGCAAATGAGCATTTCCTAAGATCACTGCAGAAGCCATTTTTGGTTGGTTTGAGGGTTAAAGAGTTAACGATTGTTGATGGGGGGGGGGGGGGGTTGGGGTGAGGGGGAGAGGATGGTGATAATTGTTTTTCGGTGGAGATTGGTGCATTAAACAGGGTATAGGGTCGTGGGTGAGGTAATAATAAGATGTCTGTTTATCGTAAGTTTTGATCTAATAAGCACTTTGTCATGGGATCGACTGGCGTGAAAATGATACCGAACTATGAGTTTTGGTGTGATCTGCCTCGTTTAGTTAGGGTGAGTGATAGTGTAACCAGGACAAATATATATATTTGTCCTGGTTACACTATCACTCACCCTAACTAAACGAGGCAGATCACACCAAAACTCATAGTTCGGTATCATTTTCACGCCAGTCGATCCCATGACAAAGTGCTTAATCACTGCTCCAACGATCAAATAGATGGGTAAAGCGATGAAGAAACTAGAAAACAATCAACCAATACACGTAGATAACACGCATCACTAATAACGCGGGTTGCCTGGCCGGTACTGAACCACTACAGGGCGTATTGGCCAAGTATCGGCCCAGTAACATGCGATATCAGGGATCAAGTCATGCAAAAGTCTTCTTTTTAAAACTTCTTATTTTCTGCCTAATGTATTGAATATAATATTGAAACTGGAATGCACTCGAGAGGGATATGTCGCCCCACCAAGCCTTTGCGACTTATCTTAGAAATGCATTTAGAGCGTTCATAGAACTAATGCTTGACAATAATAAAAACTATATAGGCCTACTCGCGAGTGCCTAGTGATCTAGCAGAAAATGTAAAAGTAAGAATATCTGGAATGTACACCATCAAATTCCAGTCAATTCGTGTGGTTGTGAGGCGGGTGGTTGAAAGCCAGTCCGGTGAAAGATGATTTATGTCCTCTGGATGCTGGTCTGGTGGTAGAGCACTCACCTCCCAAACGCTAGGCGACAGATGCCGCGGAAATGCCTGGTTCGAGCCCCACTCGGGCCGAAAAATTGAAAAAGGTAAAATTACATTCCAGATGATGAATGCGCTACATCCTCGTGCCTGTGCGTCGTCAAAGACAAGGTTCATAGAACAATAATACAAACTACAAACAAACAAACAAACGGCACCTACCCCAATACACACACTGGCCTTCCGCGGCCTAGTTAATTACATACAAATTGACACATGATTTTCCTGTGGGACATCTCAAAAGGGAGCATTGGTTTCCAGTTAACGTAGTTTCAAAATATTCGCTTTTTCAGGGTGGTCTTGCTCTCCGTGAAAGAGATAACTGTTAGCACCACGAGGCGATCAATGAAATAAATATAGCGGTAAGTAGGGCAATGACCGGGTTACAAGAATGGACGAATCCATTTTTAGCCATGCCACGCCCATCTCTATTTAAGCTCCGCCCACGCTTTTCCCCGTGTCGAAATCGACCAAACTCTGAACTCCACGAATCCCAATTTCCAGAAAACTCTACAGGTAAGCTGTTGAAAATTTCAAAACGAATTTAACTGTGTGGTGCAACAGCGCCCAGTCAAATAAGTTTGAAAATATTCAAGAGAATGTTTATTAACTAATAAAGATATACACTTCGTACAGCTGACGGACTTTTAAAAAGTTTATGAGGGATTTATGGCATTCATTACGCATTTTGATGTGACGTCAGTCTATACGTGACGTAATTCATTATGACGTCATATACCTGAGTGGCAGATAGGAATGATACATTGCTACATATATAGGGATCCTCTTGTTTCAACAACCATGACACTGTCATGAACACAAACATAAACATTGGTTGACAAGAAACCATTTTGAAAAACAGTTCCTTTGGGAAACTGCTGTAACATTGGTCGATTAACCGTAGAAATATTTTAGCTATGCTATGGGGAGGAGGACCCTTTCACAATGGACTGATCCGAGCTGTCAGTCTAGCATCTGAGGTCATAATCAAATGCGTCACCTGTTAGCTGACGTCACAATCCTAATGACGTCCTCCATCATGAAAATCTAAGTCTGTTACTAATGTGTTCTGCAAACTCTCGCCCAATTTTCACCTCAAGGGAACTTTCCAGTTTATCCATCCATCATATGAAGTCACAATCAACTACGCGACTGTATGACGATGTCATACTAAAGTATGTCAAGAGCGCTTATTTGGTGACGGCCTATGCGTTGTTGTACGAATCGTATGTCTTTCTTATTTAGCAAACATGCTGTTGAATATTTTGAAACTAATTTGACTGGGCGCGGTTTCTGTATATGCAGCAATAGCACCCAGTTAAATCAGTTTCAAAATATTAACAGCTTACATGCATAGTTTTTTGGAAATTGATAGTCAGGCAGTTCAATGACTAATCGATCCCAATAGGAGCGAGGTGACAAGACCATTGCAAACCACGTAAAAGTGGGAGGAGCTTAGATTGAAATGGGCGGAGCCTCGCTAGAAATGGACCACACTCCCCGAACTTAAGAAATACAGCCGAAATGATATTGACCTTGCCATTTAACACTTTAAACCTTTCATCGACAAATCCCTGAAAAAGTAAATTCTTTGCGATATAACTCTTATTCTATTGAATATTTTGAAATTACCTTAACTGGAAGTCGTTGCTGCCTAGGGTAGCAATGTCTTCCAGTCAAATTAATTTCAAAATATTCATCAGTTTTCCTATATGGTTGGCTTAAAAATGAGATGTGTGGAATTCATGGTTTAAAGAGTTAAGAGCAAAGTTGGACAAATAATGGCTGGAGTAGTATTAAGAAAACCCCAGTTTCAAAACAAGTGCAAACTATTTTTTTTTTAAATTTTCCACTGGAATAACTGACTCGGTTACTTAGCCGGTTACACCAGTTAGGAGTTTACAAATATGTTATTCGTCTGCTCGTGGACATTTGAAATGATAGAAATATTATATTTCCTTGGTAATTTTGATCCTGAACTCATGTCAAATACAGTATTCTATCATTTACAGCGTCAATGGCAAAGAAACTGGTGTACATTTTTCACCAGTTTTCGTGGACGATGTTGCTGTCTACAACATTAATATCTTTCACCAAATTTATAGTAAAATCAACACCAGTTTATCTTTAAATTTAATTTGAAAATTAAAAATTTCAACATCATGAGAGTGGTAAGGGTTAAAGGGTAAAATGACATACAGGTTGATGTCGGGTTCGTTGTCGCAGTACTCCGATCGGAAGTCTTACGTGGTTGCTTTGCATATCTACGCATGCGCACACCTTTACTCTCGCTTGAAGCAAGATTAATCCATAGAGTTATCTATACTAATATAACTACCTCTATGGAGTAATCGAGTAGAATTTGTACCACGTGATACCGTTGTTCGATTATACTCCCGGTGTTCGAATATGTGATCGGGGTAAGTGAGGTACCTCAACAACGAACCCGTATTCAACCACAGTTATTTCCCCCTGACCTGATTTCTACGAGGGATTTGTCTAATAGACCTTTCTCCACATTAGCGGATTTTGGGAAAATACCTTCCTGGAATGCGTCGCACATACCACTTCTGGCTGGTTAGCGCGATAGCCGACGCTCAAACAGCATTACTTTATTATGGGAATCAGATACAGTGCACTTTAAGCAATGCACATGCCAATCCATGTTCATAATATTATTGAAGTCATACATCATTGGAAAGCTAAGCCAATTTTCTAATACATTTCTGTATTAGTTTTTATAGTTTTGTAAAATCTAATACAGTTGATTGCAATTTAAAAATGTCCTCTATTGTCCACTTGATTTAATGAATAACATTTTATATACGCAAATAACTCGGCGAAAACGTAATAAAATATAAATAAAAAATAATGTATTACTGTTTCGGCAATTGAATGCGCTTTCAAATGATATATGATTTAAATAATGTAATGATTTTATTTTATCATAAGAACGGTTGAGATTGCGGTGTATTTTAGCGCAAAAGTAACTCAACGCGGGTCAGCTGCTTGTTGGCGGCTATTATACCAGCCAACGGTTTTGTTCTGAGCGTTGATTTAGGGAAATCCCGGAGTAATGACGTCGATGTGGGAAAGGTGTATTAAACTGAATCTTTTCGTAATTAGTAGGCCTATATACTGTAAATGTAAATCGCTCCATGTAATATCTTATGCCATTGTAAAATGGTCTTGGATGTAAAATGTAAATAAATCATTTCATTCAAAATCATTTCATCTCATTTTTAAAGAGAAACATAAACCCGCATGCTGTCATGGTACCATCTACTGCTACAACAGCGCCACCTATGTTACGTTCCAACGTAGGCCTATACTTACACAATAAGCAATAAAAATCCAACGCTTATCCCATGGCTCTTTAAACACACGAGTGACGTCGTCAACGTGAAATTCTGGAAAACAGTAGAGGGATTCGTTTCTAGCTACGCCCTTGCCGAGTTCTAGCTAAGCTCCGCCCATGTTTTGAGGTGTTGGTATCAATTTATATACTTTGAATCCTGAATTCCCAGAATCCCAATTTCAAGGTAACTGTACAGGTAAGCCGTTAAATATTTTGAAACTAATATGACTGGGTGCTCTTGCTGCCTATGGCAGCAACAGCGCCAAGTCAAATTAATTTCAAAATATTGAACTAAGTGTTTATTAAAGAGTAAAGACATACAAGTCGTACACAACTAACAGACTAATCAATGTCCATGACGGACTTATATACGTCATTCATTACGCAGTTTGATTGTGATGTCAGTCTACATGTGACGTAATTGATTATGTGGTGATATATTTGAGTGACAGGTAGGATAAATCCATTAAGGGTAGGTAAATACAAAAATCTTCAATTCATATGGTGCATAGCAATTCTTGTGAATAGCTCTGAAAAGGTTAACGATCTGAAACAGAATGGCCAATTAAAAACATTTATAATTTAATAAATAGTGTGTTAACTATTTTGAAAATAACTTGACAGGGAGCTGTTGCTGCTTATGGCAACAACAGGTTCCTATCAAATTAGTTTCAAAATTTCTAACAGCTTACCAGTATAGAAAACATGAAATTGAGATTATGGGCGTGCAGTGTTAAGAGGGCTAACCGCGACACATGTACTTGTCGGACACCTGGAGAGCCAGGTCAGCACAGCTACGGTACAGCCCATAAATAAGTTTAAATGGTTCCAAACAAAAAAACAGAAAGTTATTAAGAAATGAGGGGAAGACAATCTGTCAGCTAAATATATGACGTCACAATGAATTACTTCACATGAGGTAGACGTCACCATCAAATATGTCATAAATGGCGTATTTAAGTCCGGCAAAAACGCTTAATCGTCAGTCAAGTTGTACGAATTGTATATGTGTTTACTATTTAATAAATAGTCTGTTGAATATTTTAAAATTAATTTATCTGGGCGTGGTTGCTGCATATAGTTTCAAAATATTCAATAGTCCTATTGCACTGACCTCGTTCCCCCACCCTGCTCCCCGTATCGAGTCTTTTGATGTCTGCGCTAAGTTCACGAAACCATAAATATACATGAGCTGTCACTCATCAACTTTCGCCAATGAAATTGCCCCGTTACTAACATCCTACTAATATACGGCCACTCACATAGCCCTACATTCGTGTCTCGTGAGATCTCCATCAAAATCGGCATGAAGTCATGCCCCTATTTTGGCATTGAAAGCTCGAGTGAAGTGGGCAGAAATCTGATTGGCGGGACTGAAAACCGCTTGTCACATAGCAGGAGATCAAAGGACTGCAAGTACAGCGCGAACAGCGAAGCTATGTGAGTGGGCGTATTTTAGTACGATAAGTCATATTAGGGTTAGCAATATATATGAATAGTACCTACATACTATCCGGTATCCAAGCCTACAGCTGAACCTTTCTCGCCACCGACAAATGTCACATCTTCAGAACCATACTGCAATGTTGCAACTGTGTATCTGATATAAGAAATAAAAAGGAATAATGAATAATTACAAGTACAACCAGAATAGATAGAAAGATAGATAAATAGATAGATAGATAGATAGATAGATAGATAGATAGATAGGTAGGTAGGTAGGTAGGTAGGTAGTAATATGGTTAAGGCGCTGGCTCAGAATTTTCAAAAAATTGAAAATATTTTTTATTTATTTTATTGCCTGAGATTTGTTATTTTTGTTTTCTAGAGGCGAGATGGCCTTATAAATATTGGACAACTTTAAGATGATGATGTTTATCCAGTTAATTTCGATTTTACCAATATGTCACGTAGATTTGGATTTTTCCTAAATGCTATTACTGGGCGCAAATTGAGAGGCTGTCTTAGATTATTCTGTAATTTATGATATTCATCTTTCAAAATTTCGGCAATTTCTACATTTTTTCGATTATATGTCAGAGTGAATGGAATTATTTCACGCTGATCAGCAAGACCGGGGTCCACATTTATGCCCCTCGGCCATTCTGTTTCTAATTGCTTAATCCAAAATGATTCTCTAAGTTTCCTATGATTATCAGTTTCGTCAGTGGTATTTGAGAGAGGTGGTTGTTCAATGGGTATAATTTCGAAGTCCCGAGCGACTGAATGGCCAGGAAGGTTAAAGTGTTCAGCGACATGCGTGTCTTTTTCATGTCTAATATCGCAAAGGTGTCTAGTAGCTCGCCATCTTAATGGGCATTTGGTTTCACCGACATATTGCTTTTGGCACAATTTACAAGATATTACATAAATGACGTTTTCGGAATCGCAATCTAAATTAGACTGAATTTGAAATTTGTTTTTGTTCTGAAAGCTCATAAACGTTTTTTGATTTGGAAGAAGTAGGTCTAATTTACACCTTTTCTTTCCACATTTCCGAGATTCTCCTGTGCCTGTGATTGGACGATTGTGACGAATCTTGGTAGGCCTGTGATCCGCAGCATTATCAGGGATAGTTTCCAAATCCTGTAAAGTATCAGACTTAATTTTGCGCAAAAATCTAGATGAATAGCCTCTCGGCTTGAGGGCCTTGAATAAGAGAGAGCATGCAGATTCAAAGTTTTTTCTATCACTCGAATTTCTATGAAAACGGATGATTTGTGATTTTACAATTCCTTTAAAGGTATGAGGTGGATGGAATGATTTCTTGTGAAGTAGTTGATGAGAATCTGTGGGCTTAAAATATACTTTATAATCAAGGTGTCCCGTTGTGTCATACATTACACCTTTGTATAGCGTTAAATCTAAAAAGTCTACGGACATTTGGTCAATGTTGGCTTTTAGCTTGATATTCGGGTCATGATTGTTCAAAATGGTGAAAAATTCATTAAATTCTTCCTTTGTATGATGCCAAATAATGAAAATATCATCGAGGTACCTGCGATAAAAGAGAGGCTGTTTCGGACATTTGCTAAGCGCATCCTCCTCCCACTCTGCTACATAGATGTTGGCAAAACTCGGACTGAAACGCTTACCCATTGCGCAGCCGCAAATTTGTTGGTATGTTTCACCCGCGAATTCAAAATCATTGCCCTTTAAGCTTAGCTCTAAGAGAGCTAATATTTCGCCAGTGGGCCTATTGTTATCAGGGTATTTTTCAAACGCTTTACGGACAGAATTCAAACCCTTTTCGATGTCAATGTTTGTGTACATTGCATCGATGTCGAGCGTAATTAAAAATGAATTTGGAGGTATCGAGATCTCAGAGACCTGCGACAGAAAGTCGTCAGTATTTTTCAAGAAGCTAAAATGTCTATTCGCAATTGGTTGTAGGTGATAATCAATGATTTCACTGATCCTATAGGATTCAGAACCACAATCCGATATAATAGGTCGTCCTGGTGGTATCATAGGATCTGACCAAGAATCAATAGCCTTATGAATTTTGGGTAACAGATAAAATGTACGTGGTTTTGAGTCTCGTTTCGCAATGAGGTATTTAAACTGTTTCTGCGTTAAACTCTTGTTATCAACCATATTTTGGAGAATTTCATTAAAATTGTCACAGTTATTTTGCCAGAGTGGTTCGTCTAATTTTTGGTAATGTTTTGGATTACTGAGTTGACGATGTGCTTCACGAATGTAGTTGTCTTTAAGCATTATTACTGCAGCAGATCCCTTATCAGCAGGTTTAATGACAATGTCATTGTTTTTACGCAATCCTGTTAAGGCTTGACGTTCCTCATATGACAAATTTTTATGATTTTTCGGAAATTCAACATTTTCAATACGTTCTTTTACAATTTTTATACTGTCGGGGATCGCTGGATCGACTAATTTTGAGTCTGGTGCCCAGCCAGTTCTTTCAACGAATGGCAGAATATTACTTTTCGAGTTTCGAAAAAAGTCGGCTAATTTGACACGGTGGGAAAATTCAAGAACTTCCATTGAGCCATTATCTAAAAGTGCATCTATGCCTAATTTGGGCCTAGGAGTTGGTACAAATGTTAGGCCACGATTGAGTATTGATTTTTCTGCTTCAGTTAATGTAGCGCCAGTGAGATTAACAATATCACTACCTAGCCCGATACCGGGGTGGTTAGTACCCTGACCCTCGGTTAGTTTAAATTAAGAAAGGTTAACCAGCTATAATACAATGCATTAGCAGTTTTTTCACTCCAATGGATATTATCCTGGACTACTTCAAAATCAGAAATTGGTAGACTAGGGATGACAGAGACCTTTATACGCAGGGATTCTACAGATGAATTGATAAATGCTAAGGTCCTTTTCTGCTTTGCAGTTAGATGTTGAGAGTAGTTCAGTTTAGTGAAATAAACCTTTGCATCTGGAAATTTTGAACGAATGGTACTGAATAGGAGTTGGACTCGTTGGGCAGTTACAGACATAGGTTCATCCTTATCATTTATGCCAATGTTTATGATGATTTTCTCTGGCTGATAGGAGTCCATGTATTTTTTGACAATAGTCCTAGCATGGCACAATTTTGCCCCTGGATAGCAAGCTATCTGGGTGTCTGAATGGGGTTTCACATTTATACGGCTTAGATTGGAGGAGCCAAGGATCAAGATTTTTTTCGTCAAGACAGGGAGTCGCCATTCATGTTTGTGGTCTACCTCATACCGAAATTTCCAGAAAGAATTAGCTTCTAAGTGTGTAGTTTTCTTGAGTTTATTTTGATGATTGATGCTGTTTCTACACGGTGTAGGGGTGAAATTTGGTTGAGGTAGTTTGGCCACTGGCACTGGGGTACTGACACCCTTTTGAGTCAAAGGTGTTGATCTGGTCCTTAGACCAGATTTTCTGTCATCCTTTGCTCTCTGTGGAAGGGGAGGTAATTCATCTGAAGACAGTGGAGGCGGGGTGTCTGGTAGTGGTATCTTACTAGGATCCACAGGAGTTGATTTGGTCCTTGGACCAGATTTCTGATTAGCATCGACACTCCGTGGAAGGGGAGGGAACTCCTCTGGAGACAAGGGTGGTGGGGAGTCAGGTAGAGGAATCTGAAGAGGGTCCACAGGAGAGTCTAATAGGAATATCGGTGATGGCCGAGTATCCGTTCTCTTCACTGGTGGGGGGCTATCGGTTGGTGACCTGAGCCGTTTCCTGAGTTCTGAAGGTGGTGGAATGACTGGTACGGTCTGGGATGACCTTGCAGTAGGGGTGGTAACTTGGCAATTTTGTGCTTTCTGTTGAAAGTGTGGGTCGAAAGGCCTAATAAATTGATAGAATGCTTCGATTGATTTGACGTGAAGTTTTTTGCCATAGTTGGCTTTTGCCCATCTAATGGCAGTTGATTTTGCCTTACCTAAATTAAGGTTTGGCGCGGTCTGAGCTATGATAATTTCGGACATGATGGTGCCTAAACTGAAATTGTAATGGTCTATCATAGCTCGAATGATGGAATTTGCCCAAACAAAGTTAACTTTCTTGATGTCACTTACTACCTCTATATTTGGCATAGCTGGCTTAATGAAACGGCAGAGTTCGCTCACCTTCCTGCTCAGACCGGTTGGCAGGGTGTTGGAGCCCAAATTGCTGGTTAGGACACCTATGTGGTGAAAACATTGTATTATCATATAATAGCACTTGACTAGTCGAGCCTGGGGAGGAGACGGACTGCTGTCCTCATGGTTGACATTCCGTCTCTTGCCCTTGCTCGTTCTAGCCATGGTGATATTATGCTCTAATAAATGATCAAAACCAACAAATTTAGCAACAACTGGGCCAGTCAACAAATCTAAGCAAGGGAGATAATCAAGCTCTAACCAACAATTGTCTAGTTTAAATTAAAGGGCTGATCTAAAAATTAAAACCTGAAATTTGAGTGATGAATAATTACATCTACAAGCCTACATAGAACCACAAGCCTACTAAGTTTACAAGCCTACACAATTTAACTATACCTGAAATGGAAGATGAAGGGTTATTAGCATTTTAATATTTAAACATACAACAACTACAATAATAGCAATTAATATATAACTCACAATTTTATGATACCGTCGTGCTTGGCTGACCGGTTTCGGTTAAGAATAACCTTCTTCAGAGCCTTGAGAACAAATCTGTCCTTCCATCATAATTCCTGTCTATTTATTAGGGTGGCTGGCTTTAGGGGATTGTCTTCGAAAATTACTCAATTGCTTTGAAGTTAGCTAACTTATTTTCAATAAAGATTCAGGCCACCATAGGTGCTAGATTCAATTGTGTTATGCCCTTTGCTATTGATTGAGCTCTAGGGTTTCCGAGTGAGGTTTAGGTGTCACTCGCTTGATTGAGAAGTCATTGATCAAAGGATCAAACCTAGGCCATTAATTCAGTGAATTGTTTTCTATTCTTCAAAGGCGCCAGATTGGTATTGTTTTCAATGTTTGATTTATTCAGCTAGAACTAAGCTTTAAACTGGGAATGATTTTGTCAATTTTATTAAGAATTTCTTTTTTAATTTTAATACTGAAAATCCTTTAAAAAATAATTTTGAGTATTGTGCTGCTGAATGTATTTTGTTGTTTCTCACAGCAATAAAACTTTCAGTAAACCTAATTTCAAAATCTTTCCCCAAACTGGGGAAAATTGGAGGGAAGGACGGGAAAGAGGAGAGGGAATGAAGGGCTGAAAGAAGGAGGAGTGGAGTGAAGGAAGGAGGAGTCTGATCCATCAATCCATTCACCCATCCACCCATCCATCCAGAACCATCCATCAGTCAGACATTCCATTCATCCAGACCCTCCATCCATCCATCCCTCCATCCCTCTATCCATCCATCAAGACCATCTGTCCTTCCATCCATCCATTCATCCATCCATACCACCCATTCACCCACCCATCCATCCAGAACCATCCATACATCCAGATCCTACATCCATCCCTCCATCCATCCATTCAGACCACCTGCCCTTCCATCCTTCCATCCTTCCTTCCATCCATCCATCCTTCATTCCATCCACAAACCCACCCACCCATCCATCCATCCATCCATCCATCCATTCATCTTTCCATCCCTAACCATCCATCCATCAGTCAGACCATCCATCCATCCAGATCCTCTATTCCCACATCCATCCATCCAGACCACATGTCCTTCCATCCATCACTCCATCCATTCATCCATCCACCATCCAGCCACCCACCCACCCAGCCACCCACCCATCCATCCAGAACCATCCATACCATCCATCCATCCAGCAGTCAGACCATCCATCCATCCAGATCCTCCATCCATCTCTCCATCCATCAATCCAGACCACCTGTCCTTCCATCCATCCATCCATCCATCCATCCATCCATCCCATCCAACTCCCAATTACAAAACCACAATTTGAGAAGACAGACCATATTGATTGATGAGTGGAATGACAGATTTGCCCGACGGTATAGATAGGTGCACATAATTAGTTGGTTAGTAAGTCAATAAAATAATAGAACTGGCACTGGCTGGTAGGTAGTAATATGGTTAAGGCGCTGGCTCAGAATTTTCAAAAAATTGAAAATATTTTTTATTTATTTTATTGCCTGAGATTTGTTATTTTTGTTTTCTAGAGGCGAGATGGCCTTATAAATATTGGACAACTTTAAGATGATGATGTTTATCCAGTTAATTTCGATTTTACCAATATGTCACGTAGATTTGGATTTTTCCTAAATGCTATTACTGGGCGCAAATTGAGAGGCTGTCTTAGATTATTCTGTAATTTATGATATTCATCTTTCAAAATTTCGGCAATTTCTACATTTTTTCGATTATATGTCAGAGTGAATGGAATTATTTCACGCTGATCAGCAAGACCGGGGTCCACATTTATGCCCCTCGGCCATTCTGTTTCTAATTGCTTAATCCAAAATGATTCTCTAAGTTTCCTATGATTATCAGTTTCGTCAGTGGTATTTGAGAGAGGTGGTTGTTCAATGGGTATAATTTCGAAGTCCCGAGCGACTGAATGGCCAGGAAGGTTAAAGTGTTCAGCGACATGCGTGTCTTTTTCATGTCTAATATCGCAAAGGTGTCTAGTAGCTCGCCATCTTAATGGGCATTTGGTTTCACCGACATATTGCTTTTGGCACAATTTACAAGATATTACATAAATGACGTTTTCGGAATCGCAATCTAAATTAGACTGAATTTGAAATTTGTTTTTGTTCTGAAAGCTCATAAACGTTTTTTGATTTGGAAGAAGTAGGTCTAATTTACACCTTTTCTTTCCACATTTCCGAGATTCTCCTGTGCCTGTGATTGGACGATTGTGACGAATCTTGGTAGGCCTGTGATCCGCAGCATTATCAGGGATAGTTTCCAAATATATAAATGAAAATTTTCAGGTCAAGAAGACTATTTTTGAAAATTTACGACGAATGACTGGCTCGGTTATCAAGCCAGTCATTCCAGGGGTAACATTTCAAAAATAGTTTTCTGTTGTTGTGCAAATGAGCATTTCCTAAGATCACTGCAGAAGCCATTTTTGGTTGGTTTGAGGGTTAAAGAGTTAACGATTGTTGATGGGGGGGGGGGGGGGTTGGGGTGAGGGGGAGAGGATGGTGATAATTGTTTTTCGGTGGAGATTGGTGCATTAAACAGGGTATAGGGTCGTGGGTGAGGTAATAATAAGATGTCTGTTTATCGTAAGTTTTGATCTAATAAGCACTTTGTCATGGGATCGACTGGCGTGAAAATGATACCGAACTATGAGTTTTGGTGTGATCTGCCTCGTTTAGTTAGGGTGAGTGATAGTGTAACCAGGACAAATATATATATTTGTCCTGGTTACACTATCACTCACCCTAACTAAACGAGGCAGATCACACCAAAACTCATAGTTCGGTATCATTTTCACGCCAGTCGATCCCATGACAAAGTGCTTAATCACTGCTCCAACGATCAAATAGATGGGTAAAGCGATGAAGAAACTAGAAAACAATCAACCAATACACGTAGATAACACGCATCACTAATAACGCGGGTTGCCTGGCCGGTACTGAACCACTACAGGGCGTATTGGCCAAGTATCGGCCCAGTAACATGCGATATCAGGGATCAAGTCATGCAAAAGTCTTCTTTTTAAAACTTCTTATTTTCTGCCTAATGTATTGAATATAATATTGAAACTGGAATGCACTCGAGAGGGATATGTCGCCCCACCAAGCCTTTGCGACTTATCTTAGAAATGCATTTAGAGCGTTCATAGAACTAATGCTTGACAATAATAAAAACTATATAGGCCTACTCGCGAGTGCCTAGTGATCTAGCAGAAAATGTAAAAGTAAGAATATCTGGAATGTACACCATCAAATTCCAGTCAATTCGTGTGGTTGTGAGGCGGGTGGTTGAAAGCCAGTCCGGTGAAAGATGATTTATGTCCTCTGGATGCTGGTCTGGTGGTAGAGCACTCACCTCCCAAACGCTAGGCGACAGATGCCGCGGAAATGCCTGGTTCGAGCCCCACTCGGGCCGAAAAATTGAAAAAGGTAAAATTACATTCCAGATGATGAATGCGCTACATCCTCGTGCCTGTGCGTCGTCAAAGACAAGGTTCATAGAACAATAATACAAACTACAAACAAACAAACAAACGGCACCTACCGCAATACACACACTGGCCTTCCGCGGCCTAGTTAATTACATACAAATTGACACATGATTTTCCTGTGGGACATCTCAAAAGGGAGCATTGGTTTCCAGTTAACGTAGTTTCAAAATATTCGCTTTTTCAGGGTGGTCTTGCTCTCCGTGAAAGAGATAACTGTTAGCACCACGAGGCGATCAATGAAATAAATATAGCGGTAAGTAGGGCAATGACCGGGTTACAAGAATGGACGAATCCATTTTTAGCCATGCCACGCCCATCTCTATTTAAGCTCCGCCCACGCTTTTCCCCGTGTCGAAATCGACCAAACTCTGAACTCCACGAATCCCAATTTCCAGAAAACTCTACAGGTAAGCTGTTGAAAATTTCAAAACGAATTTAACTGTGTGGTGCAACAGCGCCCAGTCAAATAAGTTTGAAAATATTCAAGAGAATGTTTATTAACTAATAAAGATATACACTTCGTACAGCTGACGGACTTTTAAAAAGTTTATGAGGGATTTATGGCATTCATTACGCATTTTGATGTGACGTCAGTCTATACGTGACGTAATTCATTATGACGTCATATACCTGAGTGGCAGATAGGAATGATACATTGCTACATATATAGGGATCCTCTTGTTTCAACAACCATGACACTGTCATGAACACAAACATAAACATTGGTTGACAAGAAACCATTTTGAAAAACAGTTCCTTTGGGAAACTGCTGTAACATTGGTCGATTAACCGTAGAAATATTTTAGCTATGCTATGGGGAGGAGGACCCTTTCACAATGGACTGATCCGAGCTGTCAGTCTAGCATCTGAGGTCATAATCAAATGCGTCACCTGTTAGCTGACGTCACAATCCTAATGACGTCCTCCATCATGAAAATCTAAGTCTGTTACTAATGTGTTCTGCAAACTCTCGCCCAATTTTCACCTCAAGGGAACTTTCCAGTTTATCCATCCATCATATGAAGTCACAATCAACTACGCGACTGTATGACGATGTCATACTAAAGTATGTCAAGAGCGCTTATTTGGTGACGGCCTATGCGTTGTTGTACGAATCGTATGTCTTTCTTATTTAGCAAACATGCTGTTGAATATTTTGAAACTAATTTGACTGGGCGCGGTTTCTGTATATGCAGCAATAGCACCCAGTTAAATCAGTTTCAAAATATTAACAGCTTACATGCATAGTTTTTTGGAAATTGATAGTCAGGCAGTTCAATGACTAATCGATCCCAATAGGAGCGAGGTGACAAGACCATTGCAAACCACGTAAAAGTGGGAGGAGCTTAGATTGAAATGGGCGGAGCCTCGCTAGAAATGGACCACACTCCCCGAACTTAAGAAATACAGCCGAAATGATATTGACCTTGCCATTTAACACTTTAAACCTTTCATCGACAAATCCCTGAAAAAGTAAATTCTTTGCGATATAACTCTTATTCTATTGAATATTTTGAAATTACCTTAACTGGAAGTCGTTGCTGCCTAGGGTAGCAATGTCTTCCAGTCAAATTAATTTCAAAATATTCATCAGTTTTCCTATATGGTTGGCTTAAAAATGAGATGTGTGGAATTCATGGTTTAAAGAGTTAAGAGCAAAGTTGGACAAATAATGGCTGGAGTAGTATTAAGAAAACCCCAGTTTCAAAACAAGTGCAAACTATTTTTTTTTTAAATTTTCCACTGGAATAACTGACTCGGTTACTTAGCCGGTTACACCAGTTAGGAGTTTACAAATATGTTATTCGTCTGCTCGTGGACATTTGAAATGATAGAAATATTATATTTCCTTGGTAATTTTGATCCTGAACTCATGTCAAATACAGTATTCTATCATTTACAGCGTCAATGGCAAAGAAACTGGTGTACATTTTTCACCAGTTTTCGTGGACGATGTTGCTGTCTACAACATTAATATCTTTCACCAAATTTATAGTAAAATCAACACCAGTTTATCTTTAAATTTAATTTGAAAATTAAAAATTTCAACATCATGAGAGTGGTAAGGGTTAAAGGGTAAAATGACATACAGGTTGATGTCGGGTTCGTTGTCGCAGTACTCCGATCGGAAGTCTTACGTGGTTGCTTTGCATATCTACGCATGCGCACACCTTTACTCTCGCTTGAAGCAAGATTAATCCATAGAGTTATCTATACTAATATAACTACCTCTATGGAGTAATCGAGTAGAATTTGTACCACGTGATACCGTTGTTCGATTATACTCCCGGTGTTCGAATATGTGATCGGGGTAAGTGAGGTACCTCAACAACGAACCCGTATTCAACCACAGTTATTTCCCCCTGACCTGATTTCTACGAGGGATTTGTCTAATAGACCTTTCTCCACATTAGCGGATTTTGGGAAAATACCTTCCTGGAATGCGTCGCACATACCACTTCTGGCTGGTTAGCGCGATAGCCGACGCTCAAACAGCATTACTTTATTATGGGAATCAGATACAGTGCACTTTAAGCAATGCACATGCCAATCCATGTTCATAATATTATTGAAGTCATACATCATTGGAAAGCTAAGCCAATTTTCTAATACATTTCTGT
This sequence comes from Chaetoderma sp. LZ-2023a, assembly GCA_034401795.1. Classification (NCBI taxonomy): domain Eukaryota; kingdom Metazoa; phylum Mollusca; class Caudofoveata; order Chaetodermatida; family Chaetodermatidae; genus Chaetoderma; species Chaetoderma sp. LZ-2023a. The sequence continues at coordinate 74,325,781 of CM067365.1, forward strand.
ATTAGTTTTTATAGTTTTGTAAAATCTAATACAGTTGATTGCAATTTAAAAATGTCCTCTATTGTCCACTTGATTTAATGAATAACATTTTATATACGCAAATAACTCGGCGAAAACGTAATAAAATATAAATAAAAAATAATGTATTACTGTTTCGGCAATTGAATGCGCTTTCAAATGATATATGATTTAAATAATGTAATGATTTTATTTTATCATAAGAACGGTTGAGATTGCGGTGTATTTTAGCGCAAAAGTAACTCAACGCGGGTCAGCTGCTTGTTGGCGGCTATTATACCAGCCAACGGTTTTGTTCTGAGCGTTGATTTAGGGAAATCCCGGAGTAATGACGTCGATGTGGGAAAGGTGTATTAAACTGAATCTTTTCGTAATTAGTAGGCCTATATACTGTAAATGTAAATCGCTCCATGTAATATCTTATGCCATTGTAAAATGGTCTTGGATGTAAAATGTAAATAAATCATTTCATTCAAAATCATTTCATCTCATTTTTAAAGAGAAACATAAACCCGCATGCTGTCATGGTACCATCTACTGCTACAACAGCGCCACCTATGTTACGTTCCAACGTAGGCCTATACTTACACAATAAGCAATAAAAATCCAACGCTTATCCCATGGCTCTTTAAACACACGAGTGACGTCGTCAACGTGAAATTCTGGAAAACAGTAGAGGGATTCGTTTCTAGCTACGCCCTTGCCGAGTTCTAGCTAAGCTCCGCCCATGTTTTGAGGTGTTGGTATCAATTTATATACTTTGAATCCTGAATTCCCAGAATCCCAATTTCAAGGTAACTGTACAGGTAAGCCGTTAAATATTTTGAAACTAATATGACTGGGTGCTCTTGCTGCCTATGGCAGCAACAGCGCCAAGTCAAATTAATTTCAAAATATTGAACTAAGTGTTTATTAAAGAGTAAAGACATACAAGTCGTACACAACTAACAGACTAATCAATGTCCATGACGGACTTATATACGTCATTCATTACGCAGTTTGATTGTGATGTCAGTCTACATGTGACGTAATTGATTATGTGGTGATATATTTGAGTGACAGGTAGGATAAATCCATTAAGGGTAGGTAAATACAAAAATCTTCAATTCATATGGTGCATAGCAATTCTTGTGAATAGCTCTGAAAAGGTTAACGATCTGAAACAGAATGGCCAATTAAAAACATTTATAATTTAATAAATAGTGTGTTAACTATTTTGAAAATAACTTGACAGGGAGCTGTTGCTGCTTATGGCAACAACAGGTTCCTATCAAATTAGTTTCAAAATTTCTAACAGCTTACCAGTATAGAAAACATGAAATTGAGATTATGGGCGTGCAGTGTTAAGAGGGCTAACCGCGACACATGTACTTGTCGGACACCTGGAGAGCCAGGTCAGCACAGCTACGGTACAGCCCATAAATAAGTTTAAATGGTTCCAAACAAAAAAACAGAAAGTTATTAAGAAATGAGGGGAAGACAATCTGTCAGCTAAATATATGACGTCACAATGAATTACTTCACATGAGGTAGACGTCACCATCAAATATGTCATAAATGGCGTATTTAAGTCCGGCAAAAACGCTTAATCGTCAGTCAAGTTGTACGAATTGTATATGTGTTTACTATTTAATAAATAGTCTGTTGAATATTTTAAAATTAATTTATCTGGGCGTGGTTGCTGCATATAGTTTCAAAATATTCAATAGTCCTATTGCACTGACCTCGTTCCCCCACCCTGCTCCCCGTATCGAGTCTTTTGATGTCTGCGCTAAGTTCACGAAACCATAAATATACATGAGCTGTCACTCATCAACTTTCGCCAATGAAATTGCCCCGTTACTAACATCCTACTAATATACGGCCACTCACATAGCCCTACATTCGTGTCTCGTGAGATCTCCATCAAAATCGGCATGAAGTCATGCCCCTATTTTGGCATTGAAAGCTCGAGTGAAGTGGGCAGAAATCTGATTGGCGGGACTGAAAACCGCTTGTCACATAGCAGGAGATCAAAGGACTGCAAGTACAGCGCGAACAGCGAAGCTATGTGAGTGGGCGTATTTTAGTACGATGAGTCATATTAGGGTTAGCAATATATATGAATAGTACCTACATACTATCCGGTATCCAAGCCTACAGCTGAACCTTTCTCGCCACCGACAAATGTCACATCTTCAGAACCATACTGCAATGTTGCAACTGTGTATCTGATATAAGAAATAAAAAGGAATAATGAATAATTACAAGTACAACCAGAATAGATAGAAAGATAGATAAATAGATAGATAGATAGATAGATAGATAGATAGGTAGGTAGGTAGGTAGGTAGGTAGGTAGGTAGGTAGATAGATAGATAGATAGATAGATGGATGGATGGATGGATAGATGGATGGATGGATGGATGGATAGATAGATAGAGCATTCTGATCGATCAATCGACCGAGACCACGCGACCGACTGAACGAATGAACGAACGAATGACAGATCGACAGATTGACAGACAGACAGACATACAGACAGTCAGGGGCAGATAGGCAGACAGGCAGGCAGGCAGACAGGCGATGCTGTCAAAGGCAAGAATTCTTTCATGTTGAGCTAGTTTTAAGATATGCAACGGTGTGACTGGTGTGACTGTATGGTGTCATTACAGAGTTTTTTAAAGGAAAATCAGGAATTCAAATACGACCTTCGGGGGTGGCGGGGGAAGGCCGAGCGTCTGCAATCTCTGATAGCTGTTGTCCATGTTTGATGCACTTTCTGCAGAATGAAATTCCACCATTTATAGACTCTAAACAGTTAGCTCAAAACGTTTCATTTTCGGTGTTTTTTAACCCATCTCGTGTCAACTTAACCATTTAATGGCAATACTGGCCAAAGCAGTCGCTTCAGTGGTGTTGATAAATGCCCATTTGCAGGCCAAGAGAAGACTATTTTTGAAAATTTACCACTGGCATGACTGGCTCGGTAACCGAGCCAGTCATTCCAGTGATAAATTTTCAGAAATAGTCTTCTCTTGGCCTGAAAATGGATACTGATTATGCACAAACTTGAATTTTCCTAGGCATATAATGTTCAAACAGCCTTCATTTAAAGGACAACTGAAAGACTTTTTGTAAATTCCATTGGAAAACCTTTAAAAGTGGCCATCTCTTGGCGTGCAAATGTATTGCATTCAATGAGCAACACTTTCCATCTTTTTTTTACAATTCTTGACCCTATGTAAGTGGTATATTGAGGCTCTGCTAACACAAGAGGGTTTGGAAAGATGAGTTCTTTCATCTTGCCGTTTCGCACATCAAACCTACGGACACACCATGTCAAGACAAACAATGAGCAGTGAATTATCGAATCGTTTACCTATTGATGTCGTTCTTCATACCAGTGGGAGCCACGGTCTTATACTGGATTTGGAGGTCTGAATCTTCTGGAGAGCCAGTGAATTTGATATTCGAGTCAGCTTTTCCCAGTGGATAATACGCACCCGAGCCTTCATATGCGTACTGGCACATCTAAAATGAAGTCACAAACTATGAGTTTTGATTTTTTAAGAATTTATGCACTGCTAAAATTGTAACATGTTAAAAAAATAATTCTCACGCATGACATAGTTTAGCAGATGAATAATCTCTAGCAACGCGTGGTACTGAGCCAATACCGGGCCAGACTGGCCCAGTAACCAGCGTTATCGGAATATAGCTTTTATATCAGTGGTACTTTCTGTCCAGAGTTAACACGCCAGCAAGTTAAAATCTAAAAGCTCTAAATATGACAAAAGGTACCACAGAATGGATCTTTCCATTTTTAGCTACGCCTCGCCCATTTCTATCTATGCTCCTCCCACACCTCGCTCGTGTTGGGATTGATCGATCTCTGAAGTAGCTGACTATCGATGTCCAGAAAACTATACAGGTAAACTATTGCATATTTTGGAACTAATTTGACTGACCTATGGCAGCAACAGCGTCCAGTCAAATTAGTTTCAAAATATTCAACAGCATGTTTATTACATAGTAGAGACATACAATTCGTACAACGTATTAGACTATTAAGAGTTAATGACGGGGCCAAATAGAATCATTTATGACGTAATGATTATGACGTCATCTTACACGCCGTTTAGCTGATTATCACGTCATATGACGTCAGGTGATAGATGGCTAGTCTGAAAAGGTGAATTTATATCTAAAAGCAAGACGTGTCCTTATATTACATGGTTGCTAAACGGCAAGAACTTTCAATCTGTTTGTTTGTTTATTAAATCACAAATGGGGTGGCATAGGCCTATATCTGATGTATAATATTTACCTGAATACGCCAGTTTCAGTTTCAGTTTCAGTCTTCATTATTTCACTCAGGCCATTGTCGTAATGACATATGAGATCGTCTTATAACTTTTGCATTTTGGTGGTGGTAGTAGTAGTAGTAGTAGTAGTAGTAGTAGTAGTAGTAGTAGTAGTAGTAGTAGTAGTAGTAGTAGTAGTAGTATAATATTGATAACGCATGGCTCAGTTTTTCAAAAGTGAAAATGTCTTGTTTATTTTATTACTTGAGAGTTTGTTGATTTTGTCTCCATCATCGCTTATATTAACTTTGTTCTAATATATTGTATGCTATATAGTTTATATTTAGCGCAACACAATAGTTTTCTTCTGTCTACAGTCCAGCCTGTCTATAGCCGTCACCTGCCTGTGGGACCAGAGTGAGGTGGATCTCGAAGATGAGCGGTTGTACCACCACGTGTCTTGAAGGACCAACACTCTGTTGTCTCAAAAGCCACCATCTGTATTAATCGACAATACTAAATGAACAGATTTCTTTAGCGACTTCCCTTTGACTGTGCTCAAACTAGCCACTATAGACAGGTTACACTGTATTTCAATTATTGATCTTTACATAGTTTTGCTTTCACTAGGAGGCTGCGGAGATTAGGGGTTTTCTTAAAGGCAATAACTGGTCTAGACCCAAAGGGTTCCCATAATTTGGTTTGTAATGTATTGTATTCCTCCTTGAAAATTTTCACAACTTCAACATTTTTCCTATTGTATGTTAGGACAAAAGGGATTATCCCCCTTATATCTGATAGTCTACATTTAGGCCACACGGCCATTTTGTCTGCAGACATTTAATCCAGAATGATTTTCTGAGAAGTCGACATTTTCCGTTTCTTCTTCTGTATCTAAAATTGTCGTTTGTTCAATTGGTAAGATTTCCAAATCACGATGGATAAGATTGTCTGTCAGATTGAAATGCTCAGCTATACACTAGTGTCCTCATTCAGATGTATGTCGGATACATGCCAGGTGGCACGCACTCTGAATGGACCTTTTGTTTGCCCTACATATTATTTTTGACACAGCCTGCATGATAATAAGTAAATTACATTTTCTGTGTAGCAATCCAGGCATGATTGAATATGGAACTTGTTTTTTGTTTGGAAGCTAGTAAAGCTATCTTGGTTCGGGAGAAATTTGTCTAATTTACACCTAGTTTTCCCCACATTTCCTGGAGTGTCCCCTTCTAGGGACTGGTTGGTTGTGGCTAATCTTAGTGGCGGCCTGATCTGTTGGGTTATATTGTTTAAATGTTATCTTATGTAAGATGTCCGACTTGATTTTCCGAAGTTGGCGGGTGGAGTAGCCTCTTGTTTTCAGTCCATGAGATAAGGTTGAACACGCTGGATTTACACTTTCTTTATCGCTAGAGTTCCTATAAAATCGAATGATTTGTGATTTTACTAGTCCTTCGAAAGTGTGTGGAGGGTGAAAAGATTTTTGGTGGACTAACTGGTGTGAATCTGTGGGCTTAAAATAAACCTTGTAATCTAAATAACTGGATGCATTGAATTTAGTGCCTTTGTAGACCGTTAGGTCTAAGAAGTCAACAGTGCTATCACTGATATTTGCTTTAAGTTTATATTCGAGTTTTTCCCAGTGGATAATACGCACCCGAGCCTTCATTTGCGGCACATCTAAAACGAAGTCACAAACTCTGAGTTTTGATTTTTAAGAATTTATGCAATGCTAAAATTTTAACATGTTCAAAAAATAATTCTCACGTATGACATAGTTTAGCAGCTGAATAATCTCTAATAACGCGCGTTACTGGGCCGGCACTGAGCCAATACCGGGCCATATTGGACCAGTATCCAGCGTTATCGGAATATAATATAATAAGTTAAAATCTAAACGCTCTAAATATGACAAAAGGTAAAACAGAATGGACCTTTCCAAAATGTTGGCTATGCCCCACCCATCTCTATCTAGGCTCCACCCACACCTCGCTCGTGTTGACTATCAATTTCCAGAAAACTATACAGGTAAACTATTGAATATTTTGGAACTAATTTGACTGGGCGCTGTTGCTGCTTATGGCAGCAACAGCGTCCAGTTAAATTAGTTCCAAATTATTCAACGGCATGTTTATTAAATAGTAGAGGCATACAATTCGTACAACGTGTCGGACTATTACGAGTTAAAGACGGGCCAAATAGAATAATTTATGACGTAATGATTATCCCGTCATCTTACACGTCGTATAGCTGATTATCACGTTATATGACGTCAGGTGATAGATGGCTAGTCAGGAAAGGTGAATTTAAATCTAAAAGCAAGACGTGTCCCTATATTACATGGTTGCTAAACGGCAAGAACTTTCAATCTAGTTTGCTTATTTATTAAATCACAAAGGAGGTGGAATAGGCCTATATCTGATGTATAATATTGACCTGAATACGTCAGTTTCAGTTTCAGTCTTCATTATTTCACTCAGGCCATTGTCGTAATGACATATGAGATCGTTTTATAACTTTTGCATTTTGGCGTTAGTAGTAGAAGTAGTAGTAGTAGCAGCAGCAGCAGCAGCAGCAGCAGCAGCAGCAGCAGCAGCAGCAGCAGCAGCAGCAGCAGCAGCAGTCAATATTGTCAACGCACTGGCTCAGAAGCTTCAATAATTGGAAAAATTTAAGATATTTTGGTTTATCTTACTGCCTGAGATTTGTCATTTTGTTTGAGGAAAGCCATATGGCATTAATGTTAACCCTTTACTGGTTAAATTTGTTCAGTAAAATCCAAATATGCGCTTACTTATTCAATGTACCTTTGCAGGCACAGACAAGGTCATTCTCGAGAATATGCCACTGGAACGACTGTCTCGGTTCCCGAGCCAGTCATTACAGCGGTAAATTTTCAAAAATAATCCAGTTCCCGCCGGCAAATGGACATTGCCCAAGAGCACTAAATTGACCGTTTTTGGCTGACCTTCATGAAAGGGTTAATGTTGAATGATTGAGATGGATATTCTGGATAGCTATTTGAGTTTTGCTTTTACCAAGATGTCACGTAGGTTCGGATTTTTCTTAAACGCAATTACTGGACGCTTGTTAAAGGGTTGTTTCAGTTTCTCCTGTAGGTTTTGATACTCATCTTTCAAGATTTTCGAAATTTCAACGTTTTTCCGATTATAGGTCAGAATGAATGGAATTTTGTCACGTTGATCAGATACGCCCGGGTCCGAGTTTATTCCCCTTGCCCACTGTGTTTCGAGTTCTTTAATCCAAAAGGATTCTCGAAGTTTTCTTTGTTTATCAGTTTCTTCTGACGTATCTGAAAGGGGTGGCTGTTCAATCGACATAATTTCAAAGTCACGAGGGACTAAATGGCCAGGAAGATTAAAATGTTCGGAAATATGTGTGTCTTCCTCTAGCCTAATATCTGAGAGGTGTCGAGTTGCCCGCCATCTTAATGGATATTTGGTTTCGCCGACATACTGTTTTTGGCACAATTTGCATGAAATTAGATAAATAACATTTTCAGAGTCACAATCTAGATTAGACTGAAGTTGGAACTTGCTTTTGTTCTGAAAGCTCGTGAAAGTATTCTGGTTTTGGAGAAATTCATCTCACTTGCACCTTTTCTTTCCGCATTTGCGAGATTTGCTTACACCTATAATCGGACGATTGTGAGAAATCTTGGTAGGCCGACGATTTGAGGCATTATCTGGAATGGTTTCCAAGCCGTCCAATGTTTCAGATTTGATTTTGCGCAAGAATCGTGAGGAGTAACCTCGTGGTTTGAGGGCTTTGAATAGGGTAGAGCACGCTTCTTCAAAGTTTTTCCTATCACTCGAATTCCTGTGAAAACGGATTATTTGCGATTTTACTATTCCTTTAAAAGTATGCGGTGGATGGAAAGATTTTTTGTGCAATAGCTGATGCGAATCGGTTGGTTTGAAATACACTTTGTAGTCTAAGTAGCCAGATGTTTCATACTTTAGACCTTTATATACAGTTACATCCAGGAAATCTACAGATATCTCGTTAATGGTTGCTTTTAATTTGATATTCGGATCGTGATTGTTCAGAATTTCGAAAAATCAATCAAACTCTGCCTTTGTGTGTTGCCAACTCATGAAAATGTCATCAAGGTACCTGTGATAAATGAGGAGCTGTTTTGGACACTTTTCTAATGCCTCCTCCTCCCACTCTGCTATGTAAATGTTGGCAAAACATGGGCTAAAGCGCTTGCCCATCGCGCAGCCGCAAATGTGTAATGGGTAAATTTTGCCATCGAATTCAAAATAATCGCCTTTCAGACTCAGCTCTAATAGAGCTATTACTTCTCTGTCTGGCCTGTTGGTGTCTGGGTAGTTCACGAATGCTTTACGGATAGAATTTATACCCTTCTCGATGTCAATGTTTGTATACATAGCATCGATGTCAAGCGTGACCAGGAATGAATTTGGAGGTATCCAGGTCTCAGAGACCTGGAATAAGAAGTCTTCTGGGTTTTTCAAGAAGCTGGGGTATCTATTTGCTATTGGCTGTAGATGGTAATCGATGTATTCACTGATTCTGTGGGATTCTGAACCACAATCAGAGATTACAGGTCGCCCGGTCGGTGACATTGGGTCCAGCCACGAATCTATGGGTTTACGAATTTTTGACAAAAGATAGAAAGTCTGTGGTTTTGACTCAAGCTTAGTAAAGAGATACTTATGTTGCTTTTCGGTGATCTTTTTGCTATCGAGCAATTTTTGAAGAATCTCATTAAATTTGCTGCAATTATTTTGCCAAAGTGGTTTGCTTAGTTTCTGGTAATGCTTTGGGTTACTAAGTTGTCGTTGTGCTTCACGTTTATAGTTATCTCTAAGCATTATTACAGTCGCCGATCCTTTATCTGCAGGTTTGATGACAATTTCGCTGTTTTTAGACAATTCAATTAGCGCCTGGCGTTCCTCATAGGGTAAATTTGGTTGATCATTAGGGAATGCAGAATTTTTAACACGTTCTGAAAAGAGTTCTATGCTTTCACCGATCGCTGGGTCCAGGAGTTTTTACGTTTGGTGCCTAGGCAGTTTTTCAATGAATGGTGGAATGTTACTATTAGAGTTACGAAAGAAGTCTGCTAACTTAATACGGTGACTAAATTCAGATGTTTCCATAGAGCCATTATCTAAAAGGGCATTCAGACCTGTTTTAGGTTTTGGTGTTGGGACAAATGTAAGACCAAAATTGAGCAGTGACTGCTCTGCTTCACCTGATTGGGAGCCAGTTAGATTGACACTATTACTGCCCATTCCAGTTAAATTAGTTTTCAAATTATTCAACAGCATGTTTATTAAATGTTAGAGGCATACAATTCGTACAACGTGTCGGACAATTACGAGTTAAAGACGGGCCAAATAGAGTAATTTATGACGTAATGATTATGCCGTCATCTTACACGCCGTCTAGCTGATTATCACGTCATATGACATCAGGTGATAGTTGGCTAGTCTGGAAAGGTAAATTTATATCTAAGAGCAAGACGTGTCCCTATATTACATGGTTGCTAAACGGCAAGAACTTTCAATCTAGTTTGCTTATTTATTAAATCACAGATGAGGTGGAATAGGCCTATATCTGATGTACATCGACTATTTCAAGCTCATGCCCTCCCATTAAGAACTTAGGTGGGTTTTTGATTTTTCTCTTGGACAATATCATTACTTTTGTTTTTGTGGTATTTATTTGTAGCTTCCAATGGATACAATAATTATGAAAAATATTTAGTGCGTGTTGCAAGGCTTCTGGTGTTTCTGCAATTATGGCCGTATCGTCGGCATATAACAGTATGACGAGGCGTATACATAGATTTAGATTCTCCTCTGCCATGTCATTAATAGATGTAAGACAAAAAAAATGCATTGTCGTGTAGATATTCCTCCAAGTTGTTTAAGAAAATAGAAAAGAGGAAAGTTGAGAGGTTCCTTGCCGTACCCCAATATTGCTAATCATACAGTCTGAATCACAATGGTTGAGGCTAACAAATGATTTAATAGATTTATACATGTTATGTACAATTTTGAAGCATTTGCCTGTTATATTGCATTTAATTAACTTGCACCACAGACCAGTTCTCCACACCATATCAAATGCCTGCTTAAAATCTACGTAACAACAGTAAAGCATTTTCTTTTGGGAAAAAAGTAATTCTTTAAGGAAGAAGGAAAATACAAGGAAAATATGTTGTCTTGTGTCAATCTTTGTTTCCTAAATCCGGTTTGGGCGTCTGTTATAATTTCATAGGATTCTGCATGACCTTTTAGCCTTTCATTTAGAATTGATGTAAATAATTTCCCAAGACAACTTAAACGAGTAATTGGGCGATAATTTTCTGGGTCTGATGGATCACCTTTATCTTTGTACATAGGGATGATTTTCCCAACTAGCCATTCATTTGGCACTACCCCATTATCAAAGATATTGTTCAACAAGCTCTCATAAACTGGGATCATACTTTCTGCCGAACATTTAATATACTCATTGTATAATTTCCTTATACCATCCCAGATTTCCTTTTTTGTGATTAGTCCGTCAAGTTCGGCACAGTTGGGCACATCCATCATTTCTGTTACATCGACGTTTGTATCTTGCCCCCCTCCCACTTCATTAACTTTTTTAAATGCTGAAAGAGTGCTTCGAGGTCTATTTTATTAGTTTCTTTGGTCTTTTTGGTAGTGGTGTTAAAGAGTTTCCAAAATGCTTTTCTATCTCCCTTATGTAGCGTACGTAAATTGCTTTGTAGCTGTTGAAGTTTATCATGTGCATATTTTTTAATTGTTATCTTATAACGTCGACTGGCCTTCTGTAATCTCCCTCTACTTATGTCTGTTTTGTTTATGTTGCAACTCCTTTTTGCTTTGTGGTATTCTTTCCGCACGTGGCTACATTCTTTGCAAAACCATGGCTTATTGTTATTCTTATTTTTCCCTAGATATTTCTTTTTGTAGCCAAATGTCTTTTCAGCACTTTCTCTAAAGAGGTTGTCAATCATGCTAGTTGCTACATTTATATTTGCCTCAACATTGCCGTTTTGTATTTCTAAAATAAGTTCTTTTATTTCCTGAACTTTTTCGGGGTTTAGGTTTCTTATAAAGATGTCTTTCTTTTGTGCTAACCATCTTGACTGCTTGTTATTGACATCTACTTCTCTTGGCAATCGATTATTATTATTATTATTATTATTATTATTATTATTATTATTATTATTATTATTGTTATTATTATTATTATTATTATTATTATTATTATTATTATTATTATTATTGAGTAAACCGACATGAAGAATACAGTGTATATCTGAAAGCACGGCATCAAAATCATATACTTCAAATTCTGCAATGTATTCTATAAGCCTTTTATTTCCAATCGCGTAATCTAATAAGCTGTTATTTGTACATGTTGCTTTTCTGACAAGCCTGTCCTTCCACATTCTTCCAGTTATTATAAACATATTAAAATTTTTACATACTTGCAGTAATTTTCTTCTACTCGTGTTTTTTCACCCTTTGCATTGACCTTTCCTATCTTTTGGCATTCCACTAGTTGCAAGTTGCAATAGGTCATTATTTGGACCATCGTCTAGTGCAAAATTCTGAAGGGTGAAGTCATCGAACTCTTCATAGTCACAGTCTTCTCCGGTTTTTGTATTGAAGTCACCAATTAAACAAATTGCTTTGTCCGTGCTACTTAGAGTTAAAACGCTTTGTTCTATCTTATCATACGCATCATTCTCATAATACCTTGAATACTCTAGCGGTACATATACTACCCCTAGCTAAAGATCCTCGTAATACAGAGTTAAACTGGTACGGATTTTAACCCAGAGTACAAAATCATTGTCTATCGCTTGATCTATTACATTACTTCCACGTGTCTTAACAAGTTTTCTTTTATTAGTAGTCCTATACCCCCGGCATTCCCTCTTCGTTTCTTCGTTAGTAATTCATACCCTGTGATAGAGATATAATCTGATGTGTTTGCTTTAGTTTCATTTAGACAAATTATGTCATGGGTATTTACGAGACCATACAGTTCCGGGAACTGTAATTTGGACTTCAAGCCACAAATATTTAGGCAAGCAATATGCAGTGTGTTTTATTATTATTATTATTATTATTATTATTATTATTATTTGGATTGTTGTTGTTGTTGTTGTTGGTGGTGGTGGTGGTGGTGTTGGTGGTGGTGTTGACGTTGTCGTTGTTGTCATTGTTGTTGTTGTTGTTGTCATCGTCGTCGTCGTCATCGCCGCCGCCGCCGTTGTACTCGTCGTCGACGCCAGCGCCGCTGCTGTGGTGATGATGATGGTGGTGGTGGTGGTTGAGGTGGTGATAATCGTGGGGACGGTAACGGTGGTGGTGATTGTTGATGTGGTCTTCGTCCTCATCAACGTAGCATTTGGTGGCGTTGCTTTTAGCAGTTTGCTGTTAGTAGCTGTGTTAGTAATGTTATTTGTTGTAGCAAGGCTGATCGCAGATGTCACACTATTTCTGGCAATGTAAGCGATTCCCGCTTCATTGTGAAGTGAAATAGAAATGAGACATGGCTACTATGCCCATTGTGTATCAGACATGGCTAGTAGTAATGCGGGGAGGGGGACGATCGTTATTGTACTTCTCAGCAGGAGGTCTTGGAGAACAATGGCGATCGTATGCACAACAATGGCGATTGTCCACACACAAAGGAAGAACAATGGCAATCGTACACACACGTTTCTGAGAACAATGGCGGATCATTTCCCCCCACCCCTCCCTCCCACACACACACACCCCTCCCCCCACCCCGTGATTTAGAGATTTGAGAACAATGACGATCATCTGCACACACTTGAGAATCTATATTTAGTATATGTGAATCATGGTGTTGGATGTCCAATTTCTTGCTGAAAATTTTAACCCCTAAAAGTTGGGTATTTTACCTTTTAAGTTAGCGGCGTGCGCCCCCCCCCCCCCCCGCCCTCCATCCCCCCTCCGTGGTACTGTGGTATGTAAGGTAAAAATAATAGAGTTTAAGAGGTGTTCTGATAATAGAAGGTAAAATAGAGTTTAAGACGTGGTCTGATAAGGGAGGCCTATGACGAGGGTGAGGAGTAGGAGGCTGATGAGGATAGCATTCAGTAGAAGTTGCTGGATGGTCTGAGGGCGATGCTAGCATACTTGTTTACAAGGCATGAATGATGTACGAATATTTTGAAAATAATTTGTCTGCTTGCGTCATTCTTGAAATATTTATCAGAAATTCCTTTGAATGACTGCGTCGTCATATGTCTATTATGTTTTTTAAACCTGCTATCTACCAGTAAATGCCTACGGATAATTGTACCGTACGAATATTTTGAAAACGATTTGTCTTAACACGATCAAATCGTTTCATAAATATTTAACTGTAACACCATCCAATTACTTTGTCTGGTGCGAAATTTCGTTGTCACGATGCTTTTAAGTCACTAAATTTTATTAGTAAACTAGGTACATGCTGAATATTTTGTAAAACGATTTGACTGGTGGCTTAACCAACCTTACTTGCAAATTGTTTTTAAATACTTTTCGTAACGTTTTAGATTTATTGTGTTTAAAATTTTGTCAGTATTTCTCTGAGCACATCACGTGTTTATGGAATTGTTTGTCAAGCGTATCACTCTGTATGATAAAAAAGTATTTGTCGTGTATGATTTTAATTTATCCATTCGTCTTGTTGCATATGGTTTTAATTTATCCATTCATCGGCAATAGCCGTGAGATCAATCTTTAATCGAGATACAAACATACCATGTGTTAATAACGAAAGAACATGTTAGTACCTCCCGTCTCATTCTATGCGTTTTTTTAGAAATATTCAAAATTACTATTAAATTATCACCTATGTTACTCACGAGGAGATTTCACTTTGTAGTTGTGAATGCGTACTTATCTGGACTGTTTTTGAATAAATAACAAAATCGCATTATTGTTCGCATTATTCTATCATTTCCTAGTCCTTAACTGAGTGGACATGTGTACTAATTCCCTTGGGTCAATTATTAGAATATCCGTTTTTGGTGCGTTAGAGCTTTTGCATATTTATGATGTGTTCATGCATTGCTCATATTAACATTAAACATGGCCTCTTCATTCAATTTAAGGGAAGCTGATGTTAGATTTTGTCTATGCCTGCTACCGTGTGAACTAATAATGGCGTTGGTATATTAAGGTACCACCCACAATCACAATGAAAGGCGTCACTTGCCTCATGGTGGAATACGAGGTTGAATGTGCCTGTATCGATGGAATCTGGTTCTGATCCATCATCCACATCTTAAGGGTGTCCTACGTTCTATCACGTATGCACCCCACACACATGCCCGCACCTGATGCACCAAGATGCACACTCACACGTACTGCACATACCCTCGTGCATATTACCCATGTATGTATTCCCTGCCCCTTCGCGTGTACGTCATGCATTAATGCATGCATGTGCATGTCTTTTATGCACCCATATAAATGCGTGTGGGTGTATGTATGTAACATAATTTTGTTTCTTTGGTGGGCCCTTAAAAAAGAGGCCTATTTTTTATTTTTATATTTGCTTTTACATAAATGGTTTTCATCTCAATTACGCAAATGGAAGTATCTGTCTTCTTTGCACCACATACATGTGCAACACTCATAATGAAGTTGGTACATTTGTTGTAATTACGTTCATTTGGTTCTGCTAGATAATCTCTCCAGTGGTTCCAGAGTTTGCGCAATGACGTTATAAATCATTGCCATACCACTACTTCATTATGCTTATTCCACTCTATGCAACCGCACTTCCATTTTTCGTTTTGGCAAATTAAAAAAGATGTATGCCTTACTAGTGGCATGCATTTCACTTTTATAGCTAAAATATGAGCTGTCAGTAAAACTATCTTTTCCATCTGAACACTCCCTTATTTCGGTCACATGTTTTTTCCACCGCTTAAAATTAACATCATTAGATTTCAAAACATAACTATGCCGACAATTGCATGTACACATCGTGCCATGTTTGAATGACATTTTTTTAATAGAAAACTGGAATTGATACGCAGGGTTCAATTACAGATCGCATCATATGGTTTCTCTGTATTCAAGTCTGTTCACAATTTTGTCATTGTCACGATGTGAATACAATTAATTTTGGATCTTCGGATCATTGTGGGATGCCTCGCACTCCTAGTGCGCCATTGATCGTTAACCATTATCATGCTAGCATTTGTGTTCATCCATCGTGGTGTATCAAAATGGTGATAATTGAGAATGGTGGTTGAGGGGTGAGAAGGGAACATGAAGAAATAATAACATATCTTTTACAAAATAAATGTATCTTTATTGACAGGTGCATTTTTATGATAAATATTAGTGACATTTATTCACGATAACTATAAAATAAAACAGAGCACATAAATAATTATACACTAAACATGATCTTTTTTTCTCTGTTTATTCATAACCCTGTGTGTCAAACATTTCACTATAGAGTAATTTTTGTCTCTGTTTCTTAGCACCCATAATATGTGTTTCATTTGTATGCCTTTCGAACGATGGTATAAGAAATATGCACAATAATATCCGCAAGTTATCATCATGGCTGGTTGAACGCGTACGCTGTTGAAATAATAGACACGCACATGGCCTCCATTTTGTACATTTGATATCATTCTTCTGTCAGAAGGGCGTCTTCCATAAGGATCAAAGTATTCAGCATTTCCATTTCTAGTGTAATAAACTGCCACCCAATGTTGTCCAGATTTATAACTGGGATGCATGTTTATTACTAATGATGCCGGGCGATATTTAATATGTGTGGGTACATTGTCAATTGCAAACCACCAAGAAAGTGTTCATGCATTTTATTGTCACCGAATAATAGATCCTCTATTTCAAATATATTCAACAAATTTGTTAATAATCTGTTAATACATTAACGTCTGATCCAATTTCTATTGTATTATCAAATTCAGCATAGTAAATTACACTTGTTGCTTGAGCAAAATGGAAGACCACTCTTAATGAACCAATACATGTAGGGTAGCAATGCTCTGACTAAGCTAGATCTGGCATACAATCCCATGCAAACAACGTGGTTCCATGAACTATGACTTATATATCAGGTAGCCTCGGTCTTTAAATAATGCACCAGTACCACTGAATAGTGAGAAATAAGCGTCTGAGTAAATGTCGTCACTAAACGAAGGGCGCATTGGCGATGTTGTAACCTCTTCTCCATTTATATAACATGTAGCATAGGTAGTGTTATTGTTATCAAACTTGAACAGATTTCTATGTACCACACCATTATACGCATCATTAGGTACAAAAGCGATTAATACTCTAGTAGAAAGCTAACCAATAAATATATTATCTCTGTCGATGCTCATAACACCGCTAGGTGATGTGAAAGTCTTACACACTACCCTGCGAATAGGATATTTCATGCTTGTCTGTCTCACAGCAACAGCATGTGCCACTAGCAGATCTGCTGATGGAATAACTTTGCGTACAAATAAGTTAGCTGACAATATGTTCAATTTAGGCCTCATTCCTTCTGTGGCCATAATGGTGAACACATCTTTACTCCTCTGTAGGCGTACTCTCAAATCAACGGAACCGAGCAGGAATCGGTCCTGCAGAAACATTTCACTGTGTATGCAGCCTATTAATTGCACTGTTTTACACTGAGGCATCATTCTTCTACGTGCTTGAAATCCTAAGTTAGTATCAGCGATATTATCAAATTCTCCAACATCATCTATTTTCCACCCACCAAGTTGTAGATGCGAGGATGCTGCATCACTGCCATAATTTAGTAATGTCTCAAAGTACGAGCGGTAAGCATAATTTTCGTTTGAGTCACTGACATGCTTTCCATTAAAAAACCCCAACCATTTGTGAGAACATCGTATGCAAAAGATTATTAGCAGACACTATCAGGCCATTCGCCTCGAGTGTCTTCTCATCACCATTTCGATCTAGCTTTACTAGCTTAACTTTAATCGAAAGATAAGTTTGCGCAATATCTAAATATCTATCAGCAGACCCACTGACGTAAAACTCGATTGGTTCACTATCTGATAAACTCGATACAGTCTGAGCCTATTCCCATTTTGCAGACTCCAATGTCGTCACTATGGGATGTGTCTGAAAAATGTCTAATTCGCTCTTCGAGCACTCACATGTCGGATTAAGTTCCATGTTTTGTGTTTTTTTGTTAATTAAAGATATCAGCTTGTTTTCTCTGCCATCTATTGCGACCCTTCCTCTTCAGTATCGCTCGCATTGACTGAGCATTACCTGTATTATTCCTCTTTTTACATTTAGGTTGAGGTGGTCTTAAACCACCATGCTCTGCCGTTACAGCTTCTGGTATCAAAGACCTAGCAACACCACGAGCTCTTGATTTTAATGCTGTTTTATCATTTTTCTAGTCATTACATCCTCAGCTAGTCTGATTCCAGCACTAAGTGCTTGTTTACCTACAGATTTAGCTACATTTTTTGCGATAGGTATTGCTGAATGGAATAGTCCACCTAAGATATTACTGGGTCCATGCCCTGATTGGTAACGCGTGCCTACAAAAACTGGAATACATCCATGGTCCACTTGACTCGCATAGTAATGCGCCAGTGCTGGAGTGCTCATTTTCCCTCTCATCATCGTTGTCATTGTCTGAAATGCAGACAGAGTACAGTCGGCAATGCTCTGTCCTTGAATGGTACATTGGCGCCAGTTCTATCTATTATAAGTATTCCAATAGTATTGATGTAGTTCTTTGACACAGAGTGGTATTGAATATCAGGAAACGTCCACTGACATATATCTTTCCATCCATCTGTACTAGAAATGGGTATCACTCTAAGTAGTTGTGCGGAAGTACCGCCTACCATGCTGTGTGAGACTATGTCACAGTATATATATGCGGTCATAGGACCACCTTCATGATTTGAACGAAATGATTCTTTAAAGTCTATCGGTCCCATATGTATTTTTCCTCCTTTGAATCTGATTAAATTTGCTACTTCTCTACATAATCGTATAGTGTAATTATCTTTGACTGTGAGAGAAATGAGATTCGTGCGATGCAAGTGTGTCTAAATCTTGTCTTGCTCTCTATCTCTCCATTTAGACAGTCTACCATATTTTTCACTGCATAGTACCCTTTCAGCACACTGATAAATGGAGCTGCTGTTTGCACATAATAATATTCGCTTCTACGTGTACATTTTTTACCGACATTATTTGTTCGATCATTTTGCACATCTTTCCCCCGATCATTTCGTGGCCATTTTCCCCGATTGGCAGGACGTGGATTACGAAAACCATCTTTTAAAACTAACGGAAAGGTCTTTTTCTTTTCTATTTCTAATGTGCTAACGTCATCTTTGCTAATTTCTTCTGACACATCGCTACCTTTCTTCTTCTTCTTCTTCTTCTTCTTCTTCTTCTTCTTCTTCCTCTTCTTCTTCTTTATCTTGTTCTTAGTAAATGCAATATTTGCACAAAACTTTCCTCTGCAACTCCTTAGATATAGCACACTCGAGAGGCCCACTTCCCATTCACCATCTAATGTTAATGGAGTTTGTAGACGAGTTCTAAACTCTGATATCTTATTGTCTGGAAAGAACTGGGTACTGCTATTGCTCAGAAGGGTTATGTAAAACTGATCCTCGTTCATTCTGAGTTGAATGATGTATGGACGTCTGTATGCGCAGACTAGGCAATATATACACCCTAGACATCCACTCAAAAGTGATATCCATATACCCGATTGACCATTTTGTATGATCAGATTCACGATACACGTAATGATTGCAATATAAATTATTATAACTTGAGCTAGGTAAACTATTTCTTCTTTCGGTACTCGTGAACCCATCATTCGCCACATGCTCTGATCCGATCTTCTCTCTATATCTCTATATATTCATCCATTGTTAATGATATATAGTACTTAGTTCATTAACCCGCATGTTAAACTTAGCCGGGTAACCGAGTCACTTTACCAGATACTCGCGTTGTCCCTTTTTATTTTTTCTACTTTTAAGTATTTTTTCCACCGAGTACTCTTTATCATTTTCTTCTATCACTTGCTGTATCTCATCACGATAAAAAGCACCAATAATTGGGTTGCCTCCATAGTCTTCTAATTTATATAAGTATGGATATTTGTCTGTAAGTACCTCGCATACCGTAAACAATTCCCTACTCCATTGCCCATGATATGCTTTTTCAAATGGCATTTTTGCTCGTGATATTCTAACATGCTCGCCTTGAGTAGGACTGTTTTTAAATTTGGTATGTTTCTTCGTCTTCTTTCCATATATATTTCTTCACGCGATTAACTCAGTACTATGGTCAACTTCAGAAGGAGCCATTCACGTGCTGGAATTTGTGGTGTTATTGTATGCCATGACTAAACTAGGTACTACATCGATATACTTTCGTGTATTCTTATGTGTCATGTATCTGTATATTCGACCCTTCAGAGTGTATTGAAAATGCTCTACCATTGCCGCTTCCATTTCATTTTGAGAAGTGTAGAAATGTATTCCATTATCTTTCAAATACTTCTTCATTACATGGTTTATGAACTCGCCCCCTTTTTCTGTTTGAATAGCATGTGGGTGGTGCTCAGTATGCTCCAATATTGTTTCTAACCCTTTCTTGACTACAGAAGACGTTTTACTAAACAGGCATTCCACCCATGCATATTTTGAAAGGGCATCAGCTATGCATAGCAAATATAACATGTTGTTATCTTTTGCCAGCATACCCATCGAGGATAGATCTGCCTGCCATAGTTCATCGACAGCTGAAACTCTTATTTTTCACCTATCAATCTTTGTTCTCCACGGTCTGTCAAGCGTATATACTTCTTGGTGCTTTAACCATTTGTCAATATAGTTATGTGGTATTTTACCTTTGAATGCATTACATAGCTTTTCTTTCCAACCAAAAGATGCGTAATGTTTCATATCAAAATATACTTTTGCCAATTTAGTATCATTCATGACTTATTTAAATTTACCCACACCCGAATTGAATGTCCCTTTTTCTTCCTGTTGCCTGCTAGAGAACTCTTTCTATGTATTCTTTTACTCACTGGCATTGGCATGTACTCACTGGCGCTATCATCCTTTTCTGCACCATTATATATCTGTCTCATCATTTTCTCTTGGCCAACAAATCTACGGGGTATGTTTAGGTCATGTAGCAGATTAAGAAACTTTCCCTCTGCTTGATCGCACATACCAGCAAAAAGAGTTTTTTGCCCATGCACTACGACGTTTGTAAGCAGGTCAAGTGCATTACTTTTCAGGAAAAAACGTACCATCTATTGTCACTTCGCCCAGGTCATTAACGTTAAAACGTTCAGGAACTGAACGTAAAATATCAATTACTCCACTGGCTTTTGTCTTGTATGTTTTTGGTATTCCCCTCATTGTATATTCAAGTATCTGTGTGGGCAGCACGTCATAGTTAGTTATGTGTTGCAGAGGTGGTGGTTGATATTGCTGTCCTTGCGTTTGCTGATAGTATAGTGCCTATACTTATCCAATACTTGTGAATACGATTTTGCTTTTTCATTCTCAGTCAGATCGTGTCTGGCTAATATATTGGATATCTCCTTGTCAAGACTAATAGCTTTACGTATTGATGGATCTGTCTGTAGCAAAGATATTTTACTCTGTTCATTTAAATAACTATCAATTCCTGAGGAACAAGCGCCATTTTACGTGTATGTTCTATCTTTTCATGTGAATAGTTTACCAATTAATGGCGCTAGTGTACCGATCACCGCTGGTAATAAGGCTCCTAAAATCCACCTGTTTGTAGCAATTTTCTTTTACCTCATATGGCATTCTGCGACTAGTCAGCATACACATTTTCCCTGTATATTTACTCAGCTGCTTGTATCGTAATTTAGTGAGATGAACATTCCCACATAATACGTTTAGACATGATTCGCATAGTACATCCACCAATTCGAACACTGTTTGATTACATCATTTCTGATTGAAGGCTTTACTTTAGCCAAATATTGCAGCATTGGCAAATGGCGTTCCATTTTACGTGATGCCATTTTTCTTAGGTATGTAAACATTGCAACCCTCTTTCGGATGAACAGATGAACGTAGTCTGATGTTGTCAGGTGTCATCTGTTTCCAATCTAAGAGTAGATATGAGTGAGGTTCATGTGTAGAGTCCTTATGTGATTCGATCAAATACTTTGTATTGCCTGGGTACATCTAATTAGATAAAGAATGAATAGATGATGCATTACATGGATTCTTAAACAATACCATGTAGTGACAGTTAACTGATAAGTCACGTTGATTGCGTGACTTGTGAAACAGATTTTGTGTGACAAATATTACGCTACAATTCTCATGGTGAGAACATTTTGTAAATAGGTCAGCCACATTCTCATCGCATTTATTCATCAAATCATCGAGTACCACCAATGTTCTGCAACTTCTGTTCAGTTCAACATTCACACCCTCTTTAAATTCAACTTCTTTCGCCAAGTCACTATACCTGTCTTGCCACACACTGTAGCAGTACACAATCCTCTGTGAAGAGGGAGTAATGGTGTAGGGATCTGTTATTAGTGCTTTTATCATCTCAGTTTTACCGCTCTGCATTGGTCCACAGACAATCTTAGTAAATGGGTGATGTAATGATGTATTGCAGTCAAGTGATGTTGGCATTGCATCGGCACATGCACGTCCACATATGACTAAGGAGGTATATGCTCATGCATATATATATATATATATATATATATATATATATATATATATATATATATATATATATATATATACCGTAGTCATACGTGGGCATGTGTGAACCATCACTATGGTAACACTATGGTGTAATATGTAGTTACTCTTCTGCGAATACTTTATCAATGCTTACTTGTTAGCGAGCATTAAGAATATAATTGTAACATCAGATACACGAGACGTAACTTAAGAGAAATGCTATGATTGCTATGATTGTGATGTCAGATACTCGAGACATAACTTAGGAGAAATGCTAGGAGAAATGCTATGACCATTTAAGAATATGATTGTGACGTAACCTAGGAGAAATGCTATGATTGTGACATCAGATACTCGAGACATAACCTAGGAGAAATGCTATGATCATTTAAGAATATGATTGTTATGTAAAATTAAGAGAAATGCTATGATTGCGACCTCAGATAATCGGGACGTAACTTAGGAGAAATGCTATGAACATTTAAGTGTATGATTATGACATCAGATACTTGCGCGATGAAGAAGAACAAATCCATGACATCTTTAAATAGTTACAAAATAAACGCGATATTCGGCAAATATTTTACCATGAAATTGAACAAAACCGTATGACGGCGTTTTATTTAAGTATGCTGAGGTGCATAATGAAATGCGCTATTCATCGTCAGTGTTACTCTATCAATCATTCACCTGGATTATTCTTCCATTGAAGAATAGCAATGGCATGCGCCGACAAGTGCCTCATTCAAGTGAAAAAAAAGCTACCAGCACATGCGGAGGAGGCGGGGGAGTGAAAAGCGAGTCACTAGTGACAGATAAAGAGAGAGAGAGAGAGAGAGAGAGAGAGAAAGAGAGAGAGAGAGAGAGAGAGAGAGAGAGAGAGAGCGAGAGAGAGAGAGAGAGAGCAAGGTGCTAGTACTGAACAATTGTAATCTAATTTTAAAACTTTTTTATTAATACTGACATCAATAATACATATCGTTACAAAGATACGATTTTATGAAATAAAAAACAAATACAACATATTTTCTAAAGATACGATTGACGAAATAAAACAATTAATTATGTTATTTCTTTAAAAATAAAAAGACATATAAAGCAATTAAGTAGGTGGGACATTTTTATGATTTTATTTAAAATTATCCATGTTTCTTTAATGCTTAAAACCCGATAAATTTTAAATGAAACTAAATAAATTAATACGCGCATAGAGAAAATATTAATTATAGTTATGGAAACAACATCTGTTTTTCATATATTACATAAACAATGCACCTATACCATTCCGTCATACACATGCGGTACAGATCAGTACAATATTCATATATTTCGTGATGGCAGGCTAGTTGAGCACAATATTTGGCTTCGTCCATTTCTAACAATGTTGCCTCAATATACAGTTCAAAATTGTCAATTAGATTAAGGTCTACATCAATACCTAAACAAGAATGTTCACATTGACTCAGATGATTTACTAGACAACCATAACAATCTCGCACAACCAACGAATGTATCCTTTCACACAGCATGAATGCGAATAATTTCTGGCTAATCTTTTGCACATGATCCATAGGACAATAATGGTGTGGGTGACACATAGTCTTACAATAGTGACACAATTTGTCGGTATCATCATCGACGAGATTTAGTTCATTATCGCTTAAAAACTCATCGAGGTATATAGTGTCCATAGTAAGCGTGGCATGATTAGACATTTCTGTGGAATCACTAATGGATGGAATGTCATTCAGGTTCTCACTTTATCTTTTTCATACCGTCAAGGCACTGAGGTATCGGACTAAACGGCACGTCACTGCTCACGTCAGGAGGCACATAAATGTTTGGTAATGCTGCCAGCAAATTACTCGTGTTCTGTATCCGTAATTCCCACTCGTTGTCTTGCAGGTATAAACCACTATGTGTGGGGCATGACTCTGCATCAGAGCAGAAAAAATAGCGTATGTCAATACACGGAAGTTTGTCACAGATAGAAATTCAAACAGAATTGTCCAAAGAATATGTAAATAGTATGCCTTCTTTTTTGCGCGCACATTTTACTGTGTCTTCAAGATTGGGTGTGATTTGTAACAGCTGTTTAAACACTACTATGCTGAGATATAAACCACGTTTAGTAGGATAACTGTCAGGATAAAACTGTCATAGATCGATACACCACTTTTCACCAAAACGTATTGTTCGTGCATTACACAAATTACCAAGATCGCACCAAAATGCTGAGCGATTTAAATATTTAAAGCAAGGATCAGATGCCATCATGGAGAATGAATAATCATAGAAACTGATGCCTTTATATATCATTTGTAACAATAAAAATCATCCGCACATGGTTTGAACACCATCTGGCGAAAATACCATGTACACAATGGCATACAGAGGAACACGCGTGTTACAATGACGTACATAGATGTGCTTCATTTGAATATATGGCGCGTGTTTGTTCGATCAATAACGATCGTATTCACGTGGGACGAGAATGTCTTCTACCACTCAACATGCACTTTATGAGCAATAACACGTATGACCAACTTTTAACCATTACACGACTGAGAGACTCAGTACACTAAAGTCAATGTGTATTATCGCTGGATGCACAAAATATTTTGCAAGCTATCTGACTGTAAGTTCATGGCGGATGCCAACAACGTTCGGTAAAAATATTTTTGTGGTAATATAAGACCTGAAATGCGTGCGATAACTAAGCATAAGTTATGAATGAGAAAGACATCGATTAATGTAACTTCGCAATAATAATACATGGACCCAATGCACGATGTCTATCCCATATTCGGTTAGTAAACCCTTGCTAATTTCAGACATGAGTATAATTCTTCCCGCATTAATTATGCCATCTCTTAAAGTGAACTGCATGCTCCTCATAAACAATGCATGCATCTTATCCTTATCAGCGTTACACAGACTAGCAAAATTTGCTATCATAGTGCGGGCAGCTAGTGCGGCTTCGTCGGACATGGCTAACCCTGGCATTGTTTATGTACTGACTGAAAAAAGTGCAATCTTACTATTTATGTTTATATTATGCTAGTGTAACCATATGGTACTGATGATAAATCTCCCAGTTTCAAAATTCGTTTTTTAAAGACGGGTCTGAGAATCTTACTGCTATTTACTGAAAGAATTCTAAAATGATCAGTGTGCGTGATCTTAGATGGGTAGCTTAATAGTATGCCTATTACTATCCATAATTCTATCGTTTATAATTTGTTCAATGGATTTTTTCACTGTATCAAAATTAACTTGTTTTGATTGTTCAGTACCCAGTGTTAAACCTTTAACCTTCGTTACCTGTTTAACGAACCATGGATCATCACAACGCTTCATTTCATAACTATAGTTTTTTGGACCGAGGGCGCAAAACCTTGTTAATTCATAATCGGAGGGGATTTTACTCGTCCAAGAACCTAGATACACACTTCATTCTTGAATGTTTGGCTCACCTTCCCAGGTACTAACTACCACCGAATCCGTATCGTGATAGGCTACGCGGTGTCCAAGTAAGGACAAGCCTTTGTACAGTTTTATTCGGCCATAAGCTGTCAGAAAGATACAATAATACAGTTGGTATTTAATGATGACTGAACATACTCATCATTGACTGAATAGGAGGCCATTAGAAGACTATCGTTCAGGAATGTAATGGCGCCTACAGTTTTACTTTTATCATTCAGAAGGGAGAGAAGACCTTTACGTAATGATATCATGCTATTCTTTTTATGATCACGAAGAGAAAATCGTCCCCACAAAATATTCAAATAGGATTTAGCAACATAGCGCAAACCCGGGTTATTCATATTTTGGCAGGGTCGAGTCATATTTCTTCATGTTTATAACAGTCTGCCACGTAATTCACCTTTTCACTCTCACTACTGACACGATCAGGATAACCGCTACTTTCCTGTTTAATTGTCAAAAAACGGTTAATGTATTCTGAAAATAACCCATTGTCGCCATGCCGCTCATATTGCGATGACGTGTGATAATGCCATACTTCATACATTTTTTTAATGACATAACCGTTGCATATAGCTAGCTGTAACTCTGGAGAAGTCCATGTTCTGCATAAACTGCGCTGTTCTTCCATATGTTCACATACAGAAGACTGTTCATTTTTTGCGCATTCGGCTCATAGTATAAACATGAGGTGCAAATTTATTCTAGCAGGTAGCACGGAAAAGTATAAATCACGAGGTGGAATTACTTTGCATTTAATAAGACTGAAGAAGTCATGTGCTGTCTTATCACTCAAGTCATTGCCTCTTGTACTGTATATGACCCATCTGGAAAACAGCATTGTTTCATCACTGAAAGATACATGGAAACACAGTCAAAATATTCGAGCGTGGTATGCTCATCCACTTCCATAAATAAAGGAATTGCAGACGGCCGTCTGCTGAATAGTACTTCACATGGTGATATTGGGTGGGCTAAGTCCAATTTGGTGATAAAATTATTTAGCACGGAGGAATCAGCAACTTGTTTCTTAAAGTCGCATTCCCACATAATTCTCACCGTATATCAATGCGATTCAAATAAAGAAAGGCGGCATTGAAGCACAGAATATGCTTCTTCATATATTTGATCCCCATATGGTGTATATGTCGTATCACGCTTATCACCGCAACAAGCAGACTCATGTCCATGGAATTTACAACCTAAAAACTCGAAAATAATATTTTCAGATACATCAATTCCATCTATATAATGTCCGCATATTTTCTGTTCAACCCCATTTAGCACATGCACGATTTGGCGACCCTCGCATTGACTGACCCATTCCATCCATTCTACTCCCAAAACGCTATAAGCATGTTTTGCTCTTAGCGCAAAATCAGGTAAAGTCGGTACGCTCTCAGGTTGAAGCCATAAAGCATGATAGGCTGCAATACATGCACCCGCTAGTGTTATCCCTGTCACAAATGGATTTTGGCCATCCATCGATTCAGAAAATAAAGTCTTAAATCTAGACATGACTAACCATAAGATGGTTACGTCATCATTACAAATTTCGATGAGATTTTATATCAACATCGTAGTGCTCATGTCTAAATATCTGGTAGTTGTACCAGCGATCAAATTCAATTGATTCATTCGCATTCATAATTTGTAGACAAAATATCTCCCTCTCGGGAAAGTGTATTACCTTAACCCAATATTGAGGTGTGTTGAGCTGATGGGGGAAATGTCCCCTTACGAACAGGAATATTAAAAGCATTGCCCACCTTACATAATGAAAGAGGAAAAAAGTTAATGGAATCGATAAACCAAATTGTGCCTACGTCAAATGAGAGAACTGAACGACCGTGCATGATAATATTTGTAGGTTTAAGATGCAGGTTAGTGCTTTTGCAAATGCATTGAAGGAGTAAAAGAGAATCAGAGGCACGTGCGTTGTGAGTGATCACCAAGTAGTCAGAGAAAAGATATTTTCTCCCGATTTTTTTTATAGACATGCACAGCCTTAGCACGTGTCAAACAGCTAACAAACTGATCCACTGCGCCTAATCCATGAAAGCGAACATATCCATAATTCGTGCCTCGATGACATGTAGAGCAATCATCTTCAAGTGGGTGCTCGAAGCACACATCACAACATATGTTGGCAACCGTAAGATTGACTTTATGCTCAGCTAGAATATTAGTATTGTTACTGTCAATAGGCGATAAATATGTTTCTGTATCATAAATGAAGTATTTTTGAAACTACAATTGTCAGCATTCATATGCATAGAGCGTGCATGAGATAATGACAAAATAAGTTCTTCAATTACTTTATGATAACACGTATGATTTTCAGTAATGACATACTTTTCTTTACACACGCAACATTTTGTCATATCGCATACGTGTTCATCATCATCTTTACATGACTGAAACAGTGGGGACATGCCTCCACCATTTTGCAGGTCCCATTAGAGAGGTGGTTCACCATACATTGTTGGCTATAAAACTTACGATGACAGTCATTACACATTATCTTATGCGTAGAATCTGTAGAAGTACAAGATCCTTTATCAGAATAAAGTGTCTGACAACTACGACACCGCGCTGTGCATGGGTGATCACGATCATATGACGCATTACAATACATACAGTAATTATGTATCAGAAGAAATGCGGCAAGAGACGTGACTAAGGATATATGATTATCACGTTCTGAATGCATAAGATTTATGCACAGTAAACTCGGGGAAGCGCTACCGCATAGGCGTTCATGCATTGACTCTGAGTAGACTTGAATAGAAAATTGATTGCGAAAATGTTCCTGAAATTTGTTCCAATCAGTACTATTAATTTCGCATTCAGGAATACAACAAGCATCAAATATGTTTTATTACACCTCAAATTAGTCCATTCTTTTGCAGAGATTAATTTGTTCATTTTCTCAATAAATTGTATTCCTAAAAATATTCCTGCCACGAAACAGAATGTATATTCAGCGATAATGGGTATAATACATCTTTTTATGCGCATGTACGCATCTAAATCAGATGAATGTAAATTTAATAAATTTAAATGTCTAGAATCGATCGCACCGAGGAGAGTATCATTTCGCCCACCTGAGTTGTAGTCCTCTACATGAAAGACGTGAAATTCAAAACCCTCTGATAACCTACAATCAGGATTTGACTGAATAACTTTTTCCACTGATTCTAAAATTATGTCAGGCGTAATTTCATTCCATAGCCTAAAATCCATCGCTATCGGCATTTCCAAAGCAGCTCGATTCTCACGTGATCATTCGGCTGAACATTACTATATTCGCTATACATATCAAGCAAAGATTGAAAGATGCCTGACACGAACTCAGAATGAGAAAGTGGTGTATCGGCTATAGGATAACTTTTAAAAAATACATTATATTCAGTACCTTCGAGATGAAACTTTTTCCTGTGGTATTTGCGCACAGTCTCCACAGATATATAGTCGGTATAATCAAATACCGACCCTCCAATTTGAGCGTCTCATGGTGCTGCAAATAACGATTAAGTAGATCATCTGTAAGCACTATATTCTCTGCTATACATCGACTGATTTCATCAGTGATGAGACTAATTTCATCTGCCGAATGATCTGCATGCATGTCAATAAGAGTTTGATGAGTAGGAACATCGATGCGATAAGCAGAATTAATAGGAAGGCATGCTAAATCCAGAGATAGGTCATTAGCAGAAGGCGCAATACAGTCTGGAACTGGCATGACGTCGCATAAGTTTAGGGCGGTATCATTAGGAAGGCATGCTAAATCTAGAGATAGGTCATTAGCAGAAGGCGCAATACACTCAGGAACTGGTGCATCGTTGAATAAATTTAGGTCGGAATCATTAGGAAGGAATGCTAAATCCAGAGATAGGTCATTAGCAGAAGGCGCAATAAAGTCAAGAAGGGATGCATCGTCAAATAAATTTACACCGTAATCATTAAGAAGGCATGCTAAATCCTGAGATAGGTCATTAGCAAAAGGCGCAATACAGTCAGGAACTGGTGCAACGTCAATTAAATTTAGATTGTGTCCATCACGTACATCGGTCGAATAATTAGGATCAATTATATCACAATCGTTTTGAGGATAATTGAAAAATGATGATGGTACAGTACTCAGATCAGGAATAGATAGTACAGTTCTCATATGATCGGTAGAAACAGGTTGTGCAGGTATGATTACGTCATAATCATATAAATCATCCAGATAATTGAAAACATCAGCATCGGTATTCGTAATAGACAGTTCAGGAATGACTTCGCAGTACTCAGGAACAGAGTTTACATCACTATCATTTACATCACGTAATGCAATGTCATTATGTTCATCAGATACGCACGTTTGCGGAATTGTAAAGTCTGGCTCATGTAACATAGAAACCAGATATAAAAGGTTATCCACATGTTCATCAGGTGATAAGGGTAGATCCATGTTTAATCTAGCGACATCAGAGTCATGCATCTGCTGCAAAATCATATTAATCACATCTTCACATTCTTTAATTTCGTCACTTAAATTATCTGCCATTTTGTTATGTCTTTAACGCACACTTAATCCGAGCTTTATTTAAAATTGTAAAAATCTACACTCTAAAATGTTTTTTTTAAAAAGAACAAATATCGACAGCGAACTAGACAGGCACGCTCTGCTTTTAGAGGTTAACATTTTCAGCAAGAAATTGGACGTCCAACGGCGTTTTACCATGATTCACATATACTAAATATAGATTC
>CM067365.1:74361142-74366142 GCA_034401795.1 Chaetoderma sp. LZ-2023a
TGATATTTGAACAATGATCCATTTAAAAAACCTGTCCTTAATTGATGACTCATAAATTGTTTGGTGAAGCCAATTTAAACCCAGAAAATGAAACACTGATTAGGTCATTGGTAAAAAATATCACTAACCCAAAAGCTTTCAAAATTTAATCCACATAGTAAGCATTATTTCTTTATTGACTCTCTCCATGAATTAATAACCAAAATTGTCTAGCCAGTAAGATCCTTATCATCCGAGGCTCTCTTGTATAAGAGGTTATTAACTAATTATATTTTGCTTAGTAGATGCATACTGTCCTTACAGTGCATTTTAAGCAAACTTTACTGGGCGACATTGATCATTGGAGTGTGTGAGAGTGGTAACTCGTTACCCCTCTCTTTGGCCGTGGGGTGGGGGTGGGGGGTGGGGAGGAAGTCTGCAAATTAGATGCTCTTGGAAGCCATTTCCCGCATTATGAGTGGCAAACAACACCATCAACACACTGCGCTCAAAGTCAGATTTGCTTGAACTGATGTGCAGAATTTGATATAGCCTAACTACATCTAAATTATAGTCAAAACCTGTTTATGGAATCGTTATTTAATACAGAGGATCGTAAGAACAAACAGCCCACATTTTGTGACACCAAAACATTTCATTTGGCAACTGGCTTGCATATTCTGACCATTTGTCTTAGGCGACCATTCTTTCTTGGTCCATGCATAATGTGACACAGGTATAACGTGGTCTTTTGAGATGCCATTCATTCTAATTAACACTTTAATGCTTAAGCGTTGTCAAATTTCTGTTTCTTATAGAGAAAATGTCAATTTCCAGACAGAATATTAAAAAAAAAATGAAATGACTGGCTCAGTTACTGAGACAGTCATTTCATTCAAAAAACTTTAGGAATAGTCTTACTTTGGTCAGCAAATCGCCAGACAACTGCAGAGGTCGGTATTGGCAATAAAGAATTATTTCATAATTATTACTGACTAAAATTAGATGATATTTAATACACTCACCAGTAAAGTGTTGGTAGAAAAGCAGAATATGCTAAACAATACGCTACCATATGATTTACATTGTAATTGTAATTTCAGTACTCAGGGCTCAAGCTCCGTAGCCGCCCGGCCGGTGATTAATATTTTATAGCGGTGTCTACGGCTTTAACCAGTCACTGAGATTTGAGATTCTTAAATTCAACTCGCTAATTTCGCTTGAATAACATGAAATGGCGATACCTAATGTAACTTTATCTTTTAAACGATGTGACTGTAATCTGTTGCTGTCTATCAGAGGCTTCAGAGCAACAGTATTTTCAAACGCTACACAATCATTTCCGGGAATTCCGTCACTTACTTCATAGCAGCTAACGTTTATATTGTATGCATCAGTCTGTAGTGTATGTTACGCTTCCGGCTCTCTGCTAATAAGGGATTGACTTTAATATGCAAGTTCCCAATTCTGCCTATTAGCTATTGCCTACGTGCATGTTATAGTTAAACTCTTGTTGCCTATTTTGAGAAAAAATTTATTGAATGTCGTTTCTGTCACAGGCAGCAACCACATTCGAGTAAATTATTCTCGAAACATTCAGCATATTTCATAATTAGAGAGTTCACGTAGAGTTTAAATAAAAGTGCAATAAATTTCAGTTAGGCCTATCAGAAAATGGACGGCGTAAATAAAAATAAAGATTAGTAATTGGCATCTGAACATTGAAGAATGGGGTGGGGCATTACACAGTCACACCCTCAATCTGAACAATAGTAAACATAGAGCCGTAGCTACATGCTATGCTGAGAGTACACATAGAGCCGATCTCGCGAGTACCCGTAGGACATCTCACGGGTACCCGAATGTCATACCCTGTCTCAACGCCTATGACTAGGTATATAAAAATTGCTACTAGGCAACACATGCACAGGGCGCACAAACGTGTTTAACCCATTCTATTTTATTATACAGCAACACTTCACGAGTAATAAGAGCTCAAATATGTATGTACTCATAAGTACAAGTTGAAAATGCCTTGTCGCCCAGTAGTTAAAATTTTCATTCACTAGGCGACAAACTTTGTTGACTGGGCGACATAAATGTCGCCCAGTCACATAGTTAAAAAATGCACTGTGTCCTTATGTGAGAATGCTCCAAGATTGCCAATTAAAAAGCAACATCTTATTAAATAGCAAAATCTGTTTTATGTATTTTCCAACTTGATGCTATGTTACTGTTTATGTTGCTTGATCCAATTCTACTCTTGTAGATTAACACTCAGTAGAGGCAAAAAGGGTAAATGACTATGAGTTAACTTCAAACCGGTCTAATATAAAAAGCATCAATATCATAAGCTCCTGAGGTACATGTATTCAAGAAACATGTTGCTTAATCTGGAAATTAAGCCTAGAGGCGAACAAATCACAAAACTTCATTGTAATGCTACTAGAGAAGTACACATAAAACTCCTTGATATTCAATATGCACTCATCATCAAATACTCTGGATTTTGTTATTTGCTATACAATTCATCTGAACAGTTGAGTGAGCAACTGTGATTCATAAATTTCATTCTCTAAATCATAGCCAAACTTCTCTGGCTGGTCCATTACAACATTGTGGGGGAAGAGATTAACACAGATATAGTCAATGTCGCTACTATAGAAATATATATTCAGAGTCCAAAATTAGCACGAACAACTTAAGACTCTAAACACAACAATCGAGCTTTAATGCCCAGTACATTAATATGATGTTGCCACGCCTTATCTCTCCTACTACCACCTATAGAATGTGTATTATTTTTCTGTGCGAGGTCAGTAGGTCAGTAACACTACCTCCCCCCCTTCAGTTGACACATCAGGTGTTACATCATAAGCATTATTCATGATTGAGTTGTGTGTCTGACTGTTACTGAAATAACATCAATCCACCATGTAAACACAGAATGACCTGAATTTGATAATCACACCATCAAAACCATCTGACACCGTTTTCAGTGATTCAGATTAGTCAGATTATCAGATTCTCTAAAGGAATGTGAATTATTCTACAACTGAAAACCAACATGACCATAAGTATTATGTTCAACTCCCTAAGTTTCATATTTTTATGTTTCCAAATTTAATACTTTCGTAGCACTGCGAAAAATATTCTTGTCACGTAGATGCCAGCTCTTCTGACATGCGCACTGAATGTTTCAACCGATAGATTGAGACAAGAACTGGTATATTACAGATGAAACATCCAATGGCATAACCATCATTTTTTAATTGTGATATATAGTGGCACAACATGAATCATACGAATGTGCATCACGAAACCAGTCACCAATATATCAATGTGCAATATGCTCCATTTATCTCAAATGAGCACATAACCGGTGTTAGTGATAAAAGATATAAATTCTGCTGATGATAAGCCATCTGGCAAAACTACACATTGAAAAAATACATTATTCCATTCAACAAACATTTGATATCTTACTGAAACAAGCACTAAGAAATATGCATGAAATATGCATTAGAAAGGCTCAACTGGGGCTGCAGACAATCCGGCCTAATTAGAAAAGTAATTAATGCAATTGTATCTATTTTGAAATAATGATATTCTACTGCTCGAGGCAGGGAAAAATTTACATAAGTGTAAATGCAACCCCGCATTTTGTCTATGATAAATATAACAGATAAACAACCATCTGAATCTGAAGAATGACCAGTGCATTTTATATTTGCTTGCCAAAAGAAACACAACCTGATATTAAATGCAAGGTAAAACTATCTGACATCCATTTTGCACATAATGGTCCTTGATACCAGTGCTCAGCTTTAAATTGCTGATCATAATGATAATATTGAGATGTATTTGATACCTGTACTGTTTGCAGTCATAGGCATCATCATGTAAAGGCCCTTGATTTTAGAAAAGAATGTTATACCGTCTTGATATCTGTATTGTTTGCAGTCATAGACATCACTGTGTTAAGGCCTTATCAAGAAAATAATATGTTTTTGGTACTTGGACTATTTGCAGTCATACATGTAGGCATTTCTGTTTATCAAGAAACGAATATGTCCTTGACACCTGGACTGTTTGCAGTCATACCCGTAGGCATCTCGGTAGTAAGGCTTGATTTTAGGCGCTTTACCCTGAGTTCAAATGGCTACCCCATTCAGGTGAAAGTGGGGCTCTGGTCTAAAAGACATATTTGCCTCAGATAATCTTTTCACCGGCCTTGAGGGTGAAATGGTTAGAAATAGTAATTGCCAGGAGCATCAAAGCCAATTGTTTGCACACCTAGGCATGGATCTGTCTAGAGGTCACTTGCTACTTATTGCTCTTATTTATTTATTTCAATCTGTTACCCAGATGATCAACATATACAATTTGTGCTGAATGCAGCAGCACATACCTAAGCTTTTGCAAGCCAGATTAGAACCAGCCTCCTGACATTAACCTCCTGAATTTCAGTGTTTACCAGGCACAACTCCCAACGAATGCATTAATCATAGCTGATATTTTTGAAATATTATTTACTGATAAAATCTCTTTTAGATTGTGGTGTCCTCCTTAATGAGGTTACGACCATACTTATAGCAAGAGCATAACAAACGTTAACACTTTGCATTTTAATGCCTTTAAATAGGGTTACTGAGAAGAGATTTACATTCTGGATTAACTTTGGTTATGAGCAGCAACTGACATATGTGAATATGTGACGAGTTTCTCCTCTTATTTTTCATCTGGCATTGCTATATTTACTATATTTAATAGAATGTTGGAAAGCCAGCCATCTAACTTCTAAGCTTACCATATTATTTCAGCATCATTAAATATAGCCAGATCCTGCATTGTAACATGATATACACATATTCACCCCCTCCTCTCTCTAGGCATTGTGTGAGCATTAAGCTAATTTATAGCACATGTTGGTATACACTCTGAACTCTCCTCTGTTGAATATATCTCCATAAAACGGTGTGTGACATTATCAGATGAAGCTTTCACTGCTGTTTACAGAC
>CM067365.1:74371142-74491768 GCA_034401795.1 Chaetoderma sp. LZ-2023a
GGTTAAAGATAATCTTTTGTTTGGGGTGGGGGTATAGCTATGTATTTCTTTCCTTAGATAATGTAACTATTTTCATGGTTTCATTAAAAAATAACAGGCGTGTGGCATATTGGTATACTGCACTTAAATCTAAACATGACTACGCCTCCTTTATTGATGAACGGACCTTGCTAAAACAAGCGGATGCTATTCTGTAGTAGTAGTAGTAGTAGTAGTAGTAGTAGTAGTAGTAGTAGTTGTAGTAGTAGTAGTAGTAGTAGTAGTAGTAGTAGTAGTAGTAGTAGTAGTAGTAGTGGTAGTAGTAGTAGTAGTAGTGGTAGTAGTGGTAGTAGTAGTAGTAGTAGTAGTAGTAGTAGTAGTAGTAGTAGTAGTAGTAGTAGTAACAGTAGCAGTAGTAGTAGTAGTAGTAGTAGTAGTAGTAGTAGTAGTAGGAGTAGTAGTAGTAGTAGTAGTAGTAGTAGTAGTAGTAGTAGTAGTAGTAGTAGTAGTAGTAGTAGTAGTAGTAATAGTAGCAGCAGCAGCAGCAGCAGCAGTAGTAGTACAATTTGATCTACTGCTATCATCATTATCATACCATTATTTCATCATTCTCATATTGTCATTTCATCTTTATCCTTGTAGTAGTAGTAGTAGTAGTAGTAGTAGTAGTAGTAGTAGTAGTAGTAGTAGTAGTGGTAGTAGTAGTAGTAGTGGTAGTAGTGGTAGTAGTAGTAGTAGTAGTAGTAGCAGCAGTAGCAGTAGTAGTAGTAGTAGTAGTAGTAGTAGTAGTAGTAGTCGAAGTGAATGCACGCGTTTATTTAGCTCTGCAATTGCTGCCAGAATCGCTTGAGTGAGTGGATTTAATTCCTTTGTCATTTGTAAGCGCAAGCCTAGTTCTTTGATTATATAAATCTTTATAATCAGTTGGCTGTCCCAGGTCAACTCGAACAGACTAACAAATATATGACTGTAATATGTTAGTATACATTAGGAAACCACTTTAATCGGTTAGGTGTTAGTGAACCACTTAATAAATGGTTCAAACTAACAAATATACGGCTTTACTCTCTATTCGTATATTTGATTTAAACAAGGTTTATTTTTTAGTCTATGTGGGAGCACAATAAGACATGTTTTATGAGCGTGTCTCCCACTTACATACAAATATATTACATTAAATAAATCAAGAGGCGAATAATAATATTGCCAACTGTCACAACAGTAAAACCAACAATAACATTATTAATAGTAATAATAATAATAATAATAATAAGAAAAAGAAAAAGAAGAAGAAGAAGAAGAAGAAGAAGAAGAAGAGGAAGAGGAAGAGGAAGAAGAGGAAGAGGAAGAGAAGAAGAAGAAGAAGAAGGAGGAGGAGGAGGAGGAGGAGGAAGAGGAGCAGGAGGATGAGGAGGATGATGAGGAGGCGGAGGAGGAGGAGGCGGAGGAGGAGGAGGAGGAGGAGGAGGAGGAGGAGGAGGAGAGATGTTGTAGGTAGCCTAATGATGAGAGAATAAAATCTTCGGGAGAAGGAGAAAAGCATGGTTTGACGAATCACAAGGCGGTATTAGGAGAAAGGAGCTCGATGTGCTGTAGTCACCGGCGCTGGTCAACACTGCATGGCCATCCAGAAACTTCCGTGGCTATGGATTTGTCGACACATTCCATGAGTGGTGTTTGAAATTACTATAGGTCATTTAAACCGACAGGTGTCAGTAATATATTGACATAGAATGGTGGAAACTGTGATGTTTAATTCTATATCAACGTCAGCACGGCCATATGGAAGTTGCTGAGTGGTTAGGGTTGTTGAGGAGATTTGGTTGGAGGCAAGCTCATTTTCAAAGGTGGTTCTTTGTACATTAAAAAGTGGACCGTAAAAAGGTAATGTTTAACAGATTCGTCAGGATGGCCGCAGGCGCAGCTGGCAGAGTCAGAGAGGAAGTTATCGAATAGATGTCTATTCATATATTTGTTGGTAGACGTCAGGGTTTCAAAAGGGGACACTATTTATTTAGAGTTTAGCTCTT
The DNA here is from genome assembly GCA_034401795.1 of Chaetoderma sp. LZ-2023a. Taxonomy (NCBI): domain Eukaryota; kingdom Metazoa; phylum Mollusca; class Caudofoveata; order Chaetodermatida; family Chaetodermatidae; genus Chaetoderma; species Chaetoderma sp. LZ-2023a. The sequence continues at coordinate 74,373,152 of CM067365.1, forward strand.
TCCCTGACGTATTGGTATTATATATTTGTATTATCCCCATTATATATTGTAGCAGTATGGTTTTCCTCTTTTTAAAAAAAACCCCACAATGGCAACCTCCTATAAGCGTACCCGGAGTTTTAAATCACGACAAAGGCTTGGGGTGTTTCAGCAATTGAGGTGTATCATGGGTTGAAGGCTGTAGTTGGGGCATGCCCACATGCCCTTCAAGGTCTCATTAACGTTTCCAAATCTGTATGGAATGTCACTGTGGTTAATGAAAGGGTGAAGGAAAAGTTGCTCGACGAGGTCCTTGTCGTGAAGGGAGAGGTGTGTAATGTGGAGGAAATAGAATTTGATCGTCTGTTAGTTAAGATGAAGGTTCCGTTAGAAATCCTAGATGAATGGGTTATCAATTATCAATTGAGCAAGTATGGCAAAGTGGAAAAAGCAGAACACGAAACCTATCCATTAGATCTAACCTTAGAAAATGGCATCGTAAGAGTTTGGTTCGAAAAGGTAGAACAACCTTTCCCAAGTAAGATCATGTTAGATGGTCGATTTATCTTGCCACTATGGTACAGGGGGCAAATCAAAGAGTGTAGAATCTGCTTAAGCACAGAACATCTTGCAACAGATTGCCCTAACAAAAACAAATGTCTAGTATTGTGGGTCATCTGATCATTTTAAGTGGCGATTCCCGCAGAACAAATCTGTCAAAAAGGTTGCTGATAAAGAAAATGTCATAGAACCGGTAGTTGCTGAGATTGAAGCTGAAGTCCATGTTAATGAGAAGCATGTTTCTAAAGAAAATGTCATAGAACCGGTAGTTGCTGAGATTGTAGCTGAAGTCCATGTTAATGAGAAGCATGGTGAAAAAACTAAGAATCCAATCGCTGTAGTTGCAGGCGATGAAATAGAGGTTCTAGGTGAGGGGCTAAGTCTTACTCCAGTAACAAGTCAATCCAAGTCTGATGTCAGCGAGGTTAATTCCACACAAGTTGAAGATGATGATCAATACCCTCTGGAAGAAAGTTTTAATCTAGGACAAGTAAAATTCAGGCCGCAAGATACTGAAACTAACTCTTTTCCACTGAGTACACTCAATCTAGACGATTTAAATAATATAGAGAAAGTAATTGGTGTCTCGGATCGATTGAGTGGAACAAAGCGACAGAAAGATGGAGACAGTTCTGAATCAGAAAAAGAGGAAAGTGATATAGAAGACGATAATGTGTCAGTGGCTGAATCCGATATATCCATTCAAACACATAGTTCTAAATCACCCGATGAGATGGTCATGTACAGGTCAGAGGCAGGAGATGTGTTAGTTCCATATGTGACAGCAAAAGGGGTTAAATATAGGCATCTGCGTCATGATTCAGATATATTAAAATATAAGCATTTGGAAAAAGTTGAACTAAGTAGTACAGAGTTTGAGAGTAAAATAGGTAAATGGTCTAAGAGAAGGACGAAAAAGATCTAGTTAGCTTAATAATGGCGGTTGTACACATCATTTTATTACTTTTTATGCTAATTTGTACACTCAATTGTAGAGGCTTAAATAGTGACATAAAGCAGCGGCACTTACTAGAGACCCTAAAAAAAGAGCAGATTGACATTGCTTTGATACAGGAAACAAAGATTCAGAAGTCGGAATTATACGATAATTTAGAAAAGATTTCTGGATCCAGAATATTCTATTCGTTATCTCAAGATAATAGTGCTGGCGGAGCAATTCTTATACTCCCTTGTTGTTCAGCCTATGTAAATATAATCCCTTCAGTATCAGATGCAAATGGTCGCTGGGTGAGAGTCACAATAGATATACAACAAACACGTTTCACGTTGCTGTGTATATATGCACCTGCATCTCATCAACTACGTCGTGATTTTTAATGAGATGTCTACAACAACACTAGATAGCATCATTGAGAACTTAGTAATGGGTGGTGACTTTAATTGTGTTCTAAATAAAGAAAATGACAGGAATGCAACTTCAACTTATACTGATACATCACATCGACTCTTAAAACAAATATGTGATAATGAAAATTTAGTTGACACCTATATAATATCAAAACCTCACGATAAAGATCTTACATGTTTTTCGGCAGATGGTAACGTTGGTTCAAGGATCTACAAAATTTATGTGAATAGTTTCTTGACAGGGTACTGGAGAGATGTTAATATTAAACCAGTCGCATTCTGAGATCACAACATCGTTTGTGTAACCTTTGTCAATGCTGACTGGGTAACAAAAGGGTTCGGGTTTTGGAAAATAAACACAACACTGTTGGGAGAAGAATTTTATAAGAATAATATATAGAGAGTTGTTGACAGTATTGGATTAATAGGAAAGCGTGATATAAGAGCACATTGCAATGGTGGGAGGATGTAAAACTGGATTTAAAGTATGTTTCCCTACAGTATGCTATTAGAAAAGCACGGGAAATACGCAAATACAAGAAAACACTTCATCAATCACTGATGAAAATTAATGCTAAAGTAAATAATGGTGAAGATAATTATTATGAATTACTGGTTAACATTAAAAGTGAAATAAGAGATATAGAACAATATGAGTTTAATTAGAGCAAGAGCCCAAATGCATGCAGAAGGGGGAAAAGCCAATCAGGTATTTTGCACATTAGAAAAAGCACGGGCAATAGATAAGGTGATGTGCTCATTAAGCATGCCGGATGGGTCAACCGTCTTTACCAACAATGAAATGAGTACTATTGTATGCAATTACTATGAGTCATTGTACAAGTCAAAGGGAGTTGATGAAGATGCAAAATTAGATTTGCTAGCAAATATAGACAAAAAAGTGTCAGACACGGGCAGTGAAGCATCCAGATTGGACAGGATCTATGTAGAACGATCATTAAAAGGTTACATGTGTACAACTAACAAAGAACCAGTAACCTTCTCTGATCACAATATGTTTTCCATCACATTAGACAATGCTGACTGGATCAAACGAGGAGATGGATTTTGGAAACAAAATGTAGCGTTGTTACGAGATAGTTGCTATCGCAAATGTGTAGAAAGTTGTTGGAGGCATTGGGATGAAAAGAGAAGTTTGTATGAATGTATAACAGACTGGTGGGAGGATGTTCAATCCGACCTGAAGCATATTTCAAGGCAGTATTCCATCAGGAAAGCACGAGAAATGCGAAAGCGTAAAAAGGCGCTTCAGCGATCGGTGTGTAAAATTAATAAGAAAATTACTGATGGAGAATATAATTATTACGAACTATTAGTTAAATTAAAAGGTAGACTAAATGAAATAGAGCAATATCAGTTTGATGGGGCCAAAATAAGGTCAAGAGCACAAATGCACACCGAGGGTGAAAAGGCTACACGTTACTTTTGTAACTTGGAAAAAGCAAGAGGTATAGAGAAATTAATGCGCTCACTGAAGGCTAATGATGATGTATCAGTGTCCTCAAATGCAGATATGATGGAAACAGTATCCAAATTTTACAAATCATTGTGTAAATCTGAGGGAAGTGATGAAGCTGCAACTAGAGATATTTTAGCTAATATAACGCAAAAACTTCCAGATGCATGTCGCGAAAGTTGTGACCAATCACTAACAATTAATGATTTGACAAAATCCCTCAAAGGTATGAAGTTAGAAAAGTCTCCTGGCTGCGACGGACTTCCAGTCGAATTTTATCGAAAATTCTGGCACATATTTGGTCCAGTATTAGAAGAAATAGCAGCTAGCATTTTTAAGCAAGGGCATCTCCATCCATCGATGGCCCAAGCATATGTTCGGCTTATATACAAGAGGGGTGACAGAAATAAAATACAGAATTATAGACCAATCTCTCTACTCTGTGTAGACTATAAGATTATTACTCGGGCACTAACATTAAAACTTGGCGCAGTCCTAGGCGAAGTAATTGATGATGATCAAACGTGCTCTGTACCAGGAAGAACGATATTAAACAACACATTGCTTATTCGAGACCTTATTCAATTAGTTGAACAGGATTGCATCCCAGCAGCAATAATAGCACTTGATAACGAGAAGGCGTTTGACAGACTTGAATGGGATTTCTTGTTTAGGTCTTTAGACCATATTGGCTTTGGTTCCAGATTTATTAAATGGGTCAATATTTTATATACTGATATAACAAGTTGCTATTTAGTAAATAAGTATCTATCTGAACCTGTAGTGTTGGAACGAGGTATCAGACAGGGTTGCTCATTGTCTCCGCTATGGAATCGTTGGGGCCCACAATGAGGCAACGTAATGATTTTCAAGGAATATGTGTACGTGGCGTAGAAAGGCCACTAAAGGTGTCTCAATATGCAGATGATACGACTGTGTTTGCAGGTAAAAATTCAGATTTTAGAATTTTAAATGGAGTATTATTAGAATTTCAAAAGGCACCAGGGCTTAAAGTCAATAGAGAGAAATCTAAGGGAGTATTTTTGGGCGCTTGGAAGGACAGAACTGACAATGTTATGGATATTAACTGGTCAGATGATGTCATAAAGATTTTGGGTATTTACTTTAGTAGAGAACAGGATGTAATAATAAACTGGGAAGAAAGGCTATCCAAGCTAAAGTGTGCATTAGTAAATTGGAAACGACGTCGCTTAACTGTATTTGGCAGGACATTTGTCCTTAATAATTTAATTTTATCTGGACTGTGGTATACCGCTTCTGTAGTTCATATGCCCAAATCAGTAGAGTCAAAGATCAACACGTTACTTTTGTCCTTCTTATGGGAGGACAAAGCACATTTAGTATCACAGTCAATCCTCACCAATGAAAAGCATGATGGAGGCCTAGATTTGGTTAATGTTTTAGCAAAGTATGCTTCGCAAAAACTGAAATTCCTGAATAAGTTACTCACTTCAAACTCATCTTGGTCAAGTGTTGCAAGGACACTTCTACAAAGGTACGTAGATCCATTTCCAGTAGAATGTTTATTTGTGTGCAATAAACTGCCACCTAACCATCAAAAGATACCAAACGTATATAAAGAACAGCTTTAAAGATATTTACACGATCAATGTCACAACCCAGTTGTTGGGAAGATGCCTTAGAGCAACGTCTTTGGGGCAACGAGTTGATTTGTGATAATGATGCTGTATTATATTTGCCCTCTATGGCCAAAATGGCATTCAATATTTACGTGATTTAGTTAATCCAAAATCTCGCAAATGGATTGCGATGCAGGATGTAGCAAGAGCAACATCAATGAGGCATATTGATGCCCAACGATTATTTCTTAGAATAAAAAATGCAATACCTGGTGAATGATTCAAATTGCCGAAAGCACGTGGCAACAGAGATATGTTGCAACCAACATTAGTATTTAAGTCAGAGCATATAAAATACAACATGGCATCTAGAGCCTGGTATGAAATGCTAATGCAAAGTCGGAGACAGACTCCTGTTGCAGTTAGGCATTGGAACACTTTAGGATGCAAGCCAAAGAACTGGAAAAATACGTGGAAAACAATACATCTACCTTGTCTACCAGCAAACGCACGGGACCTGGCATGGCGATTACTCCATCGAAGGCTATGGGTCGGCAATCTGACTTATATGTGCAAAATAACAAGTACAGACCAGTGTTTATTATGTAATACCGAGGAGGAAACAATAGACCATCTGTTTACACAGTGTTGTATAGCTACAGGCTTTTGAGTATATATCAATATGCTCCTTGCTAAATTTGGAATCAAATATGTGAAATTAATGTCTGAAAAAATTATGTTCAAAGATTGCTCAACTATCGGACGAATCATTAATAGCAAGGAGAAAGAATTGTTAGTAACCCTGTTATCTGTAGGAGTGTGGGCCATTTGGAAGCATCGGTGTTCAGAGGCCAGAGATAAAACAGGAAACAACCACCAGCGAGCCATGCAAGCTATATTTCGATCATTGTTGATAAACTGCATTCATTGTGAATTTTACAGGCTTGTGGAACATGGAAAAGAATGTAGATTTAAAGATATATGGTGCAAAACTGGCCAAGTATCAATTGAACATGAATATCTAAAAATAGCAGAAGCAGAACTTGTATAAGCTAGCACACTCGCTACTTGTTGTATATTGATATATGGTATTTTATTTTATTTAATTGACCTAATTTTAAGATTTTAATGTCTTAGGAGATGATAATTTTGACGAATAACCTAATCTTGGGAATCGGTATATTTAAATATCAATTGAGTATTGCATCAATATTCTGGAGGTGATCTGACTTTCTAGTTCATTAGGTTAACAGAGTATGACATCTTACATATATACTATTAGCATCCTGTTGTAAATGATTACTGTAGGTGTATTTGTTTCAGGGTAATTTACAAAAACTTACAATGAAGTAAATTTAAAATGTGAACCCAGAGCGCCATCTATGTAGTCATAGTTTGTATACTTTTGCTTTCTGCATTTTACGACATAAAGGCTACTACGCCTGCTCCGTATTTAAGAATCGGACATCTGGCGTCAACCTTTTGTTATTTATTGACGAGTCACCTCGCCACTTGTTGGCGAGCTGCACTCGCCATTTGGGCCCAATACTATGCGGTGTGCTGCGTTAAACTACATATGATCTACTTAGCCTGCCGGTCATGAATCGGCTCAATGGCGTCAATGAGTAGCAGTAACTTACTGCTAATTATTGATGAGTCGCTTTACCACTTATTGGGTAACTATGCTCGCCATTTGGGCCTACTACTAAAACGGTGTACAAATAGTAATGGCTTTGTTGAATTATATTATGTTATCAGTTCTTTATTAAGGTTTTTTTCTATGTAGTTATGCCATGGGTGTGGTATATGGTAATAGAGTATTTTAGCTTGCACTGTTTTGATATGTTAAGTTTGTATTGTTATTCATATAATATTAATACAGCCTGCTATTTCACCCGATTTTTTATGGGAGTTTGCAAGCCTTTTTTAAAGGAGATCCTCCGTGAGGTGTGTCCGACTTCGTCAGCGTCGGATTTTCAAAAAAAAGAAGGAGAAAAAAGGAAAAAAAGTAGTAGTAGTAGTAGTAGTAGTAGTAGTAGTAGTAGTAGTAGTCGCCGTCGGTGTCAGCTGTTACACCTCGAGGGGATGCTGATTCATGCAATTGCGCTCCGTCTTGACAATGCCCTTATTGACCACACATAACCTAAATAGTTGATCCGTTGACCTCAAACTCTTAAGGCCGTGTTCTCACTGGAGTGTTAATAATAACGGGAATAACGCCATACCTCAGTATTGCTCTACGCAGGTTAAGTCTCTAGCTCGTGTTCTCATACAGTCACTATTTCGGTAAATACCAGGTAAATCGCTTAGCGTTGTCATCGGTTTTTTTAAAATGACATTCTACCTATTAGTACAGTAGAAATTGACATGGACCCGGACATTTTGTATAACAGACAAATTTTTGTTTTAATCACTTCGGTATGGCCCAAAATACATCCCAGAAAAATTCTCCAAAATTCACACATGGGGAAATATGTTTTTTAGAGGAAATTCAAAATGGCCGCCAGGGCGATGACCAATAACCAGGTAATATGTATTTTGACTCTAAAACCCGTGTTTTGGTAAGTGTTGTACAGTTTAAAGTATGTCATCATCAAAATCACTTGATAAACTATAAATTTAATGCAAACAGAGCGACTGTTGTGAAACACAGCGAACAGGCAGAATGGCTGAAATTTGTCCATGCATTTTCACTTTCAAATTTCGAGCTGTTAAGGCAGTGACCTTCACATTTACAATGTATGCTACAGGGAATGCCTTTCTTGGAGCAACTACACGAGGAACACAGATGTGTGCTGCTTTTACACTGGCACAGTATATTTAGAAGTAGCTCCGGAGGCGCTGCTGACTTGTCCGTAATGATCGCCGTCACTGATCCTTGTTCTACTGCATAACCATACTCTTCTTTCTTTAACACAGTTTTTAGGTGAAGCCATGTGCTTGCTTGGAGATGAACCCGAAGGCTATGGAAGTATGCTGCCCTACGTGTGGGTGGCATCCTTTCAACTGGTACATGCTTAGGAGAGATGGCAGTCATGTATCTGAGATTGTCTAAGTCAGGACTTCTTGATCCAGCACTATACAAAGGCTTAATGTACTTTTCACCAATAACCATTATATCCGCCTTTGATCTGGAGATGTCGCCAAATGCAAGTACATCTTGTCTGAGGGTTGGTGAAGATTGGAACATTTTCATATGCTTTACTTTGCCCATGCCATATAAAGCTGATGTCGTGTCACATCCAGACATACTATGGACGAATGGCAGGCACATACACAGTTCCTTGCCTAAGATTTCTATGGCCTCATTGATGCATAGCTTATGTTGCTTTATTTGTAGGAAAATATTTGCAGAGGTGCTTGCATGATAGAGGAGTAAGATCAATATGTCTGTATCGTCAGCAACAACTATCGTTGTTCTTTCAGTTCCTGCCAATTCTAATGCTCTCCTTACAATCACCACATCAGCATCGCCTTCATCTACTGCATGTACCACCTCAACACCTGCATCTGATCAATGTTTTGCCAACAGATTTATAGTATTCTGCTTGTTGCGTTTGTTTGATAGAAATCCAGTTTTGTTTCCTGGAACAGGTGTGTTGTCTTGGACAGCTACATCAGGAGCGCCAACTTGATTAAGCCGTCGTCGCTTCTGTTCTTGATCTTTTGTGGTCTCAGTTTGATAGTTATCAAATATAACGCATACAGGCGCCTCAAGCCTCTGATAATGTACTACTGATGCTACGAATGAGCTACAAACGGTCTCCATTGTTCCAACCGTAGGCCATGGTATCCGATGCAAAAGTGCGCAGCCATCAAATACTCTTGCAGCTGGCTCTGTTGTCTCTTGCTGTAGCATTGATGTGTTCATTTCAATTATATACTTCGCCAGTTGTGACTTTTGCGATTTCTTCATAGTTTCGTCATCGTGGAAGAGGGCGGGACATACCGTTGCAAGCTCGTATTCAAAGATCGCTTTGTCTGGAGGTCCTGAAACAGATGCAGTTGTCATTAAGCGATGGTACAGCTCATAGGAAGACATATGGATATCTTCATTTCCTACTTTAACTACCTTTCGCATGACAGAAAATGTTACAGCTTGATCTGCTTTTTTTAGCGTAATGTCGCCAAACCTTTTCTCATTTAACTTCTCATGAATTCTTCGACCAATATCAATGGCATCATCGGCAATAACACGATGGTCTGCAATCAAACCAGTTGCGATATTTCTCAGTTGGTCGTCTTCAACTGCGAATGGATTGTGTTCTCTGAGAAACAGAGTGAATTTCTTCATGTCTTCTACATCTCGTCTCATATTTGCAGGGTGAGCATCTCTGTGTTGTTCCGACCATGTCCCGGTGAACGTGTCAGTCAATGACCGCAGAGCGTGTGTGTACTGTGCTATGATGTGTGCAGTGAGAAGCCATTTTGTTTTAGCGGATTCCTTGTGCGTTATATTCATCAATCCAACCTGTGTCTTCCCAGCTCTCATTAGACTCTGTTCAATTGTCATATCAGACCAGGTACCACTCCAATACAGTTTAGCATTCCTGCGTACAGCAAGGTGCCCTCCGTATCTTAATATCTTTAATTGTTTGATTAATCATAGATCCCACCAGTCTAACAAGTCGCATAGTCTCACCACTCTCGTCACTGGTTGATGCTGCATATGATTCGTGTATGATAGAAGATGCTCTATCAGTCAATGTGACCACGTTTGTTTTGCCCTCAACCTGGGATATTGTCACATCTGTCCCAAATCGGCCGAGCAGACGACGCTGGACGTGCTTTATGCTATATGCGGGTACACCATTTGGCAATTAGGTGGTCAATTGCGTACTAAGGTCGTGTAAAGTGAACTGGCGCTGTTGCTGTTCTGGTGCTGTTAGCCAATTGCATAGATGGTTAAAGCCCACATCATTCATTTCATCAAAGTTCCGGGCATTACTTCCAAAAGCACCACACGAACTGATGTTTCTACAAGAGATGAATTCTTGCATACATTGACGATGATATTTGGCTTTAACAGCACATAGGTCACCTGCAAAAAGTATTCTTGCTTTAACATCATTCGCTAACGAATCGTGCCTTTTGCCACACGCGTTTAACAAGGTTCCCTGGACTACACTGAGTTTACCCTTACTAACATATTCAATATTGCTTATGTAAGAATGCCATTCAGGGTGACGGCGGACAGCATCAAAGTCGAGCTCTTCAGCACATATCAAACAATGAGTATGGTAATCATAATGATTAGATTCGGAGCACAGTGTAGGGGTAGATGGTCGCACTCCTTTATCGTTTCTGTTTTGCTGTTGCACTTTTGCAATATTTCTAGGCAACGTGTAATTTTTGTAGCATTTATCGTGTACATAATGTTCGTTCGACGGAGATAGTTTCAAATTAATACCATCTCCACGAAGCTTTGAAGCGTCAAGCAGCGTTGACAGCCCTTTATGACTAAGTTTTCTAGAACTGCTGCTATCATGGGAAACATTGCATACAACACATGTTTTTTCTTGCGTAGGGTCAGACATAATTGTACTAAACCATTAATTAGCATGAACAATGTGATTTTGACTCTATATATTTATCGTTTTATAATTGAATCGACTTAACTTACTTCAAGTAACATTTCCTAATTTACCCCGGACTATATATTATTGTAATAGTAAGAATAATAGCGTTAGGAATATTTATATCATTGACTGGATAGTTGCGATCAACATGCTGTCCATATGTGTAACTCTCTCCGTCAGATCTTTAAAAAAACTGGCCATACATTGATGTACCATGTTCTGGAATTCACACTCATGTATCAAATCATATATGGTTGTTATAGACAGGTTTTACTGATTAATTTTAATTTACATCAGTATGTCTTACAGGTTATTTGACTGGGATCTGCTGTCATATACACAATTGACAATAGCAATTGTCAGTAGGTCTAATTTTATAAAATTCTCAACAGATTACCTATTTATGCTAAATATTTTTCACATTTCGTTCCCTTACTTCAAAGGGTTAAAAAATCAGGTTTCCCCAAGTGTGAATTTGTGAGAATTTGTTGTGTGGACTCTGGACAGTCATAAAAGGTGTTTGGAACACAAAATCGTCTGTTATACAAAATGTCCGAGTTAGCCTATATTTCTGTTGATTTCTACTGGACTATATCCTCCACAAAATATTTAAAAATCACTACTCCATTAACCCATCTTGTTAAAAGCTCGGTAACCGAGCCAGTCATTCTAGTGGTAAATTTTCAAAAAATACTCTTCTCTCGGCCTGCAGATAGACACTGGCTAAGCAAAAACTTGAATTTTCCTTACCATTACCCCTATCAAAGAATGGTCAAGCCAGCGAAAGAAAATTGAGTGCTAAATTTACAAAAATATTGACCATCAAAATGTTTAATTGATATATCAAGTAGTATTTTTAGCGCTTTGAGGCGCTGTTGACACAAGAGGTGATAATGATGAAGAAATCGTGATATACTGTAGCTCCTGAGATTGGACATTAAATTACATTATAAAATAGCTATTTCTCCGTTATTGACTAATCGATGTCAATAACTTTTATGGAGATAATTGACTGGTAGCTATCAACATCATAGTGGATCCTGATTCTTGAATCGCTACCGCAGCTGGGTTTGAAAATTACTTTCACCTCGGCACATCCTTTAAAGGTGCATATTCACAGCAAAATTACTGAAAATAAAATTGTTTATGTTGTATACTTAGTCTTAAACTGTGAGCCTATGTGTAATGAAACGAAATAAATCCTAACATATGATGATTCCATTCCATATAAATTAATCTAATTTTTTAAGTTGCGAAATTGAAATAGAGGCACGGGGGTAACTCTTGATATCATATCAGAGCATATTATCAATTTAACCCCCCTGGTGGTGTTTGGAAGGGTCTTAGTTGGTACGAGATATTTTCCCCGTTCTTTCTATATTTCATATTTCACACTAAAATGTTCTATTGAATATTTCGAAGACAATTTGATTGGACGGGGGTCTTTCGAATTTGCTTCAAAATATTCAACAGCTGTCCTATATAGGCTACTTGTCTTGATATTGGAACGAATAACTTCATGGGTTAAAGTATCGCGATTAAGTTTACATAATTCTGTAATTGTATTTCAACAGCAATTCACTCTAACAACTGTATGCGCTTGTCCGAATGGATGCAAGGATGGAGTACCACTCGGCAGTTCTGGATTGTCTGTAGGAAGCATCCTGTGCATACTGTAAGCTAATAAAGCATGTTACCCGCGTGTATCAGCTTAACCATTTAATGGTGGTCAAGTTGATAAAAAAACCGAACTCTGCGGTGATCTTGAGAAATGTCTATTTGCGGGCTAAGAGAAAAGCATTTTTGAAAATTTACCACTGGAATGACTGGCTCGGTAACCGAGCCAGTCATTCCAGTGACAAATTAAAAAAACAACCTCTTCTTGGTCTGTATTTGGACATTGGCTAAGCAGAAATTTGGATTTTTTTATCATTACACTTTTGATTAATGTCCATTTGAAGGATAACAAAAATCTATTTATTTTGTAAATTTTCAATATAAATTTACAAAAATACTCTTTTTGGCTGCAAAAATCAAAATTTCTTTGAAAAGTATTGGCAGTTAAATGTTTAATTGAAATAAATAGTATTTTGTGCGCTTTGAGGCGCTGTTGACACAAGAGGGACTAACAACGCCACAACAAGTATGCTACTGCTGCTAAAACGCATATTTCTAAAACACTGCTGATTTGCTCTCCAAACTGACCCAAATTAAAGTTCCGCCAAATGCCCTCCTGATCATTCAAACCGCCAACCTGAATTTAAGACCGAACTTAAGACAGTGTAACAAGTGCATTTGCACAGGGCCCAAAATTTTCAGGGCCCTCAAAACCAAAGAGTGACACAAATATTCTTTGTTATCTTAATTTTTGGATCTCGGCATAACTTCAAGTTGCATGCATAGATTGCCACGCCTATAGAATAGCTCATACATCAGTCAACTTTTTTCCAAAGGGAGGAATTTTGAACATGATATAAAAATGTTCTGTTGAATATTTTGAACATAATTGGATTGGAAGACCTTGCTATCGTAGGAAGCAATGCCTTCCAATCAAAATATATTCAAAATATTCAACAGTTTTTATTTTGTGTTTGAAATATTTCAAATTATGTCTGAGCTGTACTGAATAAGACCGATATGGCCAAATCTCACAGCCCTCTGACCTCAAGGGCCCTTCAGTCGAAACTGGACCATAGCTTTCCTCTAATCCTAACGGCAGTACCTAGGGCCCTATGTAAAAATGTCCCCTGAGTCCTAAGTTCGGCCCTAAAACACAGACATTGATATTGAGAAGGGTATGACCAGGCTCCAAATCATTTTCAGAAACAGCCAACTACTCAGCGTCCAGATAAAGAAATATTAGCGTTTTTAGAACCTAGTCTAAATGGACTGATATCGAGTTTAGTCGAGGAACATAGCAATGGGTCAGTGGTCGTGCCATGGGCATATGTTTTGGCCATATGTTTTGGCCATAGTTTTGCCAATATCTACATGGCAGAATGGGATGATAGGGCCATAGATTGAAGGGAATTTAAATTTCCCTTTCTCCGAGATCTAACAATACTCACCATTCTGTTACTTCTGATATACAGCTGGCCCTGACAGCTGGCTCTAGGACTATAAACTTAGAAAGCTTTACCGACTCCTTGGAACCGGGTACTCAGCTCCCAACTGCCTAGTACCCGTCTACCATAGAGCTCATATTGTTTGCATAGCCACCAAACAAGAGAAAACCATGGCTTGCCTCCGTGGGGCTGGGAGGCTGGGTCCGTAACAGAATGGTGAGTATTGTTACATCTCGGAGAAAGGGGAAATTTAAATTTCCTTCATTCTCCTTCGATCAATACTCACCATTCTGTTACTTCTGATATACACCAGATTTTGTCAGTAACCTGGTGGGAAGGGGCAAGCCATAAATGCTACCCTTGGAGAAAGAGTTAGACTTAAACTTGACTAACGGAGACCTAAAAAGGACCGTCAAGTTAACGGAACCGAATCACATTCGCATCACTGCCACCCCCCCCCCTTTTTCTCCTAAGAAAATGGAGAGAACTCACGAACATGCATCTCGCCTGAAAGCACAAATATGGAGGGTTAACTGCTCTTTGCATATGCACATGTATTAGCCTGGGAATGAGCATGAATATATAAGATGAATGAACATGATATATGGACATAATACAAAAAACTCTCAATCTTGAATTACCTCATGATAAATGGATTCCAGACGTACCGCCTCCAACCATTCACTTGTCCGGCCATCAGTGACACAATCTGGTTGTCATCCTCTCGCTCGACCATGTCTGCTTCTAAATTCTTTTCTTACCAAAGTGAATAAAGGGAGAAGAGCAGTGTGGTCACTTAACTATCGTTTCAAAACAGCTAAAGCGAGTGGATTGGCTGAGTCTGACACATCCCTCATATAGTAATCCGTGAATGAGGACTCACAGTGCCATTGTGCAATGGCCATGATGTCCTCTAACGGAACACCACTGTAAAGGGCGGTCGAGGCGGCTATTCCTCTAACATCGTGTGCCCTTGCGCATTGCACCTGGTGCCAAGTCGCCATCTCATGAGTAGTCTGAATGCATTCGACTACCCAACGAGAGATAGTATCCATGGATGCGGCGACATAAGGCTTCTTATGGCAGATCCATAGATGTCTATCGTTCGACCGTAACGAGTCTGTCCATTTCCTGTACTTAGTCAAAGCACGGACCGGGCACCAGACACTGGCATCACGATCAAACCTTGTTAGTTTTGGTATCATGATCGGTTTGCCGGGATATCTCAAAGATTGATTCTTTGACATAATCTCTGCTCTTTGCAGAAGACGCAGACCCTCTCCGGAGACAATAAATCGGTCCCTCTCTGCTGAAAGCACATGGATCTCACTGCGCCTTCTAGCTGAGGAAGCTGCCAATAGAAAGTCCGCCTTTAGAGTCAAATGCGTTAGACTAGCCGAACGCAACGGTTCGAAAGGGTGCTTGGCCAGTACATTAAGCACTAAAGATAGACTCCAGGCTGGAATGACTACCGGTTGTCTCGGTCGGAGATTGCTCATTCCCTTCACCATCACATTTAACTGGGCCACCTCTGGACTATCCCTGTTGGCTAGACAAGGGATAACTGATGCCAAAGCTGACTTGTATCCAGCAATTGTGACGGGAGCTAGTCCTGAAAAGAACAGCTCACAGAGAAAGTCTGCTATTTGCTGAATAGTGGATTGAAAGGTATCAATACCCTTTTCTTCACACCAGTCTGCAAATCTGTTAACCATGTTGTTATATGACTTGAAGGTTGACCTCCTTCTCGCAGCCACGATGAAATCTGCAGCTTGTCGAGAAAAGCCTTCCGACGTGGAACGTTGTTTGATAACATCCACACAGTCAATTTGAACATTTCGGGACGCTCGTGTAGGAAGCGTCCCTTGGCCTGGGAGATTATGTTCGGAATCTCGGGCAACTGCACTGGGTTTTCCACCAGCAGATCTAGCAGATCCTAGAACCCCGCCCTGTTGGGCCAATACGGCGCTATTAGCAGGACCAGACATGGTTCCTCCCTGATCTTCACCAATACCTTCGGCAGAAGAATGGTGGGTGGGTACGCGTAAGCGTGCATCCCCCTCCAGCTTATCGCCAGAGCGTCTGTATCGACGGCATTTAGATCTGGAATCGGCGAGACATAAGTCATGATTTGAGCATTTTCCTTTGTGGCGAACAAGTCCACGTTGGGTTTGCCCTAATGCTCGAAGATCCTTCGTAGAACTGGAGGGTTGAGGGACCATTCTGTTGGCAGAATTCTCTGTCTGCGAGACAAAGCATCCGCCAGAATGTTCAATCGCCCAGGAATGTGAGCTGCTTTCAAAACAACCAAGTAATTCCTGCACCATTGAATCAAGTGCCACACTTTGATACAGAGTGTGGGTGACCTGGTCCCGCCTTGGCGATTTATGTATGATACTACCGTCGAATTGTCCGATCGTATCAATATCCCCTTGCCCCTGACCATTGGAAGAAACTGTTCCAACGCCAGTTCCACTGCCATCATTACCAACAAATTGATATGCAGCTGGCTCTCCTGGAGAGTCCATGTGCCCGAGACCTGGTGTTCTCCTAGGCAGGCCCCACCCCTCCAGTGATGCATCCGTGTACACGGACAGCCGGGGTGGGGTAGGTGCAGCGAAACCCCTACTAGGAGATTCTGACGCTTTTTCCAACATACAAGGTGCGACACTATTGGCTCCAAAACTGGCACCAGTTTTGACAGGGGTTCTGTTCTCTGTTTCCACAGAGACATCAGATACAACTGGATAGGTCTTCGCATTAGAGCAGCGTACGGGATCACCTGCTCCATGGAGACCATCATGCCCAGCATCTGAAGAAACCGCCTCGCCTGAATGTGGTTTCCCACTCCAAAACTCTTGAGGATGGCTAACAGAGACACCACTCTGGGGTCTGACGGGTAAACCCTGCCCTCCTCGAGATCGAATCGCATCCCCAAATAAACGAAATGTTGAGTGAATGTCAACTCGGATTTCTCCTTGTTGACTATCCAGCCTAGATCTGAAAGTAACTTCAGAGTCAGAGCAGTATCCACCTCTAACCTGGCTGCCGTATCTGCTTTGATCAGCCAATCGTCTATGTAGGTGTATAGTGCCACGTTCTCCTTTCTGAGAAACGCTGTCACCGCAAGGACCACTCTTGTGAAAACCCTTGGAGCTGTCGACAGGCCAAACGGGAGGACAATAAACTCCCATACTTGATTCTGAAATGCAAATCTCAGAAACCTGTGACAACTCCTGTTCATTGGAATGTGGAAATATGCATCTTTCAGATCGATCGACACACACCACATTCCCTTCCTCAATCCTGCCATTACCGACCTCGGCGTTTCTATCTGGAACCGAGGTGTATGGATAAACCAATTTAATGGCCTGAGATTGAGTACGGGTCTCCATCCCCCTGTGCTCTTGGGGACAAGGAACATATTTGAATAGAAGCCTGGAGTGTTCTGGTTCGCTGGTTTTATTGCTCCCTTCAGAAGCAAACCTGACACTTCGTTTTGAATGGCTTCTAACTTGTCTGGTTCCCTTGGTACGGGTGTCCAGACAGGTGCCAAAGACAGATTCTGTGGCGGAAAGTCCCACCACTCCGGCATGTATCCCTGGGATAACCATCCCAGGACCAGACTGTCTGACGGCACACCTCGCCAAGCCTCGACGAAACGCATGAGCCTTCCACCCACCATAGATGCCTCGACGCCTAACGGGGTTGTCCGGCTCGCGGTCTGATCCCCCTCTCTTAACGAGAGAGAGAGAGAGAGAGAGAACCATTTCGGTCTTGACTCGGCAGGTCTAACTGGCACTGCTGTTCCTGTCGCACAGGTGCAGTCCAGGAGGATACGAAGGGAGCTCTCGTACCCTCGGGTACGATCCGCTCCCTTCTTTCCGTCCTTTGAGGACTTACCCTTCCCCTCCCTCTTGCCCTTCCCGCCTCTAGGGCGATCAGGAGCAACATTGGGGAGGGTAGGGGCCTCCACAACCTTCCTGGCTTTCTTCGCCGGTGGCAGCTGAGAAAGGCCAGACGAAGCAGCAGCCGCACTAGGCTTAGCTTTCGCCTTGCCTTTATGCTTCTTCTGCTTCTTGGAAGGTTGAACAGTCAACGGCTTCCCTACAGCCCCTAGTGCATGCGCTTGCCGCACCAGCTCTAGCTGTAAGTTTACTGCCAACCGATTCTGCGCAATGCTAGCAGTGCCCTCTAAGATGGCCCGCGCCTGGCCACCGAAGATGCTAGGACCTGTCAGGGGCATCCCAAGAAGATGCTCCCTGACGGCCGTAGCCTGACGCATATGGTCAAGAACCATTTGCCTCCTGGACTTAGTAACACGTACCGGCACCCTTGCCAGTGCGTCCATAGACAGCACCAGGCCGTCATTGACGCATGAAAGTGCCACAGGTGGCACTGGATGGCCTGCCCCCACTTCAGCCCACACCGACTGAAGAAGGCGATAAGAATGGTTGACAGCACTCATAGCTGCCCTCACACCCTCATCACATAGGGACAGGACTTCCTCGTGGTGTCCCTGGGATTTGTCCACCAGTGCCGGACCGGGGCCACCCGATCCAGCACTCTGGACACCCAGAACCCATCGGTCATCCTCGGTAACCGATGGTACCACACCATACCTGTCGTATTCCCCCCATGGAATACGACACCTCGACGCACCTCCCTGGAGGCTGCATGGAGCTGGCCCTTGGTCATGGGTTGCTTACTATAAATAGCCTCTAGCAACTCA
This sequence comes from Chaetoderma sp. LZ-2023a, assembly GCA_034401795.1. NCBI lineage: Eukaryota > Metazoa > Mollusca > Caudofoveata > Chaetodermatida > Chaetodermatidae > Chaetoderma > Chaetoderma sp. LZ-2023a. The sequence continues at coordinate 74,391,514 of CM067365.1, forward strand.
ATAAACCGTGGATCCAGTCCAATGCACTGGATCCGGGCTCCGGGCAAGATCCCCATCCTAATCGATGCAACCGATGGACGGGGCGCATCCTCCTCGGCCGGGGCCGAAACCACAGACGGGTCTACCCTGGCTAGCCAAGCCAGAGCCTCAGACAAGTCTATTTCCGAGGAGGACACACCCGTGAACACGTCACCCGTTGACGCGTTCACGGACCTACCAGCCACGGCCTCCCGGCTAGGAGCCGCGGCTGACACGCCAGGAACTCCGGTACCATACGGTTCCGCCAGCACCCCATGGAACACACCAGTCCATGGAGTAGGCCCGCACGGAAAACAGTGTGGACCCGTAGCAGACACGGAACCGTGGCCAGACATGGGCGCCAACGGCACTGAATGTCATTTCAGTGATAAATTTTCAAAAATAGTTTTCTCTTGGTCTACAAATGGACATTTTCGATGAAAAAATTGAAATTTTCTTGAACAAATTTGAGTGCTAAAGTGTTAACTTCACTAGGTATTTGGATGCCATTTTCTTAATCTGGCCACAAACTAGAGAGGATTTCATATAATATTCTAAGCAATCATGATTACTTCATGATTTTGGTCACTTGATTGGTCCTGACCAACCATAATGGAGGTCTACCCTGGTCCTTCTACTACTACAATGGACCGTTCCAGTTTTAGCTATGCCCCGCCCATAACTAGTTAATTAAACTCCACCCACGCTTCGTCGTGTTGGGATTGATTGATCCCCAAATGCACTGACTATCAATTTCCTGAAATCTCTACGGTTAAGTTGTTGAATATTTTAAAACTAATTTGTCTGGGCGCTGTTGCTGCCTATGGCAGCAACAGCGCCCAGTCAAATTAGTTTCAAACTATTTAACAGGATATTTATTAAATAGTAAAAACATACAATTCGTACCACAACGCATAGTCCGTCTTCAACTATGCGTTCGTGGAGTACTTATCTTTGTCATTCATGACGTCATGATGGCGTCATTGATTGTGATGCCATTCTATGCGTGACGTAGTTGATTATGACGTCATATGATGGATGGATACAGTGGAAAGGTCCATTGCTACACTTACTACATATGTATTGTAGTCTGGAGAACTGGATTCAGTTCTTACGTTCCTATTATACTGTTGTGTATGGGGATCAACGACGCATATACAATACCTTTAAAGGTGCATATTCACAGCAAAATTACTGAAAATAAAATTGTTTAAATTATATCCTTTTAGAGGCTTAAACTCGTGCCTCTATTTCAATTTCGCGACTTAAAAAATTATATTAATTTATATGGCATGAAACCATCATATGTTAAGATTTATTTCGTTTCATTACATATAGACACATAATTTAAGCCCATAAAAGAGTACAATTTTAACAATTTTATTCTCAATAATTCTGGTGTGAATATGCCCTTACGGTGTATTTAATTTAACCCTCTAACCCAGACAGCTCGAAATTCCTCTTAAGTTAATCAATTTTTTGTTGAATATTTTGAAACTCACTCACTCGCTCACTCACTCACTCACTCACTCACTCACTCACTCACTCACTCACTCACTCACTCACTCACTCACTCACTCACTCACTCACTCACTCACTCACTCACTCACTCACTCACTCACTCACTCACCCACCCACCCACCCACCCACCCACTCACTCACTCACTCACGCACGCACGCACGCACGCACGCACGCACGCACGCACGCACGCACGCATATATATTTTATACACTTTCCCGAAGAAGCCGGTAAAAAACGAACGCTGTAGAGGTCTTTAGGAATGTCCATTTGCGGGCTAAGAGAATACCACTTCCGTGATCATACCGCCGGAACAGTCATTCCAGTGGCAAACCCCAAAAATAGTCCTCTCACAGCCCGCAAACTGACATTCAATTAGTAAATATTTAAATTTTATGAAAGATTTTATACATTATAGGGTTAGAACATTCTAACCGTACGTTCACGCTAGAGAGTCAATGCAAAGCGACGTCATACTAAAACTATGTCGTCGCTGCGGATCAACTCCGGGATGTAGAAATTGTTTGAGACGAGGGCTACCGTATACCAGCAGTCTACCAGTCTATGCTATCACGTGACTCCACAAGATCTGACCAGAGTGACGTTGCCAGCGACCGTCAGTTAGTGCTGAGGAAGTGACCGAGATGGTCACGAAAGCTACACTCAAACAATTTCTACATCCCGGAGAGGTAACTAATCCTTCCTTATTCTGAAATATATTGTTTTAGATCTCTTTCATGTTGATTGTATATGGTTTTGCAGCTTTTTCACGGTCGGACCTGTGTATATAATTGGAGGTATGTTGTTCATGAAATATGGAAAAAAAGCCCAGGGTAAAGAAATGATTCCTAACGTGACATTCTGGACTGCACTACCAGGATTAATTAAGGTATGTTGAACGAACTTAGCTTTCATTAATTGGTGTGCATTTATATATCATTTAGCAGAATGGGTATGGGAAACGATGTCCAACTACTTGATATAACCATTTACTGCTAATCGACCTTTCCAGTTTTAGCTATGCCCCGCCCATCTCTAGCAAAGCCCACCCACACCTCGCTCGTGCTGGTTTTCGATCGATCTCTAAACTCCCTGACTCTCAATTTCCAGAAAACTATACAGGCCTATGGCAGTAACAACGCCCAGTTAAATTAGCTTCAAAATATTCAACAGCATCTTTATTAAATAGCAAAGGCATACAATTCGTACAACGTGTCGGATTATTAAGCGTTTAAGACGGGATATATTGAGTCATTCATGACGTCATGATTATGATGTCATCCTACACGTCACGTAGTTGCTTATGACGTGATCAGATGATCGATACCGAAACTGGAAAGGTGAATTGCGATTTCTAAGGAAACATAGGGATCAGCAAGTGAAACTGACAAAGGAAATGTTACAAACCGTTCAAGCCTGGAAAACTCAGCTTCAAGCATTTACCAGGTTAGCTTTCTATAAGGAAATCAAAGAGGAGCTTAAATTTGAGAAATATCTAATTACCTTACTTGTTCAGGACATCATTATACTTTTTCACTTTGGGACCTTAAACCATAAATTAACAATTGAGACTGGACGATGGACAACACGGACAGAAATGACAGACTATGTACTGTTTACCATAGGCTGCAACAGCACCAAGTCAAATTAGTTACAATATATTCAACAACCTACCTGTATAGTTTTCAGGAAATTGATAGTTAGGGCATTCCAGATGGGTGGAGCTTAGACAGAGATGGGCGGGGCATAACTAAAACTGGAAAGTCCATTAACAACGTGTATTAAAAGTGCATATGCACACTAAAATGCTTGAAAGTAAAATTGTCAAAATGTTGTACTTTTAGATGCTTAAATGGTGGACCTAGATGTAATAAAACGAAATAAATCGTAACATTGATGATTTCATTACGTATAAATTAATATAATTTGTTAAGTTGTGAAACTGAAATAGAGACACAAGTAGCTAATTCAACCTCACAACTAAAAAAATTATATTAATTTAAATACGGAATAGTAGACCTGTAAGAAACATGTGCAAAAATAAATTTCTAGATAATTTCGTGCGCACTATTTCGTGCGAACTAAATACCATTTCGTGCACGCGATCTGCTATGTCGTGCGCACAATAAACTATTTCGTACGCACGATATACTACTTAGTGAGCAAGATATACTATTTCACGCGCCCAAATAATAAATCGTGCACGCAAAATAGTATTTCGTGCGCACGACATAATCTAGAAATTTATCTTTGCACATGCCCCTTACGGGGCTCCGTAGAATAGAATCATCATATGGTAAGATTTATTTCGTTTCATTACAACGATGTACGCAATTTAAGTCTCTAACAGTATACAATTTTAACAATTTTATTTTCAAGTAGGCCCCTATTTTAGATGTGAATATGCACCTTTTACATATGGGATGCTATTTCGTTTAAATTATGTAAACTAATACCATATTCAAAGTAGAAAGATAGACACAAACAAAATCAAACAAATTAGTAAACAAGCAGGCAACAACAACAACAACAACAATAGCAGCAGCAGCAGCAGCAGCAGCAGCAGCAGCAGCAGCAGCAGCAACAACAACAACAACAACAACAACGACCGCAAAAACAACAGCATAATAATGATAATGATAATAATAATAATAATAATAATAACAATAATAATAATAATAATAATAATAATAATAATAATAATAATAATAACTTGTATATTTCTATCGCCACAAATTACCATACTTTATTTGCCTCACATGCCATTTTGTAATGGCCTGAGTGAATAAAAGAAAGAAAACTGATAAAGAACTTTATGTTTCAGACACTTGAGCGTCAAGGCCGTTGGGCTCATGTTGGTAATTTCTTTGTATCTTTCATAGTGATGCCAGGCGAATATTGTTACCCTTGTGCCATTTATTGGAGCAAGAAACCTTATTCTGACAATGTTTTCCATCATCTTTCTGAATTCAAGACTTAAGCCTCCTCTATACAAAGTTTCATGTTTTGTACCAGAAGCAAAATCCTGTCACATCTCTCACATATCCACTTACTATAGTTGGAGAAGAATTATAATATTTCAAAATCAGAATACAGTTATACCCGTCCGAGGCCAAACGATTGCTGTTGTTGATCAATTTAATGCCTAAATTTGAAAAAAATAAAAATATCTACTTATTGAATGTCCATTTGCAGGAAAACAGGAGACTATTTTTGAAAATTTACCACCGGAATGACTGGCTCGATTATCGAGCCAGTCATTCCGGTGGTAAATTTTCAAAAAGAGTCTTCTCGTGGCCTGCAAATGGACATTCCTCGAAGCCACCGCAGAGGCTTGTTTTGGCCGGCTTCGGCATGGATGGGCTAAGACTGTCTTAAAGAACCACCAGATTGTGGTTTAAAAGTAATTTATAAAGTCATTTCTATCGTGGGTGACCACATGACATTAGAGACAACTTATTGGTTCACCTTACTGTGGTCGCCTAGGAAGGGTTGATTAAATTGTCTATATATATATATATATATATATATATATATCTTCCATTTCATTACACAACGAACCAACCAAAAGATGAATTTGTTGGGAGAAAATAACAATTTCAATATTATTATAAATTTTTCTGTATATTTATTTTTCTTTCAGGATGGATTTGCCTTCACACTTAAGCCATGCAAAGGACGCGGATACGCACAGATATAGGTTTTACCATTGCCAATATTGTCAAACTACCACAGAATTGATACATCGCCTTTAAAACCGCGAGCAGTTAAAAAAAATATTACTCGTAGATACAATTCTATGACGTCAGAAGTAGGAACCCCACACGACGGTAGTCAGTAATTTCTAGCGTTCCGGATTCTTGTTGCCTTGTACGGAAATGGCCGAACAATATTACATTTTACTCGGTGTCGTAATCTAGTGCATTGGTGTGTAAAACTGTGTACACGTCACATCCGCCAACAAACTATTCCTAGATAGTTACCAGTCAGCATATAATTAATATCCGTTGAAAATAGGTTAAAATAATTTAATTTACTGGTCGTACCGTAGCAGATGAGCATAAGCCAACCACAACTTCCAGTTAAGTTCCACAAACTATATATGCACAGACAACAGAATAATAGGTGGTATCGTAGAGAATATATAGTATTTGATCAGAAGATTTGAAAGATTTAAGTAATATTTGGAAAAAATTCATTTATATATACTATCTGACATATGCAACACGTTGGTCTAATATTTGCTTAAGATTCCTGTGTCTAATTGAATAGAGAAACATGTGCATGAGATGTCACCAGATTTGGTGGCTACATGTCTGTGACCGGTCCTAACCCACTTCTGACAACAACGACCCAACGTCCTCTAAACTCTACTTATGTTAACTAACCATTTAATGGTTAAGATTTTTCTAGAAAATTTAAATCTTTCTCACAAGCAATGTACATTTCAACATCAAGAGAAGACTATTTTTATAAATCTACTACTGGGATTTACCAATATCTTTCGGGTTGCTTGTAACTTGATAGTTCTCGAGACCACTGCACTGGTCGACTTGTTCATTAAAGTTTGACTTAATCAGGCGAAGCGAAGACTACTTTTTGAAAACTTTGTAGCGGAATAACTGGCCCGGCTTAAATTCCAGTGTTAAATTATTAAAAAATTATATTTGGTTGACACACAATTGTCATTTATCAAGAGGACGTATTACCCGCCTTGACCATTAATGGACAAGTTAACACAATAGGAGTTAGAGAACCACGCTCCTAGGTGTATCTGAACACCATTTCATACGATAACTATCAACTTACATGCATGCCTATGTCGAGATATTATCTCCCTTAAAGGGATGCTAATCTCATCTCAAATGCACCGATAGATCATGGTTTATAGATTCGATGTCAGTCATATCCTGTCACATTCCATTATCACAATTATCCGCTTTGTAATATCTCGTAAATGTTGAATCATGATCACCACCATTTTGCCTCCTCTAGGGATAGCGTGTGATGTCATGTAAGTGTCAATGCAATACATTCCTTTTTCCTCATCTTGTTGAATATTTGGAAACTATTTTGACTGGAAGTTGTTGCTGCCTAAGGCAGCAACAACTTCCAGTCAAATTACTTTCAAAATATTTAACAGCTTACTTGTTTGGTTGCATTTTATATCTCATTGTCAAGCTTTAGATGCCACCTCTATAACCGAGCGTATATACCGAGACAGACAGCTAGGTGTGTTCTGATTGGATGAATAGTAAATCATGACAGCCATCATTATTATCGTTGTAGAAATATACACCTGTGCAAAAGTTAAGCACCAGCAAAAACAATAGAACGTAGAAACATGATGGTACAACTAGGCTGCCATACTTTTTGTCCCCGCGTTAGCTGACATAATTCCAAGTACGAAATGCACATGCATGCATGACTTCACGCCGCTTGATGTCCGTGCGTGGCGGGAAACAGCACACGTGTTCAGTTATGTAAAAGTCCAGTTTGAGGTGTAGAACATTACATACAGATTTAGGCGACAAGATTAGGAATTTTGTGTTCATGACCGTGGTTTATTTGTACAGAGAGAATTAGCTCTTGATTGTGAACCGCTATGGCAAGACGAAGGTTAAGTGATCGTGTGAAATGGCAAATCATAGGCATGCATACCACTGGTATGTCATGCAGAGAGATTGGCAGACAGCTGAACATTAACCATACTGTAATCAGTCGTTTGATTGCAAAACATGGGCAAACTAACGAGGTGAAGGACAGGCCTAGATCTGGAAGACCGAAGAAGACTACTGCCCGTGATGATCGAGCCCTAGTACGCCTTGTTAGGAGATCTCCATTCACCAACAGCAGAGTGCTCAGCCAGCAATGGGAAACGCGCAATAGAGTGTCAATGTCTACCGTCAAAAGGAAACTGTATGCTGCTGGCATGAAAGCTAGGAGACCTGTCAGACGTCCTCTCCTCACTGCACACCACAAAGAGGAGCGTCTGAGGTGGTGCAACGAAAGAAGACACTGGAACATGAGATCCTGGAGACGGGTACACTGGTCCGATGAAAGTCGGTTCCTGCTTCATGCCACAGATGGTCGAACTCGTGTATGGAGGTCCAGACGCACGGCGTACGACCAACGTAACATCATGGAAGAAGTTCCATTTGGTGGAGGTTCCGTTATGATATGGGAGTGCATCTCATTTGATTGTAAGCTGGATCTGTTGACTGTACCTGGAACACTAAATGGACAAAGATATCAAGATTCCATACTGGATAGAGTTGTGGTCCCTCATTTTGTAAATCATGCACCTGGAACCCACCCTATATTCATGGATGACAACGCCCGACCACATCGTGCTAGAGCTGTGCATGAATACCTCCGCCAGAATGCCATCGAAACCCTACCATGGCCAGCAAGGAGCCCTGACATGAACCCTATTGAGCATATCTGGGACATTCTGGGAAACATGGTGAGAAGGAGGGATCCTCCTGTGCAGAACCTACAGGAATTAACAGACGCACTCCATCTTGAATGGCAACGAATACCACAATGGCGTATCAGTCGGTTGGTGACCAGCATGAGACGTCGTGTCCAGGCCGTCATCCAGGCACAAGGTGGATATACCCTGTATTAATAATGACAGTCTCAAACTCGTGCACAGATGTTAAACTTCGTTTTCAGACACCATTAATGACAATCTAGCCACGTGTGTCAACTGTAGGGCAATAGTTGTCAGTTGTGTCAACGTAACCATATTCAGGCCTCGTTTTCAAGTTCAAACAAAAACATACAGTGTTTCCCCACCATCATAATCAGCATTCCTCTAGTTGCATTATTACCTCTTGCACTAAGATGGATGGGTACATAAATGTTTATGCTATTGCTTTCTTCATAGCACATGAATATACCCTCGCATGTGCGTAAAAATAGGGTGGTGCTTAACTTTTGCACAGGTGTATATAACAACATTTAGCTACTAGAGCTTGAATATGCGTCTTTGATGGGACGATAAAAAGTTTAAAATTCCATGCATAGTTTATGAGTGGTCTATTAGATAATCGGTAGAGATATCAAGAATAAGGTTAGTTATCCTTTAACATAAATGCTTTCTGTCTCCGGTGCACCCTAAGCTCACTGTAATAGACAGATTTGAATATACATGTACATAAATGTAAATAACCTCTCATCCTTCAGGACCGTGTACACCGTCAGTTTAATCTAATGCAATGAACCTTTCCAGTCTTAGCTATGCCAGCCCATCTCTATCTCAGCTCCACACACACTTTGCCAGTGTTGGTATCGATCGATTTCTGGACCCCTTGTTTATCAATTTCCAGAAAACTATGCAGGAACGTTGTTAAATATTTTGAGACTAATTCGACTGGGTACTGTTGTTGTTTATGGCAGCAACAGCACCCAGTCAAATTGCTTTCAAAATATTCAGCAGCATGTTTGTTAAATAGCAAAGACATACAATTCGTACACCGTATCTGACTATTAAGCGTTGAAGACGGGCTATATAGAATCATTCATGGCGTCATAATTATGACGTCAGCCTACATGCCACTTAGGTGATTATGACGTCATGCGATGGATGGATAAACTGGAAAGGTGAATTGTACTACAGGTCGGTTTTCACGGTATGATTACTCTTATAATATTTGTCGAAGTCGATAAATCTTATCATTTACATAAAATATGTGAATCTGATGTATAATTTGTAAATATTAAGTCGAATCAAGTGTAGGATCTGATGATTCGTCAGATTTGATACAATCTGATTGTTTAAAACACCTGATGTTAAATATCTAAAGCCACCCGTACCACAATAGACCTGTCCTGTTTTAGCTCTGCCCCGCCCATCTCTAGCTAAGCTCCACCCACACTTTGCTCGTGTTGAGATTTATCGATCCCCGAATGCCATGACTATCAATTACCGGAAAACGATACAGTTAAGTTGTTGAATATTTTGTGACTAAATATTACATATTGTATTAAAAATATTTTGAAACTATAATTTGACTGCCCATGGCAGCAACCGCACACAGTAAAATTAGTTTCAAAATATTCAACAGGATATTTATTAAATAGTATAGACATACAATTCGTACAACGCATAGTCCGTCTTCAACTATGCGTTCGTGACGTACTTATCTACGTCATTCATGATGTTATAATGACGTCATTCAGTACGTCCTAATGACGTCATTGATTGTGATGTCATTCAAAACCTCACACAGTTGTTTGTGACGTCATATGATGGATGGATACACTGGAAAGGTCCATTGTGATAATTCATGAATCCATTTTCTCACTCAATCATATGACATCATAATCAACTACGCGCGGCGTGTATGCTGACGTCATAATCATGACGTCATGTATGATTCGATTAAGCCCGTCTTTAAAGCTTAATAGCCCGACAAGTTGTACGCATTGTATGTTTTTGCTATTTAAGAAACCATTGCCATAGGCAGCAACAGCACCCAGTCTAATTAGATTCAAAATATTCAACAGCTTACGTGTATAGTTTTCTGGAAATTGATAATCAGGAAGCTTAGAGATCAATCCCAACACGAGCGAGGTGTCGGTGGAGCTTAGCTAGAGATCGGCGGGGCATAACTAAAACTGGAAAAGTCCATTGGATATTCATGTGAACATCATCTTGATGACGTATTTACAGAAGAGAGTTCTGATAGGCCAGGCCATTCTACTCAATCGAAGGCACATTGAATACGTACTTTATTTTATCTCGTAGAATTTGATTAATTTGATAGAGCAGACGTACATTACTGTGGCTCATATAGTTGCCATATGCTTAGTGGTTATGGGCTTTTCTACTGTATCCATACATCATATGACGTCATAATCAACTTCGTGACGTATAGAATGACATCACAATCAATGACGCCAGTATGATGTCATGCATGACGGAGATAAGTACGTCCCGAACGCATAGTTGAAGACAGACTATGCGTTGCTGTACGAATTGTATGTTTTACTATTTAATAAATATCCTGTTGAATATTTTGAAACTAATTTGACTGGGCACAGTTGCTGCCATAGGCAGCAACAGCACCCAGCCAAATTAATTACACAATATTAAACAACTTACTGTACAGTTTTCAGGAAATTGATAGTCAGGGCATTCGGGGATCGATCGATTCCAGCACGGCGAATGTGGGTGGAGCTTAGCTAGTGATGGGCGGGGCATAGCCAAAACTGGAACGGACCATTGAAACCGTATGCCTTACATTAAACCTGGTAAACCGGGTCAAACTAATAATTTTCAAATGTTTAGCATTGTGTTGAGTATTCATGAAACAGCACGACGGTTGCAACAACAACTTTCATACAAAAATATTCTGTATATTATCCCAATGAGAAGAAGTTAAGTGCAACTGTGAAAAGCAAACTGTTTAATATTTATTAAAATCAACTAATTTCTTATTACTGACATTTAAATTGAGATTTGAATTAATCTAACTTTTATCATTGCTAAAGTAATACGTAAATTAAGTTATCTGTATCACTAATTATTAAATTAATATTTAATTTAAGTTAGTTTTTATCAAATAGGTTGTGTTATTAATTTATTCATTCATTGATTAATAAACTCGTTTATTACCGTATACTGGAGTATAATTGCATTGCCTGTTGCTGTTAATAAAATGGAGGTATCCAGGTTTAGCCATACCATCCCCATTTCTAGCTAAGCTCCACCAATGCTTTGCCCGTATTGGGATCCATCGATCCCTGCACTCTCTGAATCTCAATTTCAAGAAAACTATACAGGTAGGCTGTTGAATATTTTGAAACTAATTTGACTGCGTGCTGTTGCTGCATAAGGCAGCGACAACACCAGTCAAATTAGTTTTTAAGATATTCAACAGAATGTTTATTAAACAGTAAAGGCATACACTTCATACAACTTGACGGAATATTACGTTTTTGCGACGGACTAAATCGCGTCATTCATGACGTAATTGATTATGATGTCAGCCAGGATATGACGTAAATGATTATGACGCCATATGATTGATCGAAAAACTGGGTTATTCAATTTTGAGCTCCCTATATTTGTCAATATTATCACGCTGAAAGATGGCATATTGATTGCAGATCAATATTTTTGCATAATGTTGAAATGCATTCCTATCTATGCCACACCCATTTCTAGCCAAGCTCCGCCCACTTTTGATCTAATACTTTGAACCATGAACTCCTAGAATTGTATCACAAATATACAGCTAAGTCGTCGGATATGTTGAAACTAAATTGACTCGGGGCTGTTGCTGTCATAGACAGCAACATCTCGCAGTCAAATTACTTTCAAACTATTGAATATAATGTTTATTAAATTCTAAATTAGCCAAAAAACATACAAATCAGATGAATCCTGCCAGACCTTTTCCTCATTCCCGTCGGAGCTATGCCATATGATTGAGACGCCAGCTAACAAGTGATATTTTCGTCAGATATTTGAGTGACAGATCGGATCAATCCATTAATTCGCCAAGTTCAAGGTTACTTACAGCCCAGGTCACATCATGACATATGAGGCAGTACAATGTACAGTAATTTGTATAGACAGTAGCTGTTGAGATACTAGACAATTTCATTATCACCATTATTTTTATAATTTACTAAGATGCTGGTCGTCGTCGTCGTCGTCGTTGTCGTCGTCGTCGTCGTCGTCGTCACATGTCGCTTTGATGGGTAACACATCCGTCAAACAAGTGTTTTTACAGGATGTGCATATTTGTACGACACTGCACAAAATTACCAAACTCAACTTTCCTTTCTACACAACCTTTAAGATTTTCATACTTCTGAAATGACGTGCCTCACGGTTTCATTGGCCGTTTAATCTCGCCGGAGATGAATTGACGAATGAAATTGTCAGGATCCTATTTTTGCGTGAGTAGAGACGTAGAGAAGAGAATATTAAAGGCGTCCAATACGTAGATCTGACCAGCCAATCAAGCACTGCGTTTCATTATGTAACTGACCAATTAGAATATGCCATTTACTGGTGATTTTTAGGCGAGGGATAAGGCAGGACTGTAATTCACCTTTCCAGAGTACCCACCCATCATATGACGTCATAATGAACTGCGTGATGTGTACAATGACATCATAATGAATGACGTCATGAATGACGTCGATAAGTACGTCACGAACGCATATTTGAAGACGGTCTATGCGTTGTTGTACAAATTGTTTGCTTTTACTATTTAATAAATATTCTGTTGAATATTTTGAAACTAATTTGACCATAGGCAGCAACAGCACCAGGTCAAATTAGTTACAGCATATTCAACAGCTTCCCTGTATAGTGTTCAGGAAATTGATAGCTAGGGCATCGATCAATCCCAACACGGCGAGGTGTGGGTGGAGCTTAGCTAGTGAAGAGCGGGGCATAGCTAAAATGGAAAGGTCCATTGACTGAGCGGCCCAAGGTAATACATAAGCTAACGCGTTTCCAAAAAAACCCAAACCCAGAAATATGTTAGTTATTACAATTCTGAGCGCGATGTAAGAAATGCTCTGTTGAATATTTTGGACTTAATTTGATTGGAAGCCATTGCTGCCTTAGGCAGAGAGAGAGAGAGAGAGAGAGAGAGAGAGAGAGAGAGAGAGAGAGAGAGAGAGAGAGAGAGAGAGAGAGAGAGAGAGAGAGAGGCCTTAGGCAGCAATGGCTTCCAATCAAATTATGTCCAAAATATTCAACAGTACGCTTTATTTTGTTTTTGGAAACATTATAAGTTATTTCTGAGCTGTAATGTATGATCACTCGACAATCGTTGGCTAAACTTGTGTGTCAAATGTATGTACGTAGATAAGTACGTCACGAACGCTTAATTGATGACGCTTATTTGAAGACGGATTACTTTACTATTTAATATACATCCTGTTGAATGTTTTAAAACTAATTTGATTTGGCGCAGCGACATCACACAGTCAAATTAGTTTCAAAATATTCAACAGCTTACCTGTATAGTTTTCTGGAAATTGATAGTCAGGGAGTTCAGGGATCGATCGAGCCCAACACGAGCGAGGTGTGGGTGGAGCGTGGCTAGAGATGGGCGGGGCGTAGCTAAATGTGGAAAGGTCCATTGTACGCATAGCACTGCTATGCCGAGATTTAAGACACTGTCCATAATATCTGTACATGTCCATAGATATGGCGAGATGTGGGCACACTGGTTGCATCTGGAACCCATATCATCGATTATTATACACCTGCGTGTGTTTATCCAATGAAACGCTTCCACGTGACCATCCAATAATTTTTACACATTGGACAAAGTAAAACCCGTATTGGACGGTAAAATCCGTATTGGACGCCACTTAAAAGGCGTATTTGACGTTAAAGAGCGATAACTCTTTCTGCATTGGTTTCATCATATAGCGTTCTCACAAGAGGTAACTTCTATTGCATTGATAAAGTTCGTCCGCTACAAAAATACTCAACAGCTTACCTGTATAATTTTCAGGAAATCGAGAATCACGGAGTGCAGATATAGATCGATCCCAAACAGGCGAGTGTAAGTGGAGATTAACTAGAGATGGGCGTGGCATAGCTAAAACTGGATTCCTCCATTAACTCTAATATATAGCAGTAGTATCTAAGTGGGCCGAGCTTTTAGATAAATCTACTGTATAAATTAGAATTTGTAGCTATTGGATAGTCGATAAAGTCAACATCAGCTATATACTCGATCTTTAGTAGCATATCTCTCATTGAGATTTGAGGGTTTGGTCTTGTGAAGTCTTCTCGTACAGATTATAGAGCTTCGGCGAGGTAGCAAGTGAAGAGCACTGGTGATAGACTACCACATTGTAGTGATCCTATTGATTGATGCTTCAAACTGTGCAGAAAGTGTCGATTTGACCCTTACATTTAGTTTTGCGTTTGTCAATAAGAGTCTCACCAGGCGTAGTTCATCAAAATCGCAGTCAGGTCGAAGGAGAAACTGACGGATCTGTGGTCTCTTGATGGTATCAGATACATGTCGATTCCCATTTGTAGAAGCCTTGATGGTTTGATGGTACTGCTATCGTCAACATTCGTGGTGCACAGACTATGGCATCGTTTCTAATACATGTGACAATCCTATCCCCGATACGAGATAATGCCACATTTGATAGAATTTTGTATCTCAAATTTGATAGACTCTTTCAGATGTATTTCTAAAGTACTGTTGGTCTCAGGTTGGGAAGAGGTCCAGGTGGTTTCTTGGGCTTTGGGCGTGCGATGAGTCCCACATCATCGATAGGGAAGTGTTGTTGAAAAGTTGATAATGTGTGCCAGTCGTGTCGAGATGGTATTAAGCGAATATTTAAAGAGTTCAATATGCACAGACATTCGTTAGAGGCGCTAAAGTTTTCTAACATCTGCTTCTGATTGTTGACCTTTACAGGAGCCGTGACTGACCTTAAAACTTGTGTAAATGTTCGTATTATATGCCCATGAACTGATCATTGAAACATCTCTTGATTATTTCAGCCTTTCGCTGGTCAGAGCCAATGAAATGGCTATCAGTATTATTTATGTACAGTACGGAAACTGTTGTTGTGGACTGCTGATGTTTAATGCTTTGCGTGCTCTGGTCGTTTTTCGAAAATCATTGGTGGACGTGATCTCGTTTACCAGGTCATCTGCTCTTTTGATGACGAGTTCTTTGAATCGTTCACTGACTTGGCGCAGGATCTTATTGCGATTCTGTCTTAGTTTACTTTGATGTTCATTTTGACTGCAGCAAAAAAGCAAAAATAAAAAGTGATTCATCAACATAGGGTTTCCTTTGGTTGGTATTCCTGGCTACACGTTCTACACTGATGATTTTAGCATCTGAAGTCTCGATATATCTTAGGACTTTACTTAGGGCTTCGTTTGATTTGCAGTGGAGGTCAATCATGGCCATCTGCTCAATTATTATTTTTCTGAATGGCAGTGTCGTTAGTTAGTTTTGAGAGATCATGGCTGACCGTTGATTCTTTGTTTTGAGGTTTGCTTGTAGAGGAGGCACATCTAAATAATCGAGTAATCACTGGTTTGGGATCGGAATTAAGGTCAGTACCACATGTGCTTATCATAAGTCTAGGATAGACTATCGCATAGGATCGTGAGTCGCAGCAAAACAGCTCAGTGCTGAAAAACATTCTTTGTGAATGAAGCAAGAACAGAAGTCACTCACGGGTATCTATCCGACACTACATAAATCAACGATGACAGTACACCCCACCCATCGAAACTGGAACTCGCTCTGTGACAGGAAATATAGCCTTCCAAAACTTTTGAAACTTGTGGATTCCTGGCTCTAATACCCCATGAAAGTCAAGATGCAACTATATGGTGATACATCTGTTTCCATAATGCTATATAATTTACCTTTCCAGAGTACCCACCCATCATATGACGTCATAATGAACTGCGTGATGTGTACAATGGCATCATAATGAATGACGTCATGAATGATGTCGATAAGTACGTCACGAACGCATATTTGAAGACGGTCTATGCGTTGTTGCACAAATTGCTTGCTTTTACTATTTAATAAATATTATGTTGAATATTTTGAAACTAATTTGACTGGGCGCTGTTGCTGCCATATAGGCAGCAACAGCACCCAGTCAAATTGGTTACAAAATATTCAACAGCTTCCATGTATCGTTTTCAGGAAATTGATAGCTCGGGAAATTGGGGATCGATCAATCCCAACACGATTTCTTCTTCATTGCTCATCCTGACAGCTGTGATCGGACGCACAGAATAAGTTCTTCTATGAACGTTGTGGTGTAGATAAGGTCCTTCGGTGCCCCATCTGGTTGTGGATATAATATTATATTCAGTTTCGAAGACCGTGCTCCTTTTACTGTTATCATACAAAAGGAAATTGAAAACGGTACACCAACGTAACATACTCCCTAAGCGTCGGTATCTCAGTACATATGAAACTCTTCCTTTATTAAAGCGATGCTGATCTCATCTCAAATGTTGCAATGCACCGATAGAATATGGTTTATAGATTCCATATCATTTATATCCTGTCACATTCCCTGATTTGTATCACAATTATCTGCTTTGTAATATTGAGTAAATGTTGAACAGCGATCGCCACCATTTTGCCTCCTCAAGCGATAGTGTGTGACGTCATGTAAGTGCCAATGTATTACATTCTTTATTATATAATACTCATCCCGTTGAATATTTTGAAACTAATTATACTGGAAGTCAAATTAGTTTCAAAATATTCAACAGCTTACCGGTATGATTGCTTTTATACCACATTGCCAAACTATGGCTGGCACCTCTATGACTGAGCGTAAATACCATGGCAGACACACTAGGTTTTTTCTGATTGGTTGAAAAGTAAATCATGACAGCCACAATAAGGTGTAGAAATGAACAATACTAAAATTACATGGATAGTTTGTGAGCGACGTGTTAGATCACCTGAATAGCTATCAAGGGATGGGATTAGTTATCCTTTAAATAAATTATTAATACTTTATTGAAATCGCCATAAGTTTTATTTACTGGTATCAAATATAATACTTTTTTCAAATAATAATGTTTATGTATTGATTTCATAGAGGCAATATTTCTACTTAATTTCAACATGAGTAGGAGTATTTATAGTTCTGCTTGAGCGAGAATGACTTCTGCTAAAATTTCGACTAGATCAAAAATAATTTCTGTTCAAATGACCTTTCCAGTTTTAGCTAAGCTCCACCCACCCTCGCTCGTGTTGCGATTGATCGAACCCTGAACTCCCTGACGATCAATTTCCAGAAAAATATATAGGCAAGCTGTTGAGAATATTTTGTAACTAATTCGCCTGCGTGCTGTTGCTGCCTATTAATTTCAAAATATTGAACAGCATGTTTATTAAATAGCAAAAACATACAATTCGTGCAACGTGTCAGACTATTAACCGTTAAAGACTGGCCAAATCGCGTCATTCATGACGTCATGATTGTGACGTCAGCATACACATCGCGTAGTTGATTATGACGTCATATGATGGACTGAGGAAATGGATTCATGAATTAATTATTACATTAAACTATTTCTGTGTGAAATATCAGTGTGATGAATATAGTTAACAAAAAAATGAAAGAAGTTGATTAACTATACAGTTTGGCTGTAATTCGTTGATGCCTATGACAACAACTAACTTCAGTCAAATTGTCTACAAGGTAATCATAAGTGTGATGATTACGTGTGTAGTACACATTATGAACATGTATCAGAAATCAATTGCATTAAACTAGATGTTGTCATATTTCTTTCCCCGGCCTGTACATGGTCGTGTCACGAAGAGGAATCCGCCCTGAAGAAAGTAATAATAATATTTAATAAAAATAATAATAATATAATAATAGTAATAATAATAATAATAATAATAATGATGATGATGATGATGATGATAATAATGTTGTTGTTGTTGTTGTTACTGCTGCTTATGTTCCTCCTCCTCCCACTCCTCCTGCTTCTCCCCCTCCTCCTGCTGCTTATCCGCCTGCTGCCGCCGCTGACGACGACGACGACGACGACAATGATGTTGAAAGCGAATGCGATAGAGAAAGTCAGAGTACGATAGAGAAAGTCAGAGTACGAGAGAGAGAGAGAGAGAGAGAGAGAGAGAGAGAGAGAGAGAGAGAGAGAGAGAGAGAGAGAGAGGGAGGGAGAAATAGGGGAGGGAGGGTGGGGGGAGGGGAGGGATGGACGAACGGAGGGAGGGTGGGAGGGAGAGGGAGGGGAGAGGGAGAGAGACGACAACGACCACGACCACGACGACGGCCATGCTGTTTGGGGGTGGTGGAGCGAGCATGACCGTAGTAAATGCATGTGTGAATTCTACCATATGCATGTAAGTGCCTATAGGGTCATGTAGATTCTAATTCACTTACCACAACCAGAACAGGAATTGCACACCAACATTCTGAGTTTGGAATGATCTGCGTGCCGGTCGCCTTTTTGCCAAACTTTTGGTAAGACATTCCAACTATTAGATACACAGCAATCAGTGAGAAGAATCTAAAAACAAAGACCATTTAAGTGTTTGCAATAAATCTATGACGTCATCACTATCTGCCAATCACTGGCTCGCAAATGTACTTTCCTGTTCTATCCGTTCATTTGCATTCATGTTCAAATATTCAAGACAAAGCGTCAAATATCTAGGTCATTGGGTCACGAAGCGCATACCGGAATACGTATCTATAGAAATACTCTGGAATGCAAGAAGCTAGAATCACCAAATTTACCACATGCCTACATATTCCGACAGTTTATGATTGATTTAAGGTTCAGGTCAACGGATACAACTACACAGGTCAAGGGTCACTAAGTGCATTGTCAAGACAGAGCGCAAAGGCGCGAGACAGCATCTCCATCGAGTGCATTCTAGTTTAACGTGGTTCCAAACAAAAACAGAAACATGTCTTCTTCTTTTCGTTCGCTGGTCATACCGCCAGTCCTGTAAGTGACTATCGACATGATCATAAGCGTTAAGTGCGTGGTTTATTAGAGTGCGCCGTGCGGCCTGGAACCGCCGTCTTCAGCACTCGAGGTTTCTGTCAGGGTTACCTCACCCTTACCTCCTTTAGTCGCCTCTTACGACACGCAGAGGATACGGAAGGTGTATTCTAAGCCCCACCTACAGGGAAAGCAGAAACATGTTAGTTAGTACAATTTTGAAAACGATGTAAGAAATGTACTGTTGCATGTTTTGAACATAATTTGATTGGAAGACGTTGCTGCCTCCTTAGGCAGCAATGTCTTCCAAACAAATAATGTTCAAAATATGCAACAGTACATTTTATTTAGTGTTGGATATCTAAAGACGGTACAGGAAATTACCTACATTATAAGCAAAATGCTTCCCGCGGAAAGACCAGGCTGTTTATAGCAGGCGAAAATACCAGTATATAGCATATTCTGCAAGAAAAAACAACAACAAAGCACATTTTGAGAGTTTTTGACCTTTGATGATATAATTATTCAACTGATTTGCATACAATCTATTGGAACTGGTACATGACCGTAAAATCGGTCATATTTAATATCTCCCATTTTTTGTATGGAATGATGTGTCCATTTCTGTTACCCTTTAACATCACCCCAGAATGACTGAAAATAAAATAGTCAAAATTGAATATTTTTAGGGGTTTAAATTGTTTGTCTAGATGTAATGAAACGAAATAAATCTCAACCTATGGTGATTTCATTCTGTATAAAAAATATAGTGTTTTAGTTGTGATTTTGAATTAGGGACTATATTAACTTCTATGGAATTAAATCATTATATGTTTGGATCTATTTCGTTTAGATACACAATTTAAGCCTCTAAAAGGATACAATTTTAACAATTTAATTTTCACGCATTCTTGGGTGAATATGCACCTTTAAAAAGGAAATCTCACGTTATCTTATACTAACCATTCATGTGTTAGAATTTGCCTCACGTAGACGTAGTCCATCCCTGACATTTTAGCTTTTTATCATGCCTACAACGAACCGTATTCACGCTTTAGTAGCGATATGTTGACACAGTTCTACAACCTATGATGGCAATCATGATTTACTTTTCAACCAATCAGAAAAAACATAGCATGTTATCCTGGGTATATACGCTCAGTCGTAGAGGTGCCATTCATAGTTTGGCAATGTGATATAAAAGCAATCATACAGGTAAGCTGTTGAATATTTTGAAACTAATTTGATTGGAAGTTGTTGCTGCCATAGGCAGCAACAACTTCCAGTCAAATTAGTTTCAAAATATTCAACGGGATGGGTATTACATAATAAAGAATATAATACATTAACACTTACGTGACGTCACACACTATCGCTTGAGAAGACAAAATGTTGGCGATCACTGTTCAATTTATACGCGAAGCAGATAATTGTGATACAGATAAGGAAATATGACAGGATATGAATGATATGGAATCTATAAATCATAATCTATCGGAGCGATACAACATATGAGATGAGATTGGCATCCCTTTAATATGGTGTGCTTAGCTGTGGGACATATGTGTAATTTTAGCCTATCAAAAACATAGTAAGTTTCTCATACGCACACTCTTAAAGAGGTCACTGATGAGTAAAATATAATTTACTCGACCTTTCCAATTTATCCATCAATTATATGACGTCATAACCAACTACGTGACGTGTACGATAACGTCATAATTAAACACGACACGACTGACGTAGATAAGTCTGTCACGAACGCTTGATTGATAGACAGACTAAGCGATGTTGTACGAATTGTCTGGCTTTACTATTTAATAAACATTTTGACAGCAACAACACCCAGTCAAATTAGTTTCAAAATATTCAACATCTTACCTGTATAGTGTTTTCTGGAAATTGATGGTCAATGAATTCAGGGATCGATCGAGCCCAACACGCACGAAGTGCGGGTGGAGCTTAGCTAGAGATGGGCGGGACATAGCTAAAACGGGATCCCTCCATTAGCGTGGACAGGCTGAGGGTGGGGGTGGGGATTCCAAAGTGGTCCTCTCCATCCCACGGGCTGCTCACATATCCTACACACATACAGAGTTCCTGCAGTCATCTAATCAGCGCAGCACCAATGGACAATACTCACTGTTCGCGTCTCGCTAATGTATCTGACCGTTAGATTTCCAGGCACGAGATCTTTATCACAGTCCAAATATACATCTGTCTGTCTGAAAGACAAGCGGTTAACCCATCTTATGTCAACATCGCCTAAAAGCGCTGAAAATGCTATTCATATGAATTAACCCTTTAATGGTCAATTTTCCAAACAAGGCCAAGAGAAATCTATTTTTTAAATTTGCCATTGAAATTTACAATTATGGTTTCCTGTTGTCCTGAAAACGGACGTTCCTCAAGACCAGTGCTTGGCCGTTTATGGACTACAAGATCAAAATATTTAAGTCTTCGCTTAGTCAGTGCTCATTAGCAGCCCAAAAAATATTATTAAAAAAAATTTACCACTGGAATGACTGGCTCGGTTACCGAGCCAGCCATTCCAGTGGTAAATTTTCAAAAAATCGTCTCCTCTTTTCCTGCAAATGAACATTTCTCAAGAGCACTGCAGATGCCCTTTGAGCTGGACTGGCCTTTAAAGAGGTAAGTTGACACAGGAATGGTTAAATTTATATTAAAATTATTTCGTAGAAAAATACAAGATCTCGTGAGCATCAGCCGTGACAGTATAAACGAGATTTTTGAAAATGACCCATGAAAAAAGGCGTTTAAAGGCGATTTTTAGGTAAAAGTTAAGAACCCATTTGTTTATCATAATTTGGATATGCTGACTTCGAAAATGATTGTTCCCACGTTGAATTTTGATATTTCGATCCTTTATATTCCATATTACAAAATGGCTGCCGAACTCATTGGACTATACCGTAATCATTCTATACATTGAGTTTATGCATTAGTTTACGTCATAATGGATCATTATCATGGATTCAATTTATTCCAAATATATAGGCTACGCAATATCAAGTTTCATGGTTCTAAGCGCGCTTGTTTGCAGGTTTCGCATTAAATGTGCATATTCCTAGCAAAATGCCTGAAAACAGAATTGTCAAAATTGTAAACGTTTATAGGCTTAAATTGTGGGCCTAGATTTAATGAAACGAAAGAAAGCTTAACATATTAGGTATAGATTAATGCAATTTTTAATTTGTGTATTTTGAATTAGAGACACGAGTCGCTAATTCAGCAAATACCAAAAGTTCAAATATCTAGGTTGTCACGGGGTCACTAAGTACATCCCGAAATACGTATTTTAAGCCATAAATCGGGAACGCAAGTAGGCAGAATCACCAAATTTGGCACTATACGTGACTAGAAGTTCTTGAATTTCTTGAACACATTTGTGGCCACAACTCCGGAAAGTAAGAAGGTAGAATGATCAGATTTAACACACGCATTCATATTATGACATTGTATGATTGCGTTGAGTTCAGAGCCGGCCCTATGTGATGCGGGGCCCTAGGCGGGGGGTCTGGGTGTCCTCCCCCAGAAAATTTTGAAATCTAGATGCTCTGAGATGGCCTCTCCTGCATTTCCAGAGGTAAGTAAGGGACATTATTCGGTTGATAAATTATGTTTTTATCCAATAATTGAACAGCCAAATGTTGTTTCATATTTACCTCTGGAAGCGTATGAGATGCCCTGAGCGTATCCAGTCCAGATTTCAATTTTTTAAAGAACCTGGCCACCACACCGGGCTTAGAGCAACCTCAACATTATCATAATTATGGTCCATGAAGCCTACTGTACTTACACCAAAAAACTTACTGCCATCAAATTACTAGTAATACTAACACATGACTTGTAGTTGCATTGCTTTTAGCACGTTTGTGACTGTTATATTCAAGTTATTTATCATACTGAGATCAAATATTTATAGGAACATGAAAAGAACCATTTACATAAGCATTTTTGTCCATAGTTCTGTTTTCAATAATTTGTTGAAACTTAGCTAGAATTCAACAAATACGAGATGATGTCAATAAGTTTTAAGTTTTCCCCTATTATGAAGTGTAAGGGCAACAGTTGCGAAATTTGGCAGGCACATAGGGCCAGAATGGGCTAATGTGCTGTAAATGGTAACCAGATAACACAGCTTACTGGGCCAATGCCAGGTCGATACCGAGCTGATACGGGAAGTATCGGCACAGTTTTGGCCCAGCATTGGCCCAGTAAGCTGTGACTGCTGTGTTATCTTGGTGCCATTTACAGAACTTATGACCCACCCTTTTCCATACCCCTATTACAAACATTTTTCATGAATACGCTTAACTTATGATTCATGATTTCTGTTAGGCAGCTTAACAGACATTTGACAGAAATCATGATTTCTGTTAAGCGTATTCATGAAAAATGTTTGTAATAGGGGTATGGCCATGGAAAAGGGTGGGTCATAAGTTTCTGTAAATGGCACCAAGATAACACAGTAGTCACAGCTTAATGCGCCAATGCTGGGCCAAAACTGTGCCGATACTTCCCATATGAATATTAGAAAATCATGTACCATTTTGCAGACGCTTAACTTGAAGGCCGGATGACACCATAATATTCAAAGCGTGTGGTTGAAGTACAATCAAAATCCGTCTCGCACATATAAGCAGTACGAGCATACCATAAGAAATAAGCGAGAAACGCGAATTTAAAAATACGCAAACAAGGACTTCTGATTTCAACTTGTTCAACTTCGGCAATCGATAAGCCAACTCGTTCTACGTCACTAGCGGGACGGCAAACATAGCCCTGCATAAGAACGCATAGTGAAAACGGCATATATCGAAGGCGCTGCCGCTGAAATTACCTGCAGTAAAAGCGATATTTATACTTCGTTCTAATGCTGTTTTTCCTGCTGAACATTCTAGTGCATTTTAATTTGTTATTCAACCGACCGATCTGACACTAATCGTTGTCAACCCGTGCGTATAAAATACCACAAATTTCGCTCAAAACTACAGTGGAAGGGAGGTCAATCGCTACCTTATAAGCGTCGTTCGTGTGAATAAATCAGGTTGATTACGTCCCATAATGGTAGTGTATTTTAAGGTGGAACTCGCTCAGCCCGTTTGTGAAAGGTTGCCAGATATTGACCAATATCTCTTTTGAGTTAATTACTGAGAACTTTTCAAGGAAATCAGTGCTTATTTTTTAAATGTTGATGAATGCCTGATCTATTTATGCAAAGTTGTACAGCTAACGTCGTTTGCACTTTAATGTATTATTCGCATGAACCTAATTTCTAGAATAGTACATTAAGTCACTAACACTATGTAATGTAACATACTGTATTATTCTAGTTTGTGTCCATCAAGTTTCATAATTGTGGGTTATTTTGCTTCATAGTTACTAGCCACATATGATGTAACTAACTGACTGATCGGCCAACTTAATCGTGGTAGGGTTAGAAAAAACCACCAGCTTGTGACTCCAAAAGCAGGTGTCCGCTATGGACTGGGTGGATTTCTCAAAGGTTAGAAATTGGCTTAAGCCATGAAAGTGGCTAATTTCCGATGGCGCCGGTCAATCAGATTACAGTCTACAGATGCCATAAAATGTTAGCCAATTTCTTAGCTTATGCCAATTTCTAACATTTGTGAAATTCACCCCAGGTTAGGCAGGTTTGACTGTAATTCTGAGGTTGGCTACAATTTGCAAACATCCTTAAAGATAACGACTTTGCTTCTGTGAAAGCTCGTAAAGTATTACTTTAACTTAAAGTAATACTTTACGAGCTTTCACAGAAGCAAAGTCATTTATGAGATCATTCATGTCCAAGTCTTTGGCAATGTCATTTTCTATTGACAAAACCGCCAAATCATTTAGCCGTTCCTGTGACATTGTGGTCCTGAGGTATGTTTTTATCAGCTTTAACTTAGAGAAACTTCTTTCACCAGACGCAACAGTTACTGGGATTGTAAGTAGAATCCTAAGTGCAATCCAAAAATTAGGAAAGTCTGCTGGACGTGTCTTGATCGAAAGGAAGTTCAATATCTTAAGAGGGTCTCCATGGACTGAATCAGGTAGGATTGATTTCAAAGCACACATCTCTTCAGCAAGCATGCCTCCATCAATATCACAATCTTTGGCTGCTGTGTCCGATTTGACTATGGTAAGTACTTTTTCTAGTTCTAAGGCACACGTGTTCAACTCAGATTTTGGTAATAGCTGAAACTCATACAGAAATCCAAATATCTTCTGGTGATTTTTCAACTGTTCAAATCTTGTGTCAAGTGATGAAATAGCTGCGTCTATTACTTTATTGAAGCAGTTTATACGGAAAGCATTCCGTGCATCTGTGACAGGTTCATCGTTACCTTCATAGTCAAACATGTTCTTCTTCCTACGAATTCTAGTGTCCTTGAAAATTGGCTCCGTCTGAAGATTATCTGCTATTCACTTGCTGTCGCAATTGCACTTTCAAAGCCATTTCCCCGGTATTTCTTTATCCACTTGCATGTGTTCTCAAAACTTTGTAATGCACTTGTTAATGCTATAGAGTCACATTGTAGCTCTTTGCTGACATGATTGATTTGAAACAAAATGTCATACCAAAATACGATAGCAACAAGGAACTTGAAATTTTTCAGTTCATTACAGAGCGATGCTGCTTCACTATGAGCCATAGGATCGTTTGCTGTTTCTGAAATTTTGGCTAACGCATCGTAGAACTCCACAGTTTGATATCGGACTGATTTTACACTTTGGACGCGACACTCCCATCGGGCTTGACAGATAAATCCTTAACAAACTCCCGGAATATAGTCCACCTCTGCGTCGATGCTGAAAACAACACATACAAACGTTGTACGATGCCAAAAAATGTCATTGCTTCAGGAGACGTCTTTGCCAAATCACCAAGCAGCAGATTATAGCTGTGACATGCGCATGGGGTGAAAAATGCTCTTGGGTTTAATTCTCGAAGACGCGCTTGTACACCCGATTTGTGACCTTTCATGTTTGCACCGTTGTCGTATTCTTGACCACGAATATCGATGGCTTCCAGTCCCAGCTCATTCAACTCATACAGCAAGACGTCAAGAAGGTTTTTTACCTGTACTTTCATATACCTCAATAAACTTTATGAAATGTTCATAAATTCCAGGAGAAACGTTTGAAATTGATGAACCATCTGACACATAGCGAATTGTTAATGACATCTGTTCGCTATGACTGAGATCAGGTGTGCAGTCTAATATGACAGAATAGTATTTAGCAGCCTTTATTCTTGAGACGATGGTTGTTCGCACCTTATTTCCCATAAGAGAAATCAGTTCATTTTGTATCCGTTTTCCTAAGTAGTGGTCATGAATTTCTCCATCCTTCACTCTTCCCAAATGTTCTTTCATAACCGGGTCAAATTTCGGAATCAACTGTACGAGACCCAAAAAGTTTCCATTGTGTGGCTGGTACAATTTGTCAACAGAACCTCGAAAAGCCATGTTGTGCTCGGAGAGAAATTGTACAATTGCTAGAAGGCGTTCTAAAACATTTCGCCATCGGCTTCTTTCATCATTGATTATTTGTTGGTTTAGTTTATCAACAGTACATTCACTTTCTAGTCTTTGTTCCAAGTCAATCCATTTCAGTGTAGCTTGTATGTGTACACGTGACCTCTCGTGCTCAGATAAACGTACAGTGGCATTTTTCCAGTCACGGTATCCATCAGATCCTAAAGCCATATTACAGTTCCCAAAAAGCTTGCAGCAAAAACAGAATGCACAGTCATTTCCTGTGGAGTACACAAGCCACTGGCGATTGACAATTTCTCCATTTGGTAGCTTTCTTTCATAATGGTTATGTGAAAACCTCCGTCCTGTGCTATCCTTTGGATAGTCATAACTTTCAGGGTTTTTTTGCTGTGGCCCTTTTCTTACTATACACCTGTGCAAAAGTTAAGCACCAGCAAAAACAATAGAACGTAGAAACATGATGGTACAACTAGGCTACCATACTTTTTGTCCCCGCGTTAGCTGACATAATTCCAAGTACGAAATGCACATGCATGCATGACTTCACGCCGCTTGATGTCCGTGCGTGGCAGGAAACAGCACACGTGTTCAGTTATGTAAAAGTCCAGTTTGAGGTGTAGAACATTACATACAGATTTAGGCGACAAGATTAGGAATTTTGTGTTCATGACCGTGGTTTATTTGCACAGAGAGAATTAGCTCTTGATTGTGAACCGCTATGGCAAGACGAAGGTTAAGTGATCGTGTGAAATGGCAAATCATAGGCATGCATACCACTGGTATGTCATGCAGAGAGATTGGCAGACAGCTGAACATTAACCATACTGTAATCAGTCGTTTGATTGCAAAACATGGGCAAACTAACGAGGTGAAGGACAGGCCTAGATCTGGAAGACCGAAGAAGACTACTGCCCGTGATGATCGAGCCCTAGTACGCCTTGTTAGGAGATCTCCATTCACCAACAGCAGAGTGCTCAGCCAGCAATGGGAAACGCGCAATAGAGTGTCAATGTCTACCGTCAAAAGGAGACTGTATGCTGCTGGCATGAAAGCTAGGAGTCCTGTCAGACGTCCTCTCCTCACTGCACACCACAAAGAGGAGCGTCTGTGGTGGTGCAACGAAAGAAGACACTGGAACATGAGATCCTGGAGACGGGTACACTGGTCCGATGAAAGTCGGTTCCTGCTTCATGCCACAGATGGTCGAACTCGTGTATGGAGGTCCAGACGCACGGCGTACGACCAACGTAACATCATGGAAGAAGTTCCATTTGGTGGAGGTTCCGTTATGATATGGGGGTGCATCTCATTTGATTGTAAGCTGGATCTGTTGACTGTACCTGGAACACTAAATGGACAAAGATATCAAGATTCCATACTGGATAGAGTTGTGGTCCCTCATTTTGTAAATCATGCACCTGGAACCCACCCTATATTCATGGATGACAACGCCCGACCACATCGTGCTAGAGCTGTGCATGAATACCTCCGCCAGAATGCCATCGAAACCCTACCATGGCCAGCAAGGAGCCCTGACATGAACCCTATTGAGCATATCTGGGACATTCTGGGAAACATGGTGAGAAGGAGGGATCCTCCTGTGCAGAACCTACAGGAATTAACAGACGCACTCCATCTTGAATGGCAACGAATACCACAATGGCGTATCAGTCGGTTGGTGACCAGCATGAGACGTCGTGTCCAGGCCGTCATCCAGGCACAAGGTGGATATACCCGGTATTAATAATGACAGTCTCAAACTCGTGCACAGATGTTAAACTTCGTTTTCAGACACGATTAATGACAATCTAGCCACGTGTGTCAACTGTAGGGCAATAGTTGTCAGTTGTGTCAACGTAACCATATTCAGGCCTCGTTTTCAAGTTCAAACAAAAACATACAGTGTTTCCCCACCATCATAATCAGCATTCCTCTAGTTGCATTATTACCTCTTGCACTAAGATGGATGGGTACATAAATGTTTATGCTATTGCTTTCTTCATAGCACATGAATATACCCTCGCATGTGCGTAAAAATAGGGTGGTGCTTAACTTTTGCACAGGTGTATATGAACTCACGATTAGCTGTACTTATATATTTCGGCCACAATGACGGATCTGCAAAATTCGAAATGACATCGCTAATTTCTTAAGTAGAGGAAGGAACTTGGGTGCTAGAATTTACAAGTGGCATTTCTTCATGATCACAAAGTTCTGTGTCTAAAACTATATTTTCGGCTACATTAATATGGCAATCTGTCTCTTCTGTTGCTCTACACTTATCTTCAACAATTATATCATTGAGTGGTTCATTTTGCTCCTCGTCGCCACTAGCAGAACGTGAAACGTATCTCTCATTGTGCGTACTTTCGTCCGATTCTGCGGCATGTGGTTGCTCTAACGGAGATTTAAAAACAAACTTTTCAATAGCCCCACTTTGCTTTTTAGCATCTGTTTCCTTGGCGATTTCAATGGCACGTTTCTTGCTGCCACTAGTATATTTTCTACCAATGTCTCGGGTTCTTTTGGACATTTTTACAGGAATAACCGAATAACCACTACGGTAAAACAATTAAGTTATTAACCACTCTAATCTCAACATCAACAACATTCTATCTTTAGCAAACAGATGCCAGCATACATTTTGGACACAATTTTGTTTGCTGATGTTGCTGCCTTAAAGCCAACAATATCTTCATTCAAAATTTTCTCCACAATATATAATTGTATAAATTTGTACACGAATTTTATACAGAAATGTTGACATCAGAGTGTTAAATGTTATCCCAGATCAAGAATTCCTTATTTATAATAGCAACTAACATTGTGCAGAATGTTTTGAAATTAATTTGCCTGAAAGCTGTTGCTGTCTGAGGTAGCTATAGCATAGTCAAATTATTTTCAAAATATTTAACTTGTTTTGTGTAAGGCTGCCCTGAAATTTTGATTCTGATAATTCATCGGAGAAATGGTTAATTGCTGCTTATTTTATTAAAACTGGCACACCAAGCTATCTATCATAATTCAAAATGCATAACTGAAGATAGACACGTAGACACCGAACAACTGTCAGCACAAAAGGCAGTGAGACTCCCACAGTACCCTAACTTCCATAAGGACACTTTTTGTTTGTTGGTTTACAGATTTTCTCCCTCAAAGCTAGGGTACGTGGCGGGAAAAAAAATAAAATAGCCATTTCCTTCTATATTTTTCTCTGTGTGGAAAATCTATAATCGGAAGCGAAAATAATCGTCACTATTTAAACTGCGCAAAAGCACAATTTTATATTTAAAGAATTTCACGTAGAACCAAATATAGGCTAAATACAATTATGTAATATATGCTGCATTGTAGTGATTTTAGTGAGTCACTACAATGCAGCATATATTAGATGAACTAGTGAGCTAGTCCTAGAATTGCCTATATGATATGGCAAAATATAGCAAAGAATGGAAAGAAAATGACAGGTTAGGTAGATGTGTAATTTCTTTTCATTTTACGCAAAATAGGTAGGCCTATGAATATGATGTACGGTACTAAAAGCGTGGAAATTAATTTTCTTCCAAATTTGCCAATTTTTCGGAGAAATGGCGGATCTGTATGGTCTGTAAACCAATAAATAAACAAACTGCCTAAGAGATAATAACTATTAGGTCTATAATAATATTATATACGATGACATATTGACACTGATACACGTCACTGTTGGCATAATCGCCTCATAAACTTCACCACTTTAGCTTTCCTGCTGACTGACTAACTGTTAATGAGCGCGCTGCGTGCACATTGATTCTGCAAGCTCAAGAGGTCAGCAACTCTCAGCAGTCTAGACATTACGTCATCATGCACCATGGCCTAGATTTGAACGCATTGTCAACTATCGTGGCGCGGGGGTGGGGGGGGGAGTGGGGGGGAGGGGGGCGGGGGCGATGTCAGTGGGTGCATCTGTATAATCTGTGCAAGATTATAGACATTTAAACAAAAACGATAAACTTAGGTTATAATAGCTAGCACATATATGCCTACTAATACCGCATACGCACAGCTTCAATGTATGTGTAGCAGGCCTAGTTTAATTATACAGTGCTATGCCTATGTGTATGCATTAAACCACCACCATCACTTTTTGCGGGGGCCCTCTGTGCGGGGGGGGGGGGGGGCCCTCTTGAGCGGGGCCCTAGGCGACCGCCTTGCTTGCCTAGCCCTAAGGCCGGCTCTGGTTGAGTTCGAGGTCAACGGATCAATACCTAGGTCATGGGGTTTACTAAGTGCATTGTATATACAGAGCGCATCGGCTTGAGTCAGCATCTCCGTAGAGTGCATTCTAGTTGGACCCGCAATGCAGTTAGTAGCGCGAATTTATATTTGTAGTACGTGGACATAAAGGTGTAAGCCAGATGAGGTTTCAAATATCTTTCTAACTGATTACCATGATAACGCAGCTTACCGGGCCGATACTGAACTGATACTGGGCTGATAATGAAAGCATCGCCACCGTATCGGCCCAGCATCCACCCGGTAAGCTGCGTTATCTGGGTATACTGTATAATATCACTTAAATAACGTAATCGTGATCAGATTTTACATCATCGACAACATGTGCCAGTATCCACATTTATTCATATTTAGGGACTGCTTGATTAAATTAAGATAATCTTGTTAATGAAATGTGTAGTGAAAATATATAGGGCCTACTAACTGTATGACTGCTGAGTCTTTGCAGACCGTATATTCCAATGGTTATATCTCTGAGCCTGCTAAATATTTTGAAAACAATTTGAATGAAAAACTTTCAGTCAAATTGTTTTCAAAATATTCAGCAAGTCAAGAGTTTTCCCCCATTGAATTTATTGTCTGATGGCTTGCAGCAGCGAGACAGCTAATGGAGTATCGTGGAGGTATCCATTTCTAGTTATGTCCCACCCATTTCTAGCTATGCATCACCAATTTCTAGCTATGATCCGCCCATTTATAGCTATGATCCGCCCATTTATAGCTCTGCCTCGCCCATTTCTAGCTATGTTTCGCCCATTTCTAGCTATGCCTCACCAATTCTAGCCATACCTCGCCAATTTCTAGCTATGTCTTGCCAATTTCTAGCTATGTCTCGCCCATTTCTAGCTATATCTCGCCCATTTCTAGCTATACATCGCCCATGTTTAGCTATGTCTCTCCAATTTCTATCTATACCTCGCCCATTTCTAGCTATGTCTGGCCCATTTCTAGATATGCCTCGCCCATTTCTAGCTATGCCTCGCCCATTTCTAGATATGATCCGCCAATTTCTAGCTCTGCCTCGCCCATTTCTAGCTATGTCTCGCCCATTTCTAGCTATGCATTACCAATTTCTAGCCATACCTCATCAATTTCTAGCCATACCGCGCCAATTTCTAGCTAAGCCTCGCCAATTTCTAGCTATATCTCGCCCATTTCTAGCTATATCTCGCCCATTTCCAGCTATGCCTCACCCATTTCTAGCTATATCTCGCCCATTTCTAGCTATGCCTCGCCCATTTCTAGCTATGTCTCATGCCTCGTCCATTTCTAGCTATGTCTCACCATTTCTAGCTATGCCTCGTCCATTTCGAGCTATTCCTCACCCATTTCTAGCTATGCCTCGCCTATTTCTAACTGAGCCTCGCCCATTTCTGGCTATGGCTCACCCATTTCTAGCTATGCCTCGCCCATTTCTAGCTATGCCTCGCCCATTTCTAGCTAAGCCTCGTCATTTTCATGATACTCTCCGCCCATCTTGCAGACGTGTTTGAATAGACTTTAGCTTTTTAAACTATTGACTTCCATGGCAGCAACACCTCTCAGTCAGACTAGTTTCACGTTATTCAACAGAATGTTTATTAATTTGAAAATTCACTAAAGGCATACAATGATCCTTTCCAGTTTATCCATCCATCATATGACGTCATAATTAACTATGTGACATGTAGGATGACGTCATAATCAAGGACGCTATGAATAATCTAGATAAGTTCGCGAAGAAAGCTTAATTGGTGACGGACTAAGCGTTGTTGTACGAATTGTATGTATTTACTATTTAATAAACATGCTGTTGAATATTTTGAAACTAATTTGACTGGGCGTTATTGCTGCCATAGGTAGCAACTAGGGCAAGTACAATACAATCAGAATCACTAACTAATAGAACCTTCCAGTTTATCCATCCATCATATGACATCATAATCAACTACTTGACGTGTAGGATGCCGTCATAATTAATGATGTCATAAATGACGTAGATAAGTTCGTCACGAACGCTTAATTGAAGACGGGCTAAGCGTTGTTGTACGAATTGTTCGGCTTTACTATTTAATAAACATTATGGTGAATATTTTGAAACTAATTTGACTTCAGCTAAAGATGGACGTGAAATGGCAAAAACTGGAAAGGGCAATTCAGACACTTTCCTAGAGGACATTTCCCCTTTCAAGACGGACCTACGTCAGTTTGACTGCGGCGTCAACTAAAAAGTGACTTATTTGATTATGATGTCAGATACTTGATTGACAGATCGAATCCTTCCACCGTGCACGCACCATTCGATATTCTGCTGAGAATTATAAAGAAATTGAACTGAATGTTATTGCTGGTGCTGTTGACGATAGCAGCAACCTTCAATCCAATAGAGGAATCAAGTTTCTCAATCAACCATATGACATCAAAATCAACTATATCACATGTATGCTTCCGTCATAGTGAATTACGTCGTGAATGACGTGAACTAGTCCTCATAAACGCTTAATAGTAGGCCAAGTTGTACGAATTGTATGGCTTTACTATTTAATAAACATGCCGTTGAATATTTTGAAACCAATTTGAGTGGGTGCTGTTGCTGCCATAGGCAACAACAGCACTCAGTCAAATCAGTTTCAAAATATTAAACAGCTTAACTGTATAGACTTCCGAAAATTGAGAATCGGGGAGTGCTGGGATTGATAGATCTCAACACGGCCAAAGCGTAGGTCGAGCTTAGATAGCTATGGGCGGGAGGCAGAACTAAACCTTGAATCATCCGATAGTTTCAACATATGTATCCAGCAAATCTAGGCGGTATTATTGCGGTGTATGAAAGAAAGCGCTTGACATAATATTCGTTAGACAGTACCTCGTTTCGTTTGCATCCTGGTAGGAATAGCTTACCACGAGAAGGTTAAGCTTCATTGTAAAGTTTGCTGTTTGTTGCAGACCTATGGCTTCGTATCGTTTCAGCATACCTTTCTTGCCAATGATGCGGCATGCCTGTAATTAAATAGGCAGACAGGTAGATCGATCGTCAGACAAACAGACAGACGTATAAACAGACATACAGACAGGAGGACAGACAGACAGAGACAGAGCCAGAGACAGACAGACAGACAGACAGACAGACAGACAGACAGACAGACAGACAGACAGACAGACAGACAGACAGACATCATGACAGACGGACAGACAGACAGACAGCATGACATACATACATACATACATACAGGCAGACAGACAGACAGACAGACAGACAGACAGGCAGGCAGGCAGGCAGGCAGGCAGGCAGGCAGGCAGGCAGGCAGGCAGGCAGGCAGGCAGGCAGGCAGGCAGACAGACAGACAGACAGACAGACAGACAGACATACAGGCGGATAAGTGGGTGGGCAGACGGACGGACGGACGGACGGTCGGACGGATGGATGGATGGATGGATGGACGGCTGGCCGGACAGGCGGGTGCGTGGACGGGCAGAAGGGCGGACGGATGGACAGACGGACGGACAGACAGACAGACAGACAGACAGACAGACAGACAGACAGACAGACAGACAGACAGACAGACAGACAGACAGACAGACAGACAGACAGACAGGCAGGCAGGCAGGCAGACAGACAGACAGACAGACAGACAGATAGACAGACAGACAGACAGACAGACAGACAGACAGACAGACAGACAGACAGACAGACAGACAGACAATATCATAGCAAGGGCCTGTGGAGGATCCCCAGAATCACAGAAAAGATTTTGCTGATAGGGCCCTCCAATCTGGCCCGAATTTATTTAGACGTCTATCATGACATCCAGATTGAGTGCTATCCTGATGCAACATTCAGAAGAAGACTTTTGGGATTTTTTTCGCATTTTAAATAACCAAGATTCAAATATCAAGCTAAAAGCTACTATTAGTGGAACATCTGTTGACTTTTTAGATGTCACGATCTATAAGGGTCCTCAATTTGATTCCTCTGGAAAATTAGAATATAAAGTATTCTTTAAGCCAACAGACTCACATCAGCTGCTTCACAAAAAATCATTTCATCCTCCACACACATTTAAAGGTTTGATCAAATCGCAAATCATAAGATTTTTTCGAAACTCTAGCAACAGGCAAAATCTGAATAGTGCATGCTCTACTCTGTTTGATGCTTTGAAAGCACGAGGCTATTCAGCCCGTTTTCTTCGAAAAATTAAAGCAGACACCATCAATGAGCTTGAAAATCTAAAACCTCATAGCGGACCCGAGTTTGAGCCTGTCCAAATTAAACACAATAAACCAATCATGTGCGATGGATCAGTTTCTAAATGCGACAAAAACAGATGCAAAGTAAACAACTATATTGTAAACCAACAAACATTCCTGAGCTTTCAAACTAAAAATGAATATCATATCCGAACTAATATGCATTGTGATTCTGAGAATGTAGTTTATTTGATCAATTGTGCCCTTTGCCAGAAACAGTATGTTGGTGAAACAAAAAATGCATTTAGAGTGCGTGCTAGACGCCACGTTTCTGATATTAACACCTCAGCAGATACGCCAATTGCTCAACATTTCCAACTTCCTGATCATTCAGTTGAACATCATTTTGAAATCATGCCAATAGAACAGATTCCGACCTTCGATAGTGAGGAAGAAACGAGTTCGTTTCGCAAAATCCGAGAAGGCCATTGGATTAGAACACTCCAAACAAAAGCACCATTTGGAATAAATGTAGATTCGGGAATATCACAAAAGAACAAAATTATCCCATTTCAACTCATATACAATAGACGTAATGTTGAATTAGCAAAAACCATGAAAGACGAATATTCACAGTTGCAATCTAAATTAAAGGAACCGATCAAAGCACGACCAGTAATAGCTTACAATAGAAATCCAAACCTGAAAGATTTGCTAGTAAGATCAAAGTTAGACCTTATGGTTCCTGATAACAATGACAAGGTTTCATCCCTCCCTACCTATTCTTAAATAAATCTAATCCCAACCAAAATCAATGGTGGGGAAACATGAAATCATATCCGTAGGACATCTTTTAATTTTGTGTCTGCAAAAGTGTGTGCGTGCGTGCGTGCGTGCGTGCGTGCGCGCGTGCGTGCGTGCGTGCGTGCGTGCGTGCGTGCGTTCGTTCGTTCGTTCGTTCGTTCGTGCGTCCGGGCGTTTGTTCGTATGTGTGTATGGGTGTGTGCTCGTACATCCGTACGTGTGTGCATCTATACTTGCGTGGGTATATGTGTGCGTGTGTATGTGGGTGTGGGTGCATTAATTCGTGAGTACATTAGTGCCTGGGTGTGTGCGTGCATGCATTCGTGCGTCCGTTCGTGCATGCGTTCATGCATGCATTATTGCGTGCATTCGTGCATGTATTACTGTGTGCATGTATTATTGCGTGCATTCGTTCAGATGCGTGCATTCGTTCAGATGCGTGCGTGCGTGCGTGCGTGCGTGCGTGCGTGCGTGCGTGCGTGCGTGCGTGCGTGCGTGCGTGCGTGCGTGCGTGCGTGCGTGCGTGCGTGCGTGCGTGCGTGCGTGCGTGCGTGCGTGCGTGCGTGCGTGCGTATGTATGTATGTACGTGCGTATGTACGTGCGTATGTGTATGTGTGTGCATTCGTGTGTCTGATTTCTCTATAATGTAGGATCAATCCCAGCCTTTACCTGTTAAAGCGACCTACTGATTAATTCACTTCACCCCAACTAATCTCAAGGGGGGACCACTCTAAGTAAATCTAAACTTGGTCTCGATAGGACAAATTTAGGCAAAGAAATTTGTAATTAAATTCCTGTGCCAATGCGTTATTTTTCAATGTAAAGACAGACAGACAGACAGACAGACAGACAGACAGACAATATCATAGCAAGGGCCTGTGGAGGATCCCCAGAATCACAGAAAAGATTTTGCTGATAGGGCCCTCCAATCTGGCCCGAATTGATTTAGACGTCTATCATGACATCCAGATTGAGTGCTATCCTGATGCCGCATTATCACATTTCAGAACAATGGCTATGCGACACCAGGATGGCCCTAGCCCGGAGAAGATCATCCTGAATATTGGCATCAACTCCAAAAATGAGAATCCAACCAAAGCCTCAAGCCATTTACGGTTCATGGCTCGTGAATTTAAAAATAGCTTCCCTAATGTGGAGTTGCACTTTGCTGAGATTAACTTCTCTGATAGCTTGTCAGACAGGCAAAAGTACTATCTCAAGCGTATCAACGAATCAGCAAGGTCCAACTGCCACGTTGATAAGGTCATCCCCAAAATTTCTGATGCCAATTTTCATGTTGAGAAGGATAGAATCCATTGGACGAAAGAAACAGCTAATTGTATTTATAACCAGTGGTTGACGGTACTTAGTTTAAACTAAATGTGGGTCAAGGCAATAGCTCCCCTAACATAGGATTAGGAACAAACCTTGTCAATTTAGCAGCTGACTATGATCTCTCACCATCTGAAAAATCAATTCTCGATCGTGGTCTTACTTTTGTACCAACTCCAAAACCAAAAACAGGATTAGATTTGCTTTTAGACACAGGTCTTATTGAAGTAGCTAATTTTGGTCACAAAAATAGCCCATCATTTTCGAAATTTAAATGGAGAGTCAAAACCATTCACTAGAAAATCCGGTTGGGACCCTCCAGATAGGCTAGTTGATGACAATATTAAAGCAACCATAAAAACGGTTGCTGGTATAGACAGATCATTGCCAGTTACAAACAATAAGCAAAACCTTTCATTTCTCGAGCGACAGGCTATCAACAAATTACGTAGAAATCAGAATATTATTATAAAACCAGCCGATAAAGGTTCAGCAACTGTGATTATGTCTAGAGAAAACTACATCTGCGATGCCGAAAGGCAGTTAACTAACACCAGGCACTACAGAAAACTTGATAATTTAATTTGGCCTCAAAACCGACAAAATTTCATTGAGATACTTAATTCATTGCATACAGATAAGTACATCAATAAGAAACAGCTAAAGTATCTGCTAGGTGAGAATAATCCTCAAAATCGAACATTTTATATCTTGCCTAAAATCCATAAACCTATCAGCACCTGGTTAGATCCATTGACACCACCTGGACGACCCATCATTTCAGACTGTGGCAGTGAGTCTTATGGCATTTCAGAATATATTGATTACTATTTAAAGCCCATTGCTAATAGACACAGGAGCTTTCTCAAGAACACAGAACACTTTCTTTCAAAGTTATCCATATTGTCAGTTCCGAAAGATGCATATTTAGTCACATTAGACATAGATGCTATGTATACCAATATAGATATTGATGCTGGAGTCAATGCTATTAAGAATTCTTTTGTCAAATTTCCTGATCCAGATCGACCAGACACGGAAATTCTAAAATTATTAGAGTTAAGTCTTAAAGGACACGATTTCCAATTTAATGGTGAAAATTACCTTCAAATCTGTGGATGCGCAATGGGTAAACGATTCAGCCCAAATTTTGCCACAATTTATCTTGTAGAGTGGGAAGAGGAGGCACTGAACAAATCAACCAAAAAGCCTCTTCTTTACCTCAGATATCTAGATGACATCTTCATAATTTGGCAACATTCAGAAGACTTTTGGGAATTTTTTAGCATTTTAAATAACCAAGATTCAAACATCAAGTTAAAAGCTACTATTAGTGGAACATCAGTTGACTTTTTAGATGTCACGATCTATAAGGGTCCTCAATTTGACTCCTCTGGAAAATTAGAATATAAAGTATTCTTTAAGCCAACAGACTCACATCAGCTGCTTCACAAAAAATCATTTCATCATCCACACACATTTAAAGGTCTGATCAAATCACAAATCATAAGATTCTTCGAAACTCTAGCAACAGGCAAACTCTGCTCTGTTTGATGCTTTGAAAGCACGAGGCTATTCAGCCCGTTTTCTTCGGAAAATTAAAGCAGACACCATCAATGAGCTTGAAAATCTAAAACCCCATAGCGGACACGAGTTTGAACCTGTCCAAATTAAACACAATAAATCAATCATGTGCGATGGATCGGTTTCTAAATGCGACAAAAACAGATGCAAAGTAAACAACTATATTGTAAACCAATAAACATTCCTGAGTTTTCAAACTAAAAATGAATATTATATCCGAATAAACATGCATTGTGATTCTGAGAATGTAGTCTATTTGATCAATTGTGCCCTTTGCCAGAAACAGTATTTTGGTGAAACAAAAAATGCATTTAGAGTGCGTGCTAGATGCCACGTTTCTGATATTAACACCTCAGCAGATACGCCAATTGCTCAACATTTCCAACTTCCTGATCATTCAGTTGAGCATCATTTTGAAATCATGCCAATAGAACAGATTCCGACCTTCGATAGTGAAGAAGAAACGAGTTCGTTTCACAAAATACGAGAAGGCCATTGGATTAGAACACTCCAAACAAAAGCACCATTTGGAATAAATGTAGATTCAGGAATATCACAAAAGAACAAAATTATCCCATTCCAACTCATATACAATAGACGTAATGTTGAATT
The DNA here is from genome assembly GCA_034401795.1 of Chaetoderma sp. LZ-2023a. Lineage (NCBI taxonomy): Eukaryota > Metazoa > Mollusca > Caudofoveata > Chaetodermatida > Chaetodermatidae > Chaetoderma > Chaetoderma sp. LZ-2023a. The sequence continues at coordinate 74,430,843 of CM067365.1, forward strand.
AGCGAAAACCATGAAAGACGAATATTCACAGTTGCAATCTAAATTAAAGGAACCGATCAAAGCACGACCAGTAATAGCTTACAATAGAAATCCAAACCTGAAAGATTTGCTAGTAAGATCAAAGTTAGACCTCATAGTTCCTGTTAACAATGACAAGGTTTCATCCCTCCCTACCTATTCTTAAATAAATCTAATCCCAACCAAAATCAATGGTGGGGCAACATGAAATCATATCCGTAGGACATCTTTTAGTTTTATGTCTGCAAAAGTGTGTGTGTGCGTGCGTGCGGTCGTTCGTTCGTTCGGTCGTTCGTTCGTTCGTTCGTTCGTTCGTTCGTTCGTTCGTTCGTTCGTTCGTTCGTTCGTGCGTTTGTTCGTATGTGTGTATGTATGTGTGTGGGTGTGTGCTCGTACATCCGTACGTACGTGTATCTATGCTTGCGTGGATGTATGTGTGCGTGTGTGTATGTGGGTGTGGGTGCATTAATTCGTGAGTACATTAGTGCGTGGGTGTGTGCGTGCATGCATTCGTGCGTCCGTTCGTGCATGCGTTCTTCAAATCTGTAGATGCGCAATGGGTAAACGATTCAGCCCAAATTTTGCCACGATTTATCTTGCAGAGTGAGAAGAGGAGGCACTGAACAAATCAACCAAAAAGCCTCTTCTTTACCTCAGATATCTAGATGATATCTTCATAATTTGGCAACATTCAGAAGAAGACTTTTGGGAAAAGCTACTATTAGTGAAACATCAGTTGATTTTTTAGATGTCACGATCTATAAGCGTCCTCAATTTGATTCCTCTGGAAAATTAGAATATAAAGTATTCTTTAAGTCAACAGACTCATATCAGCTGCTTCATAAAAAAAATCATTGCATCCTCCACACACATTTAAAGGTCTGATCAAATCGCAAATCATAAGATTCTTTTGAAACTCTAGCAACAGGCACAATCTGAATGATGCATATTCTACTCTGTTTGATGCTTTGAAAGCACGAGGCTATTCAGCCCGTTTTCTTCGAAGAATTAAACCAGATACCATCAATGAGCTTGACAATCTAAAACCACATAGCAGACCCGAGTTTGAACGTGTCCAAATTAAACACAACACACCAATCATGTGCGATGGATCAGATTTTAAATGCGACAAAAACAGATGCAGAGTAAACAAGTATATAGTAAACCAACAAACATTCCTGAGCTTTCAAACTAAAAATGAATATCATATCCGGATAAATATGCATAGAGATTCTGAGAATGTAGTCTATTTGATCAATTGTGCCCTTTTCCATAAACAGTATGTTGGTGAAACCAAAAATGCATTTAGAGTGCGTGCTAGACGCCACGTTTCTGATATTAACACCTCAGCAGATACGCCAATTGCTCAACATTTCCAACTTCCTGATCATTCAGTTGAGCATCATTTTGAAATCATGCCAATATAACAGATTGCGACTTTCGATATTGAAGAAGAAACGAGTTCGTTTCGCTAAATACGAGAAGATCATTGGATTAGAACACTCCAAACAAAAGCACCACTTGGAATAAATGTAGATTCAGGAATATCACAAAAAACTAAATTATCCCATTTCAGCCCATATGCAATAGACGTAATGTTGAATTAGCCAAAACCATGAAAGATGAATATTTACAGTTGCAATCTAAATTAAAGGAACCAATCAAAGCACGACCAGTAATAGCTTACAATAGAAATCCAAACCTGAAAGATTTGCTAGTAAGATCAAAGTTAGACCTCATAGTTCCTTATAACAATGACATTCTCTTAAATAAATCCCAACCAAAATCAATGGTGCGGCAATTTGAAATCGTATTCGTAAGACATTTTTAAATTTTGTGTCTGCAAAGGTGTGTGTGTGTGTGCGTGTGTGCGTGCGTGCGTGCGTGCGTTCGTGTGTTCGTACATGCATGCGTCTTTGCTTGCACGCGCGCGTGTGTGTGTGCGCGTGCGCGCGCGCGTGTGTGTGTGGGCGTGCGCGCGTTCGTGTATGCATTCGTGTGTGCGGTTTCTCTATAATGTAGGATCAATACCAGCCTTTACCTAATCTTTGGGGGTGGGGGGGGGGGGGTAGGGGTAGGTGGGGAGAGGGGCGGGGTGTGTGGGCGACCACTCTAAGTAAATCTAAACTTGGTCTCGATAGGACAAATTTAGGTAAAGAAATTTTTAATTAAATTCCTGTGCCAATGTGTTTATTTCAGTGTAAAGACGGATGGACGGACGTAGATAGATAAAGAGAGAGATAGAGATAGATAGATAGAGAGATAGACAGAGGCAGGCAGGCAGGCAGGCAGGCAGGTTAGCAGGCAGGCAGGCAGACCGACTGACAGACAGACTGACTGACCAACTGACCAACCAACTGACCGACCGACTGACCGCCCGACAAACAGGCAGACAGACAGACACAGGTAGGTAATACGCAGGCATGGTCACAGATGAAAGAAATGAAGTTAAAATCAATATTTTATGAGATATTCTGGAATGCCTACTGAAACACCCGTGCATTCTGTCTTTCCTTTATAGCCTTCATCGAAGTCATAGCATGGGTTCCATGAAAATCTATAGAGGTCATTTATATCTTCTATGTCTTTGAAGCTGCAATGAAAAATAATATATAATTTTCAACAGAATTTTCTACAATTTTAAAACTAATTTGACTGGGAGCAGTTTCTGCCTAACAGTTTCAAGCCAAATTCGCTTGAAAATATTCAACAGCTTTCGTGCATAGTTGTCTGGAATTTGAGACAATGGAATTATAAAGGTTAATTGGTTAAAATCATCGGCATCATCAGCATCGTCGTCGTCGTCAACGCAACCACCACCACCACCACCGCCACCACCACCACCACCACCACCACCACCACCACCACCGCCGCCGCCGCTGCCGTCACCACCGCCGCCACCGCCGCCACCGCCACTGCCACCATACCACCTTAGGCAGCAATGACTTCCAATCGGATTATGTTCAAAATATTCAACATTATGTTTAAAGGTGCATATTCACAGCAAAATTACTGAAAATAAAATCGTTTATATTGTATACTTTTAGAAGCTTAAACTGTGAACCTGTGTGTAATGACACGAAATAAATCTTAACATATGATGATTTCATTACGTATAAATTAACATAATTTTTTATGTTGCGAAATTGAAATAGAGGCTTGTGCATCATATATTAAGATTTATTTCGTTTCATTACACATAGGCACACAATTTAAGCCTATAAAAGTATACAATTGTAACAATTTTATTTTCAAGCATTCTAGTGTGAATATGCACCTTTATTATTTCTGAGCTGTACTGTCTGTCATGATGTTTGAGTAGTTATAAAATAGCAGTTCTGGCGCACTTCCCCCTGGATGCTCCGAAGAAGTGATTCACATCCCACAGGGCTTTCGGAAAAAAGGCGGAGAATCGTCAACTGCGCTATGCTCATAGGGACTATGGTGAAGGTGACCGCGCCTCCCACAAGTCGGATAGGAAAAGGCGGAAAGCCGTTCAACTGCGCTATAGCTGCGCTATACTCATAGGCCCCGTCCCACCCCTAAAATCGCGGTTCTGGCGCACTTCTTCTTGAATGCAATGACATAGGCGACTGCGCCTCCCACAGGGCCTTCAGAATCCTGGCGCTCTGACTGCGCTATACTCATAGGGGCTCTGAGGGAGGCGACTGCGCCTTCCACAGGGGTTTCAGAAAAGAGGCGGAGAATCGTCAACTGCGCTATACTCATAGGGACTTCGACCAAGGCGACCACGCCTCCCACAGGCGTTTCAGAAAAAGGCTGAGAATCGTTAACTGCGCTATACCCATAGTCCCCGCCCCAACCCCCAGTGGGGGCCACCAGCCTGCTCAGACCGAGCCAGCACAAAAAATTCATGCAAGGTGGGCACATGAACATCTATAATTTCGTATTAGAGAAATGACTTCCTAAGTAGGTCTTGCAATATTATATATTGAAAATGTCTATCCTCTGCGTTGAAGATAATATTTCCACCTTTCAAAAAGCTGAACAATCAGGTGTTCCATTAAGTAATGTTTTACAAATCGACTGGGCCCATATTCCAGCAAGGAAACATAGCGTTAAGTACGCGAGTGTCTTTATCGTGATAGATGGACATCGTTATCCATTACATTACCGTTTTAAGGGTGAGAAGCATGTAGGCCACTTAACAGCATCCCATGGTCGAAATTCCTCTACTCAACTTCAAGTTCAGAAATATCCAACCTTAAGGTATAAAAGGGTTGCTAAGCTTGATGAGAAAAGCAGCAATCTATATACATTGTGACTGATGAGAATATACATCTAGTCAGCACATCCGGGTCGATACACTCTGGGATTATTGATGGTTCTGCAGTTGTACTTTCAAGCATGGGAATTAGTTTACCAATGAAAATTATGGTAGACATCATTGAATCCCCTCCTAAAAGAAAAGCGTACGATATAGTAGACTTTTATTAACTCTAAACATAGATACAGCCTAAAAAACTGTCTTAGTTCTGCCATTGCCATTGCTGTCAGTGGATAGCGTCCTAACTCAACACCTGGTGGGGGTTTTCGGGCGAGTAACTTGTCTACTACTATTGCGAATGATAGGTCAGGAGAAGCTCTCCAGAACTCAAGTGATTTATTTGCATAGTCGCCCAGGTCATGTAATGAAATGGGCACTTTTCCCGCCATGCCACGCAGCCTATGCCATGCATAAAACTCTTCAGGATAACCCATGATTGAGAGTTGATTACCTCTACAGTTGCGTTTCTCTAATAGGCCACCACCTGCTGGTGGCCTATTCTAGAACTCCTAGTATATAACTATTTTAGTTGTATGCCTGTGATCAACCACATTACATACAGGCGTGATAACGTTGCAGCAAACAAAACTAAAAAAACCCTAAAAAAACCTATAAAACTCCCGGACCACACCTCTCTGGAAGAACTCTCGCAGTATCGCCAGCCTCTGGCCGGCCTCTCTCTATCTCTCTCTCTCTCTTTTTATCTCTCATTTTCTCTCTCTTTCTCTCTCTCTCTCTCTTTCTCCTCTCTTTATGAAGTTTTTTTTACTGCTTTCCCCGCTGTGGGGAACTCCCTTGTTGCTCCTAATTCTGTCATTACACCCCTACACTGGTACGTACCATTTCGAACTTGGTACCATCTAGCTGAGGTCTTTTGAGAGATTTGAACAATGTTTTTTTTTATCAGAATTCAATGATATTTATCTTTTATGAATTGTTGTGCAATAATAGCAAACAGATCAATTGGACTGATAACACACTGATAACTACAAGATTATTGACCACAGTCTATAATATATGTATACTTACTGACGGTAATCTGTAGGCGTATTCCCTCTGCCCTGTGAAACCGTGAATTCGGGAATAATGCATGTTGAATTACACTTTAAAATCGCAGGTACTGTTACAAAGATATAGACCTATGTATATTACAGCCGATGTGTGTGTACATATTAGAATATTCTAGATAACTGGTTATCAGCTAAATCTAGGTGATTTTTATAAATATAAAGCTATGCTAAATATACACATAGCTGAGATAGCTAATGCATTGGATTATATGCCGAATTACACTTCCAATTGCCGGTTCAAATCTCGCTATGTATTATTAGTGAAATATTATTCCCAATCATGTAAAATGTAATACAATCGTCATAAAACACCTACATACGACAATACTGCTACAAAAGATATATAGACCTAGCCGATATACATGTGTACATATCTTTCCTTAGAATATTCATATCATAGACAACGCATAACAGGTTATCAGCTAAATCCAGGTTGTTTTGTGTAATGCATACATAGCCACGTAGCTAATGCATTGGATTATATGTCGAATTATACTTAAAATCACTGTTTCAAATCTTGCTATGTGTTGTTATTGCAGATAGTAGCACAGGCTGGACAACTTGATGATCATGATGATGATTGATGACTATGATGATAATTGATGATGATGATGATTGATGATGATGGACGATTGATGATGATTGATGATGATGATGCTGATTTTGATGATTGATGATGATGTTGATGAATGATGTTGATGAATGATGATAATGTTGATGAATGATGTTGTTGAGTGATGATAATGTTGATGAATGATGTTGATGAATGATGTTGATGAATGATGATAATGTTGATGAATGATGTTGATGAATGATGAAAATGTTGACGAATGATGTTGATGAATGATGATACTGTTGATGAATGATGTTGATGAATGATGATACTATTGATGAATGATGATGATGGTGATGAATGATGATAATGTTGATGAATGATGATGATGTTGATGAATGATGATACTGTTGATGAATGATGTTGATGAATGATGATACTGTTGATGAATGATGTTGATGAATGATGATACTGTTGATGAATGATGCTAATATTGATGAATGATGTTGATGAATGATGATAATGTTGATGAATGATGTTGATGAATGATGATACTGTTGATGAATGATGCTAATATTGATGAATGATGTTGATGAATGATGTTGATGGATAATAATAATAATAATAATAATAATAATAATAATAATAATAATAATAATAATAGGATATTTATAGTGTGCTATAATTCCACGCAAATATTGCGTGCTCTAAGCGCTTACAATAATAAAATAAAATGATCATACAGTTGGATATGTCTGACGGAACAAAAACGTTTTAAGATTTGATTTAAATATAGCTAGAGTGGATGAAGATTTAAGACTAGCTGGAAGATCATTCCATTCTGTAGAAGCAACAAAAGCAAATGTTCTGTGACCATAGGTTTTTGATTTAACTTTCGGAATTTTAAGCAGGTTTAGATTTGCAGATCTAAGTGGCCTGCTTGGCGATGGATCATGGATGATGATAATGTTGATGAATGATGTTGATGAATGATGATAATGTTGATGAATGACGATAATGTTGATGAATGATGTTGATGAATGATGATACTATTGATGAATGATGATGATGGTGATGAATGATGATACTGTTGATGAATGATGTTGATGAATGATGATACTGTTGATGAATGATGTTGATGAATGATGATAATTTTGATGAATGATGTTGATGAATGATGATAATGTTGATGAATGATGTTGATGTTGGTGATTATAGACATAATGCTGGATCACAAATACATGCCATGGAAAAACTGACTGTCTCCATATCACACAAACACGTAGTCATGACCAGTGTCACATCGACATGAGGGAATTACCAACAAGCTCTTCCAGCTGTCTTGGCAACACTCACTTGGCAGAACGCTAAAGTTCCTACCATCTGCACCTCCGCAGACTCTAGCATGCTCACATGTGACACAGAGAATCTGGTGTTGTAGCGGGAACTGTACCTGCAGACAACCCCGCCCTACCATTTCTACACCATAGAAGTGGCAGGTAGACTCACTTGGCTTACGTGGGTGAAATCTGTCATAGATATTTTTTCTCAGATGATCACGGAAGGGATTGTACTGGGGCTCATCTCGGAAGTGGGAACGACTTGTCATCTAATATTATAGCTGTCTCAGTAGTCCTGGCATCCACACTCAGTACCATGACAACGAGAACAGATACAAGCAATAGTGGTGCTATCATGTTGGCTCTATATATGGAGGGTTAAACCGAACAAGGTGAACCCCTCAAGAAATATCTATGGCATATCGAGTCCTATGCCATCCTCGATGGTGATCTTCATCCCATCTGGGGCCGTTCTTGGCTGCTTCACTTTACCACCAGCTAGAAGCCACAACTCTAGCACAATGGGTGTTGTTTGTGGACTTGTGAGCCCGATACACTCGAGCAACTTCACTGAGCCCTTCGTCTTCGAGGAGTGCGACACACCCTCTATCCGTAAGACACCCTCCTGACTATTGATAGCTTCCTCCGGTCCATCACAGGGGTGACGAAGCAGGAGCTTTCCTCCAGTAACCCCATTCACTACAACTACAGTTGTGCCCCATCCTATATAGGTAAGGAAAGATGTCCCCATGTTATAAAGCTTCCGGATCATGCCATGCTTCTTCACAACACTGGAGAGTAGGGTGACCTCCAGGTCAATAACTGCTGGAGGTCTATATAGTGGCACCCACGCTCGCCACTTACCACCAGGTCCAGCGCAATACCACACACACACACACCCACCCACACCCACACCCATACCCACCCACCCACCCACCCACCCACCCACCCACCCACCCACCCACCCATACACTCACCCACCCACACACACACACACACACGCACGCACGCACGCACGCACGCACGCACGCACGCACGCACGCACGCACGCACGCACGCACGCACGCACGCACGCACGCACACACACACACACTAGAGACAGATTAAACAATGACGTCAATGGTACAGATTGTAAAGCAACTCCCGGAGAGCCAGGCGAGTCTCCAGAAGGTGGAGACGCTGCCCAAAAGCAATACCCAGAAGCTACTGAGACAGACAGTACGTAGCCGCGAATGTGGCCATGGTGAAGATGACAGGTGGTAATGAGGTTATTCCTGTCGCTGGAGCCGCTGTCCTCGCTACAGTGGCGAGTGTGGTTGTCGACCACTGTCTAGGAATAACACAGCCCATCAGTGGCGCATCCTATACTGTTGCCGCCAAGATCATGCGTGAATGCATCCCTCTAATGGAAGCAGCGGTTCTAGGGATTGCAACGAGTGCTATGGCCGAGATCATCGTGCCCTATGTCTAGGTTTAAGCTGCTATGTATAGCAATATATTGTGTACCACAACAATGTCTCTGTCACTCACAGACCTAGAGAGCAAAGAGCTAGGTGATCTCGCTCACTTGGGTGAGGCACGCCTCAGTTCAGAAGACACTGTTGCCCGTATCTCCTTCCTAGACTTCGATGAGAAGGGAGAACCTCGAGAGATCTGAGGTACCATCCCAGCCATAGATCTCATCGGAAACACTAACACAGTAGGGCAATCAGCCATCAACAAGGCCAAGACTGTATACAAGGGGATGGACATCAAAGACAGGGCAGTGATGCTCGGTATGCTCGGAGTCGACGAGGCTGGTGCCATCAAGGTTATGGCAGAGTCCTACGCACAGGACCTGGTTAAGGATCTCCTGAAACCACGGAGCTCATTCCAAGGAGATGGGGGAGAATCCCAAGGTAGGCACCATCAGCCTGGGCCATGTCACGGTGGATGGCCAAGCGAATGCAGCAGCACAGCTTCAACTACCTGAGGTGAAGAGTCAGGATTCTTTGGCCTGCCGTTTAAGATCACATAATAAGCATGGCTGCTCGAGCTTGCATCATATGGATACTCGAGGTGCTAGACACTGCAGGTACTGACACAGGCCCTCTGCGTTACCTTCTCAGCTGTTGTTGGGATTTCATGCTTGATGCCTCTATCGAATCCTTCATATCCGCTGGTGGTACGATGCTACCCACACAGCAGGCAAAAAGCTGGTACAGGAAGTACTGCCATTTAATTTCCCAGATATAGACGAGGCTACGGCTGAAAAGCTGTTAAAAACCCTTCATGCACATGTGCAATATGTCAGTGCCATACAGTAATAGACCAAATGATGTCGGTCAGGTGGTGCTGATCATTGACCCATCAGGACATGGGAACACATCTTGCTGCGGGCCCTGGGTACCGAACATCTTCAATCTCGATACATCCTCCTGGTGTCCAACTCTGCCACTGAGGCGGTCGACAATAACGATCAGTGGTACAATGGTCCAATCACCAAGACGCACAACCTGCAAGCACTGATGGAGAAGCTGCTCGTGGCTCGACTAACTGAACCATTTGTTTCTAGTTATCGACGACGCCGTGATGGACCAGAAGACAGTCACATACCTCAGCAACATCACCAGATGCATTCGGCACAACAAGATCACTGTCTTCATCCTCTTTCAGAAGTACACCCATGAGATATCACCAGATATCCGGCACAATGCGAGGCTCCTGTACTTTAGCTCGAAGAGTGGTCATGCCCTGCTTGAGACAATATACGACAGCCTGACCCTCAAGGAGACCAAGCAAGACTTCATTACAGGCATGTAGAAGGTCACAGATCTATACCTCTTTATCTTCAGCAACAAGGAAACAGGGGAGCTCGCACATTTCAAGCCCTCACGGGAGAAGGCTAAGAACTTCAGCTACAAGTTGAATTCCACCAGGAAGCTCACTTGTCAGTCGGGTCGACATGCATAACTGTTGTGTCAGTCTGGATGTTTTTTCAGGCTTGAGGAACCGCTGTTTCGTCCACGGTTTCCGCTGCTTCGTCTATAGACTCTGCTGCCTGAGGATCAGATAGTTGTTTCTGAAACTCTATCCACTGAGGATCAGATTCCCCAACTCTCTTCCTCTGAACCTTCTCGTGGAAGATCCACTTCACCCATGTCTTCTTAGCATTTGCCTTGAGGTAGGTTTTGATGAGGTAGTCCTGGTAGTTCTTGGGGAACTTTAGAAATTCGTTCAGATTACTCTCTATCTGCTCGCACCCTCTTTCATTGGCCTCCTTTCTACCTTCGGTATGGCCGGAAGCCAACCCCTCCTCTCTACCTTCCGTATGGTCGGCGGCCAACCCAGTGACATGCCCAGACTCACGGCTTTCAGTCACACGCGCACCGACCTCCTCTCGGAAGTAACCTAGGGCTCCAGTCTATGTATCATCCAACATCCGGTGTTCATCATTCCTGTGGATATCGAATACACTATCCCACTTCTCTACCATTAGCAGATCTTTGGGATCAACCCTAGCCTTCTGGAGAGCTAGAATTACAGACTCTTAGTGGGTGTTCTGGGGAAATCTAGTGACCTGCCCTGTGCACTGTCAAACTTCTGGTAGAGCATCCGAGTCAATAATTCCTTTGTACTATGGGGCGATGTGGTCTCCTCTATGTCAGTCAGTATCTCCACATCAGATGGAGGTGGGACCTTGGCTCGCTCGTGGATAATGTTGACGTCGCAAAGTAGGCGTCGGACCTTGTCAATCGGGAGCAGGGTCTGGCCACCATCTGCTTTCTTCTTGGGGGTGGTCGATGTGTTCCATCTGCCACCCATTGGTTTCTGCCCTCCAAAGATGATCTGCTGGAGAACTTTACCAAACATCACCGTTTAAACCTGTATATACTGACGTTTAAACATGCAGCAGTATGCACAGCATCCAGATGGGGCAGTTGAACGCATGGCCTCACACCACACTGATCCTCGGAAGGACTGACTGACAGTCATTCGACCTAGTATCCATGATGCGAACCCTTTATCCACAGTGGGAAAGTTCATCGACTTCACCCTCTTGGGACAGATCCATGAGATTAGGAACATGACGCTCAAGTTTAAGCTCAAGAGCACAGTGGTGAAGGCGGTAGAGCTCCCACAGGTGGTGAGTAGGTGGGAGATTATGCAGAGCAACAACACCCTGGACAACACCTATGTGAATGATGAGTACCGAGTCCTGGCTCCACTGGCTCGTGGACCTTCCTACTACGCGAGGGGGAAAAGGTACTATGCTGTCGGATATGATGAAGGCTTCACAGAATTCGACTTATAACCAGACATAGAAACACCTGTCACGGTGGCACTCTTCTCCCTCCTCGAGAACACACATGTGAACCCCGCCTTAATGCAGGAGAAGCAGTTCCTACGGGTGTACACCGAACATCTTCGGGATGTAACGATGACCTCTCCACGACTTCAGGGGTGGCATGATGAGAACGACCAAGCGAGAGCATCAGCAGGTCCATGCCATGGATAACCAGCGTTTAGAGTTGACATTACAACGAGGCGCCTCTGAATGCGTAGCTGTAGCAGTCTTGGTTCAGAAGGGAGGGGTGGTCCAGGAGGTGGGGGAGCTAGACGACTTCAAACTTATGGTGGCTGGGACCAACATTCTCAGTGAGGGGTGCGATCTGGCTGATTGCTGTCTCTATCGGCAGGAAACGAAGTTGTATGCTTTACTCCGCCTGACCAGTGGCCACGATGATCTCGAGTGGGCGCTCGAATGGCCAGACGGCCTGCGCCACTTCAGAGGAAGGGACATCCTGGCTAACCATGGCAACTAGCTCAGCTTTCACATTGGGAACCTGTTCAGAGAACGAGGGGTACTCGCCCAGTCAGAGTAGTCGTGCTGTACTTTGGATATAGCAAGGTTCACTTCTCACACAATGGGGGTATTTAAGCTGCTAGCTCCATGAGCCGCATAGAGCATAACTCCAGCAGCTGTCCCAGCTACCACCGCTGCTACTACTATGGCATCGACGGTCTTCTGACCTGCTGATGCCACATAGTCGAGCGTCGGCTCAGAGAGCTTTACAGCCTCGTAGTACTCATCGAGACTCGCATCAGCGTCTTGGATGTTCCAGGTGGCTTGAGCCTTTTGTTGCCATCGGCGTGCCTCCCTTTGTTGCATATGCTCGAGTGCCTTGCTGTACTTAATCTTCTCCTTAGACAGCTTCTCCATCGGCTGGTTATGACGTTTTCTCTCTACCTCCGCTGCCTTATGGTCAGCGAAGCTGAACCCCCAGTTCGCCAATGCAAACACGCCTGCATTCAAGATTGCGGATGCCATGTCTCTATATAGCGAGTTTAAATTCACCATATTGTCAGCAGGAACTATAAGCAATGCACGAACCGGAAGCTTTCGAGGATCCAGTTGAGGACTACGATGAGGATGATTATGACGAAGACAATGATGAGGATGCCTATGATGAGGATGCCTATGATGATGTAGAGCCAGAATCCCGCCGACTAATCCACCGAGCCAAGGGAATTTATCATACCTACGTGAAGGGCTCTCTTGGCTCACTAGCAGCAGTTGGGGCTCTGATTGTTCTGTTCACGATGAAGGCTGGCGAGACGGTCCGCAAAATCGCCAACAATGCTCTCCATGGAGATGAGAAGATCTCTGAGGCTATTCCAGGGGGTAGGAGCATTCTTTGGCATTGCCGGTCCATGGCTCTCATGTGTTGCGATAGCAGTCATCTGGGCTGCAGAACATTTAAGACATGTTATATAATATATATATATATATATGTGTTCACAGGTATTCGAAGAGGTGCTCATCCGTGGGAACCGCTGTCAGATGAACAACGGTCGTCTGTTTATCTGTCTACAGTTTGCCAGAGCTGTACAGGAGAGGACAGGTGTTGACATCAGAGATGAAGTCCGAGAGTTCACCCATGATCTCTCTTGAGGATCTTTATTACCAGGCTGATGTGCTGTTCCTTCCGCATGACAGAGTCTGTTCTGGAAGAACATGTAAGGCCTACAAGTACACCCTCATCATCGTCGATGTCGCCAGCAGGTTCAAGTCCGCAGTGCCGCTTATGGATAAGTCCGCACATCAGGCAGCTGCTGGGTTCCAGAGTATCTATGAGGACCTGCAAAATCCCTTCCAGTGCCCAGAGTTACTGCAAGTGGATGAGGGTAAGGAGTTTAGAGGTGAAACTGTGCCCCTCATGCGGAAACATGGTGTGGCGATTAGACGAGGCGAGGTGGGACAGCACTGTGCCCAGGCTATCATTGAGTAGTGGAACCTGACACTGGCAGAGAGGCTGTTCCCACATCAGTATGCTCAGGAGATGGCTGTTCCAACTGGCGATCATTCCAGAGTATGGGTGAGAGGGTTGCCTGTTGTGGTAGTGAGATCCAATGCTGAGGTCACTAGGCTGATAGGACAGAAGCCTGTCAATGCCATTCAGCAATCCTATGTGGCCCAACATCGATGTTCTGTTCAAGAGCTGTGCTCAGAGGATAGACTTCCATCGAATTCCCTGGTTCGGTATTTGTATGAGTTGGAGGGTGGACGTAGGACAGTGACTGTCCCAAACTGGTCGATAGATGTACGCAAGATTGACAGGTATGTGGATACGGCTGGACAGCCTATGCTGTACTACCTGGCATGCCAGCACGGAGTGCGGAGCAGTCCTAGGCGGCCGTTTGTACGAGAGGAGCTTCAACTAGTCCCTCCAGACACTCAGCTGCTGCCATCTACAGTTCTTTGATGAAGGCATCCCTGTGACCATATGCCAGGGTGTGAATACCATCTGGAGCGATCCATCGCTTGGTGTCTAAGGGATTGAGGCTGATCTGGTTCTGGTGGCGCCCATAGATGTGGTGGCCCTCACTCCTCAGCATATCCATACCATGGTGAAAGACCTTACCCTCCAAGAGACATTCTTTGTACTGGCGAATCTGATTCTTGACGACAGCCCTGCGTACCCCCTTTGCCTTTTTGATCTCCTGTTCATCTGAGCGCTTGATTGAATACATCTTCGGATGCAGGCCAACAAACTCCTGAATTGGTACACCAGCACACTCATCCTTCATCTTGCCCAGGACCTTTTTGTTGACAGTACGGTGTAGTAGGCATGTTACTGGATAGTCGCGTGTGTCATAGAGGTCACTTCTGGATGCCATATCAGCATAGATGTCATCGGTCTCAACCTCCAGCAGAAGACTGTCTGTGCCAGTATAAAGGAGATTGACCCTGGTGCCATATTGCTCCTTAAGGTGTTTGGATAGATACATATAAACCGGGCGGTTCAACACCAGGCTGGTCTTGTACATGCGGAGAGTAGCTAGATCATCATCAAACACCTTTGCCTGGGCGAAGTTGGGCTTGTCTATGAGCCGCCTCAGCCTGTCCTCCTCGGTTGACCATACCAGCTTGACATCCACTCACTTGCGTAAGTTCTCCATGGTCTTACAAAAAATGATGCTGTTCATCAGCTTGTAGAGCTCCTTCTCAAAGTCGCTGTTGGCCTTCTTAAGGAATTCTGTTTTAAGTCGGATGTAAGGCTCCATCCATAGGGCCTGATTGAAGCGTAGAACCCTGTGTATTTTCTTCAACCTCATACCCATGCTGAGATAGAGCTTTAGGTTGTGGTAGTGCAGGACATAGCGCCATTTGTCTTTCAGATTAGGTACCAGTTTTTCTGCTGGCATTTCCACTTTGCCCAATGCACACTGATACTCTGAGAGCCACTCTCCCTTCACCTTCATCCGTTCAGGCGCCAGTGGGTAGGCATTGTGCATGTCATGCAGTTCTTGTCGGTACTCAAGATCAACCTCTCGGATGTAGCCCTTTTCATCATCATCAGGATGTTGTGTAATCTCTTTGACATCAATGTCCTCCACCCACTCACCCCCCCCCCCCCCCCCAGTTGGTAGGCATTGGCTCATTGCCCAGCCATAGAGATTGTTGGCATCCAGATACATGATGTGGCTTGTCGGCTATTGTGGATTATAGCCAGCTATATATGGGTTGTTTGCTTTAGCACAGCATTTGCTGACCATTGATACACCACCTCTGAGTCCTTTTTCTATGAAGCGATGCATATCCTAGTCTGTTAGGAGCTCCAGCTCTACACCTGTTTTCCTTAGAAGTGCACCCCATCTCAACCCCAAGCTCGTGTAATAATGTGCTGGGTCCAGACGATACTGCTGGAGGCATGTGATACGGAAGTTCTCAAAGACATCTGCGAGAAGTAGAGTGTCAGTTCTCAGATAGAGATCATGATAGTCACCCATGGTCTGGCAGCCGAACTCGGCCCAGACAGCATGTACGTGGTTGTAGTCGCTGTCAGATATTTCGCCAGAGAGTTTAATGTAGAAAGCAGCTTGAGGTGGAAGAGACGTCTCATTGAAACGGTGCCACCCATCCATGTGCTCATAGGAGTATACACCTTTGCTGAGCAGGAGCTCATATGCGGTACCATACTGTTTTGTAAGTGGGAACGCTGTGGAACTAGCTACCAACTTGTCAGGTGATGCTGAGATGAACTGGGCCGAGTCGATGAACTGCAGCCGACGGAGGCTGAAGGAGATGTACTTCTCCATAGTGTTGGGGATGCAGTTGATCTTTCCCTTTGTTTGGGAGATGGCCTGCATGATGAGGTGAGAATCATACCCGCGCAGGTTGTGGAACACGACTGTGATGGTGGTGGTATTAGGGTTGAGGCGCAGGTTTAGATTACACACAGTGTGTGCTGCTCCCGGTAGAGGCCAATGATGTGGCAGTGATCTCTGACACTATCTCCATTTAATGGTCTGTCGCATACATGGCAAATGACTGCGGTTTTATGAGCTCGCCAGTCCTCTCTAGTCATCTCCATCGGCTTAGGGTTGGCGAGCATGGTCTTTATCTTCTCTTCTTCCTGTGCCAATCGATCCAGGAAGTGTTTAGCTGCATCTTCTCCTCGATACAAGACTGGCGGTTTACTCGCGCCATCACAGCGGACCACAATGTATGAGAACCCACAGATCTCATGGTGTTGTGTTTTCTGTGTGTTGCTCTGAGCTGGATTCGCCTCTGGCCCCTCAATCTTGGTTATTAGGGGTGGGGGGCGGGCCTATGGGTATAGCGCAGTTGACGATTCTCTACCTTTTTCTGAGACCCCTGTGGGAGGCGTGGTCGCCGTTGTCGTAGTCCCTATGAGTATAGCGCAGCTCTGCCTTCCAGCAGCCAGTGTGCCAGGATTCTGAAGCCCCTGTGGGAGGCGCGGTCGCCATTGTCGTTGCTTTCAGAAAGGAGTGCGCCAGAACCGCTATTTTAGGGGTGGAACGGGGCCTATGGGTATAGCTCAGTTGAACGGCTTTCAGCCTTTTCCTGTCGGACTTGTGGGAGGCGCCGTCGCCTTCGCCATAGTCCCTATGAGCATAGCGCAGTTGATGATTCTCCGCCTTTTTTCTGAAACCCCTGTGGGAGGTGAATCCGACGGAGTCGGATTATCCAGGGGTGCGCCAGAACCGCTATTTTGTAACTACTTGTTTGTATTTTCCTCCAATAATTAGGATCACCGCGATGCGATACATTGCTGCAAAGCTTATAACGCGCTCTGCCACCGGGCCATCCCCACCCCTGAATCGGCCACTGTGTACATTGTTGACAATTGACTTGCTTAATATGTCATATAGCATTAGATATAATGATTAGCATTTCCAATATGGTTCGTTGATCAAGTTTAAACTACCCATACGACGGTGCTCCTTCATAGCGTTCTTATTCCTAAAAGAAAAAGAAAATGACGTCATTATCTGGGATTACCCTTTTCAGCCTGACCAATCTGCTGTCAGATGTCTATGAATGTCATAAGGCCCTTATCTCCGCCACGGTGAGGACGTGTCTGTGAGTCTATAACGATATATCAAACACTCTCTGTCAATAAACGTCTCCCGCACGTTGGGGATGCGTGTGCGGAATGTTGATGAATGGAAACGTATACACACACAAATTTGAATTAAAATGATACTATGGAATATTTTGAACATAATTGGATTGGAAGCAAAGTCTTCCAATCCAATTATTTTCAAAATATTCAACAGAACATTTTTTACATCGTTTTCAAGATTGGTTTCTTTTGGAAACATGTTGACTGATTCATGAGTTGTCCTATTAGTGTGTAATTTGAAGTTACACAGGGACCCCAAACACTAAAGCAAAAAAGAATTTCCGTGTCGCTTTTTGGTCTCTGGAAATTTGGGGTCACTGTGCATATGCCCTTGTTGCACTGCCTTAAGTTCGGCCCTAATATACTCGACATAATTTATTTCCTTAATGGCATTATAAAAATGTAAATTTACCTCGTAATGTTTATGCATGGCATATTCTATCACCTTATTTTGACAACAATGTGACTGGTAGTGGTCGGGGGCGTACCCACAAATTGCTTTCAAAATATTAAGCATATCCAGCGTTAAACTCCGTGGAAAATGTGGTCTGTAGACATTCAGCAGGCAGACAGTTAAGCTATATGATGCGCTCGACAAGCAAATAGTTGACAATAGTAAACAAGTATTCACAGGTCAACACCCGCATCTACTTACATAGGTTTGGTTCTATCTGTGCTGGCGAGGTTAGCCAAGTCTATTACGCCCTCCGATGACTCGCATGAACATGAATTGATTTTCTCGCACGCACCATTAATCATATGAGGAAGCGCGCCGAAAAGACACACTAGTAACAGTTTCATTGCAATGTTAAATGAGATCGTTGCCATGGTTATTTAAATAAATGCAAATTACCACCGAAACAAGTCGTGGTAAGTCTGGAATGTTAATTATCTCTTACAAAATTAGATAATTCACACATAGGTTTCCATCTTTGCCGCTGAAACACTACGCAGAATTAACAACAGAAATTCCCGAATCTCGATTCGTAGACATTCATACATGTAAATTGCTAAATATTAATTTCGAAACTAATTTGACGCAATAAGCAAGAACAGTTTCTAGTCAAATTAGCTTCAAAATATCAAACGAAAGTTTTTCTACATTGCAAAAGATTTTTTCGTATCTCATCCTTCAAAGGGATAACAGACATAAAAATATGAATTTATTCTGGTCTCTTCTTTTCCATCTAAATAGATATCTCTGGTTGGTCCAGTTGTCAATTATATTCATTGAAAATAGCAGTAACCCTACGAGAAAGTTATCTTTGGAAGAGAAAATGCCAAAACAAACGAATGCGCAAATATCGTGATTTTGTAATAATCTCGGAGAAAACGGATAAGAGACGGTGCACAGTAAAAAATCCTAGATACACACGCATTCAAATAACGTTAACAAATTAACTATTTGAACCTGACTGGCCGAATGTCAAAAATCATTTTTCAATATACAAAATTAATGTTCTGTTGGATATTTTGAAATTAATTTGAAAGGGAGTCGTTGTTGCCTAAGGCAGCAACGGCTCACTGTCAAATTGGTTTCGAAAAAAGTCAAGTTTACCAGTATGCTTGTTTTGAAATATATATTACTGAATTTCAGGGTCCAAGTGTATATATATAGCCTAATTAAGTTATATCTAACACAAATGTTAAATTTACAACACCTGTAGTTGAGATTTAGAACGTATAAACTAAATTTAAATCCGTGCAATAGCAACGAAAGCAAAATTTAATTTTTAATTACTAAATTCAAACACGTCAATTTAGTAACTGGGTAATTATAGAGTACAACTCGTAGGCTTACGTATTAAAATTTTACAATTAGTCATACACGTACTACAGATTCACAATTAGCTTAGACAAACATGATACGGGATTTTGACCTTTGTCACGTGAATCCGGTATCTATTGCCGATCGGCATCTATATAATAATCATATGACTTTGGGAGGTGAGATGGGTGAGTGGGAAGGGTGGGTGGGTTGTAATACATCTGTGAAATATTGCCCTCGGTTACCTCTGACTCTTATAGTTCTGCATGCCATTAACAATAGATGTGATTTTGGGGCATAATTATGCACTAAACGTGCGTAATTTAAAAAGAACAGTGGGGTGTAAGCTTTTGTTGTCTAAAGTCACATCGCTTACAGCATTTAGCAACGCTGTTTTCAAAATAAGTAACTATATCATTCTGTATTTTTAAATGGAATAAGATAATGGTAAATCAGCATTAAGCGCGTTAATGATTAGAACTGTTAGTTATTGCTATTGATACAGTGAGGAGATAAACGGTAGCCTCGGCTTAAGTGATAGATAGGGGAGACCGGGGCACAACATGACACGAACATTTATATGGCAGCCAACCTTAGTCTTCGCTCGCAACTTTACTTTGTGTCTGACTCTCAACAATATACATAGGGCAATACTTGTACAATTCTAATTGGCTTATTACGGGCCAATGCCACCTTGTATCTCATGTCACGTTGTGTCCAGGTCTTTACTGCATTGTGTAAACCAACACGTTTCATTTAAATGTCAGCAGTGAGCGGGTATTATTGTGATACTCAAGTAGTGTATGATGTAGTATCAGTATCAGTAGCAGTAGCAGTAGCAGTAGCAGTAGCAGTAGCAGTAGCAGTAGCAGTAGCAGCAGTGGTAGTGGATGGTGTTAGTGGTGGTGCTGGGTATCTCCTCAAATAAATAGAATCATCAACTACAAACAGCATGGGACTTCTAAAAGGCAGCAACATCCAAACGACGGCGGTATACTGATGGCCCTGTAGTAGATAAACAATCAGCAGAGGAAAAATCATTAGCACATCTATCAAAGTGACCAACGTGAAAACCGCACCAAACTACGCAAGGACGCAATGACATCCTGCGCCACATCAGTGAACGCTTAAAAGAGCGGACTCCCTAGCAGATGAACTCACTGGCACGGATGACTGTCACAACATGTTTCGGGCAGCCCGAGCCCTGAAAGTTACGAACTACACACCACGCTCAATGAACACAACTCTGACGGGCGTTATCGGGACTGACGAGGAAAAAGCCGACACTTTCGAGGAACAGTTGGCTGACCAAGATGATGAGCTATTGTACTCGTTTGTTTTGTGACCTCCACACCATTACTAACACCAACTAAAACAGCAAACGCTGAGAAGTCACTCCAAGCCCTGAAAATGGACGTGCACGAGCAATCCAATTATTTAAATCCGCTAATGGCAATACACCGAGCACGCGCATTATCAATTCAGCTGTTATGCACCACCTTCCCGTCGATGCAGTAGGCCAAGGCACCCTTATCGCGTCACCCAAGCACAAAATTCCACCAAGCCAATCTGGTGTCCCATTGTTCTCCTTATCAGAGACAATCAGAGCCGGATGGAGACTACTAGGGGCGCAGGGCTATTAAGTTTCTGGGGCACCATCAATTTCAGACAACAAAGATTACACAACAGTGCGGGTCAGTGTGGCTGGCGGGTAGGGGTGGGGATGGGGGGGGGAGGTGTTTGGGCTCTGGCCACTGATAAACTATGTACACTACTACTACTACTACTACTACGACTACTACTACTACTACTACTACTACTACTACTACTACTACTACTACTACTACTACTACTACTACTACTACTACTACTACTACTACTACTACTACTACTACGGCTGCTGCTGCTGCTGCTGCTGCTGCTGCTGCTACTGCTGCTACTACTACTACTACTACTACTACTACTACTACTACTACTACTACTACTACTACTACTACTACTACTACTACTACTACTACTACCTTCCTTTGAAATTACACACTGTTAGCTCACCTGGCCTGAAATACCAAGTGAGCTTATGCTATGGCGGCCGTCCGTCCGTCATCCTGGTACCATTCAGACTTTTTTCAGAATTCTGATTCGTCAATTTTTTTCGGTGAAAATCATAGATTTTATGAAAAATTTACCGGAAAGTGTCAAGATGCTAAAATTTACTGGATATCGCTTAAAATACTACTTCTCATTAACTGCTTAGGCGATTTCCGCCAGACTTGGATGGAAGAACCCTCTATGGTGGCAGATTTCAGATCTAGTATGCAGAATTTTGATTGGTCAGTTTTTGGGTGGCCATCTTGGATTATCCGAAAATTTTCCATGTCTTTAAATGCAAATGGTTCAAACGCTAATGGTCCAGGTGAGAGCCACATGCCCTTGGGCCTTTTGTTATTATAAAAATATTACAACGGACAAAAGAAATTTAGTGCAAATTTTAAGGGGTGAGTGGGCAAACAGTGGGGCCCCACGGCTTCAGCCCCGCCAGCCCTTGCGTAAATCCAACTCTGGAGACAACAACGATGACTTCACTGGATCATGTCAAACTGGCTTTAAACGTGGACGCAGCTGCGCAGACATTGTATGGGTTCAATGCATGATTGTGTCAGTAGTCACTGCTGCTTGCGGACACCAAGATGAAAGTACGGGTTAAGTCAGTGAAGTCTGCAGGGTTTGAGACATCAATCGGCTCCCCACAGGATGATTCACATGATACCTTGTTGCTGGGCTCTTCACCTATTACCTTGCTGCCGCATTGAAATCTGTGCGGGAAAATTCCATAAGACCAAACCCCAGTATCCATCCTGGGTATGCCGACAGAGATGGAATATGCCGACGACGTGGACTTCATAGCCAAGGAAAAGAAACCCCATGACGAACTAATCCAAATCGCTGAAAGCAAACTAAAAATTGAGGATCTATTTATGAACTAATCCAAAACAGAGTTCACTCACATATACCTATCCACAAAGCATGAAACTAAAGAAAATGACGATCCACTTCGTGGCGGAGAACCATGGAAGAAAAGCAACAGCATGGCTCACCGCTCCGCTGCATCGCTGACATTGCTGCACGCAGCGTCATGAGGAAGATAGTCCTTTTGGAAGCTATGCATTCGTAGAGCAACGATTCCCTGGCAAAAAACTGCGTTATACGACGTAACAGCTCTAAATGCAGCCCCATTCAATATTGATGCCTGTCACTGCACACACCTTCGCACCATCGCTGGACATCAATGGCCAGACAGCATAATTTCCAATAAATGGCAATGACTCACTATACAAGATATGTAGTACATCGTTGCTGTCCGTGATGGTCGCCCAACAAAGATGGTCCGTGTCTGGCCATTAACTATTTAATGACTAAATTTCTTAGAAAAATCGAATTATTTACTTGTTGAATGCCCATTTACAGGCCAAGAGAAGACCGATTACCGAGTCAGTCATTTCAGTGGTAAAATTTCAAAAAGCGTCTTCTCTTAGCCTGTAAATGGACATTACTCAAAACCACTACAGAGGCCGGTTTTGGCCGGTTTTGTCACGAAAGGGTTAAGAATACCAGAAGACACACCAGCACAGAGGTCCCTGGAATTCTCCTTACTGTGAGCCAATAAATATAAAGCCAGGAAAGGACATCATTGCATTAATATGTTAAGCATTCCGCGAGGTGATCTGAGAAATGCAGGACTCTGTACACTTAGATCAAGAATGGACCTGAGGAAGCTAAAGATTTTGGTTGATGTCAAGACACGGTGGTCAGAAGCGAAGAAGAACCGATTGCAGTTGTAAGATGTTTCTACTACTGTTGATGTAACCTTGAATGCATACTAGCGCTGACTACCTGTTGCCACCTAAATTCCCCATGGAGAGTGTATCTTCTACACAAGCCTTCTAATACAAAATGTAACTTGCGTCCAAAGGGAGATTTGACATTTATTACGTGTGCACGTTCACGCGCATGCCTGCGGTTGTGTCTATTTGTGCGAGTACGTGGGTGCGTGATTGTGTGTGATCGTGTGCGCGCGTGCGTGTGTGCGTGCGTGCGTGCGTGTGTTGCTGTGTGTGCGTGCGTGCGTGCGTGCGTTGACGCATGATGGATCTTTCCAGTTTTGCTATGGCCCGCCATCTATAGCTAAGCTCTACCCACACCTAGGTCGTGTTGGGATCGAACGATCTCTGAACTCACTGAATATCAATTTCTAGAAAACTATGCAGGTAAGCTGTTGAATATTCAACAGCATATTTCTTAAATAGTAAAGACATAGAATTCATACATTAAGGACGTAATTGATTATGCCCTCATCCTACACGTCCACGTAGTTTACTATGACGTCATAAGATGGACGGATAAACTGGAGAGTTCCATTGTATGAGTTGTCATTAATGTTCTTGTTGTGTAAGCTTTCATTGATTCCCTGCATGCGTGTCAGTCAGATTATTTAGAGCTGCCTCGTTCTAGTCTTGTAGAACAATGTCAGTGTCTTATAACTGTGTGGGCCGATGTAACTTAGACACATGACATATTTGCCAACTCTAAAATATCTATAAAGTTAACAAAGACAGCTTCAACGCCAAAAGATGGAATCGTTTATAAACAAACACAAACTACGCACGTACCCAGAGCTGTCTCAGATGCTTGGATAGCAATGATGAATCCAGCCTCTTGATCAATCAATCATATGACGTAAATTCAACTACGTCAGATGCAGACCTGCCGTCATAATCAATTACGTCATGAATGACGCAATTATGTCCGTCATAAACGCTTTACTATTTACTAAGCATTTCGCGGAATATTTCGGAACTAATTTGACTGGGCGCTATTGATGCCATAGGCAACAACAGCACCCAGTCAAATTAGTTTCAAAATAGTCAAAGGCTTACCTGTATAGTTTTCTGGAAATTGAGATTCAGAGTTTGCAGGGATCGATCGATCCCAACACGGGCAAAGCATGGGTGGAGCTGAGCTAGAGTTGGCGGGGCACAGATAAAACTGGATTACTCCAAAGCTAGCATCAATACATACGTCCAATCATCCATTTAACACAACGTGTTGATCATATTGAACATTTCCTAAACAGCCCGAAAGGGGTGTGGGGGGGGGGGGGGGGGTCTGTAGAGCCGCGAATCGTAAAAATTGTCGCAAAACGTAAACATTAACGCAAAACGTATAAAAATAACGTAATTCTTAATGTTTTTTTCTTTTTTTTACGAAAAAAGACGCAAAACGTAAATATGCCGAAATTTTTTATTACGCTTCGAGGCTGTAGTACGTTTCACGGTCACTAGGAGCGCAAAAAGTAAAATTCCCTCAAATCGTAAAAATGGCTTCCGAGTTTCGTACACCTGTTTATTTGATAATTTTCATGGTCAAATGACATGACTATAAATGACATCACAATCAAATGACATCACCTTAATAATGACCTCACAATCACATGCCACCAAGTTAAAGCTGCTATGTCACAGTATTTCATTATTGCAAATCAGTCTGTAGGCTGTCTACATCATCTCCTTGTGTCAGGAGAAGTTCATATATGAACAATGTCGCCAATAATACGATGTAATTCCACAGTTACCACAATCGTCAAATAACGCATTTTTACAACCATTAATAAATATTCATGCAGGGAAATCCCTCTTATCACGTGACATATTTTTGGTTTCGCTTTTGTTTTTTCAACTGGTGTATTTCGCTATTGTGATTAAACGGATGCACCATTAGTAAATACTATTAACGACTAAATTAAATGACAGGCTAGACTAAAATAGTCAAATTAGCTGTAAACAGGCCAACAATACACGGGCTGAGAACTACCTATTACAGACACCTACTAAAACACATGTTAAAGAACTCGGGCAAATACGGGACATTATAAAGATCTTGATGTAACATATATATTTCTATTCCTCGCCTCTGCAACAGACTACACCTCAGCAACAGCATTTTGACCGTCGCTATAGACAGCATACACGCTTCCGATCAACCACGTGTTTTTCTTTTGAGCCACGTGACATTTACTGCTATTTCCAGTAAGTTGGACCAAACGCTTTAAACAAAAGAGCTGGCCAAAAACGCGACTACCACAGCGTGATGGAGGAGTGGCGAGGGTGAGTCCGGGAGATTACCGCTGACGTCACCTGGCTCCCACACACCCTATCGGGTGCTCCAGCCTAAAATAAATTAGGCAAGTTTATAAGCATCCAACCTGGAGAACCGCCTCACGCTAATTAAAAGGTGAGGCTCCGCAAAGAAAAGGTAGTACCAAGTTTTCATGTTTATCAGAGGCTGTTAAATGTGCGAAATAAGGACAAGTTTAACGAGCCATTCTTCCAATAATTAAAAGTACTCCCTTTATATGGGAGGAATTAATCCTATGACGTCCAGGCTGGAAAACCAGGAAACATTCATATAAGGATGACCGAATCACCTATTAAAACCTTTAGGTGTGATCACCCGCCGCATGTGACGTCACCAAATGGTATAAAAGGAGGAAGCGCGCTCTGAAACTTTGTCTGCCCATCAAAACTCGACACCAGGGAAGAACATAGCATTAGGCTTCTTTCGTGTCGCAAACCAAATTCTGCTGTTTTTCTTCTTATTATTTCATTATTATATTGGCCTGGAAAGTATAAACCATGAAGAGATAGGGCATTAGGTTTTGAGCAAGTTCCCGCAACTAACTACCATGCGGGAACAAGATGTCACTCCTTGAAGATTTAGCGTTGTCGGATTCATCTGAAGAAGAACCGGTACCAGTTCCAAAGTGGTTCCCGTGTAACTCATTGTTAGCTAGCGGAGAGCCATCTACCAGAACTTTCACTAGGAAATCCGACCGCACCCTTCATGTTAATAAGGATCATCTTTTCCAGTCAGCCTTTTGTGTGATGTGCCAGTATCTCTGCACTGCTGGTCACTACGGGGTGACACACACGCTTCGTTATCATCACAGTGTGTTGGAATTGACGTTAGTTTCTGGGGACGAGAACGAGAATCGTGCCATTTTAGTCACCCGCTTCGAATCTCGGCTCCCGGTTAAAGTTCTCCCGACAGAGAAAATGGCCTGCATGAAGAACACTACTCGAAGATATCCCATCAGCCATCGTCTTCCCGCGGCTACAGTAAGCAATGTACCGACAGCAAGACATGAAATTCTGCCCGCAGCCGCATCTGGACGTATTACGCCGGTACCTGTCACTTCATCCACACCGGTCCTGAGGCGAAGTAAGAAGCGAAAATCTCACGCAGAATCCCATTTGGCAGCACCCGCATGGCTTATTAGCCACCCGGCTACGATCACTACACCCACCACCATAGTATCGCAAACTGTGTTAGCCAGTCATCCGATGTCAGTGGTAATTACGACACCTGCGGAAATAGACTTCCAAGTTACCCACAGTCTCCATCTCCACCCGAACTTTCCATAGACGAAGGACCATGACCGTCACAGCCTGTGACAATAAGTGTAACTCTGACCCATGTTATTCAGCATCTGCCTCCTCGCCTTTCTGACCCCACAACCAGAAATGGAACCACACCGGAACGTCCCTAAGCGGGAAAGAGACGGATTGCCCACACACAGGATATCCAGGCTGTGCCTAACATTACCACAAGTCGTCTTTTAAACAATGCTAAGTTTCGGAAGATGTCGTCTCCTGCCGTATCCGCTCCCGTACCACGACTTCAGCCTACGGTACAGCTCACCGCCATTACCACGATAGCTACAGTGACCACCACGACAGCTACAACAGCCATCACCATGACAGCTACCATCACCACAGCATCAGCAACATTGGCAACCACTAGTACTGCTGCTGCTATACGGACAATTATATTGGAACCAAGGTAACTGTGAGAGACATAATGGATGCGCATATTCCCGCCACCATCATTTCGGATATTTCAGACTGTGCCAATGATAATAATAGTGAAAGTATCTCAGCAATGACAGTGCATCCACTGCGACCCCCCACCGTCAGTCGCAGGACCCAGACTCAATGGGGAAATTTTGCTGCAGAGGTGTGATCATATGTAATTCAGCAGAAATATCAATAGGCGATCCGTGGAAATGTATTAATTATTACTTTAAAATACTTTTCTCTTATTATATATGTTAGATCAATTGAATCCCGTCCTTAGGATGACTATGGTTATCCGACACAGCCGCACACTTCAGTGCCTGGTTGTGTCTCACATGAAATGAGCACTGCGGTTTCCGAGGTTGTAAGAACATCGTGTGCAACGTAAAAAAAATAAATGCAACATTCCACAGTGTAATAATGTCACAATCCCGTCATGCAGTCTCAGCTACGCTGAGGCTGCCTGATAAACCAATACTTAGGTTAGTATTATTATATATATCTTATTTTTCTTATTATTTCTCTTCCTGTCTCAAACGTCAGGATGGATATGAGGCCAGCGAGAGCTGACCATTGTGGACCCGCTATAACGGGCCACAAATAGATATTTATATAATGATGATGCTAAGTGATACGCGTTGCGTACCCCTTTATTTACCCGGGGTGCGCAAGCAATATGGTGTGATTAATAAATAAATACCTCATAAGGGTATGTTACATGGTCTAGATATACCTTGTCTTTTTCTTATTATATTTTTATATATATTTACAGACTTAAAATTATGGTACGTTGGAGCTTGGGTGTTCTTTGCGGAAAACATGATTAAAGGCACTCAAAGAGAACACCCATGCGAGCTATTGTTTAGAATCATCTACTAAATAAAGTTATAGCACACACCATAATATTAGTGATAAAACAAAAAGAAGAAAGGCCTGGAAAAATAATTCCAGGTCAAAATTAAAAACTAAACGTATGCCCCTCCCTCCTCTTGGCACCCCTATGGGCTCTGTGTCTTGAATACGCATCTAATGCGTCACTGCTCATCTCTGGCCACGCACCTACCCGGGAAGTCTATAATTCCCGCCTAGTGTACATCCGTGCGTCGATCCACCATGTGCGATCGTTTGCCACGGATGCCAAACTAGGAGGGGTGGTGTAGTTTGGATCGACCAGTCAGATACCGGCTGTAGCAGCTGAGCTGGGTATGTGCCCCCCCCCCCCACCCTCCTGGATTCAGTTCCTGAACACGCCCCTCATGGTAGAGCTATAAGTGTATGTAGGCCTATGGGAGAAATAGCGTGTCGAAAAACGACTAAGTTCGTTAAAGCGCATGATGCACATGCACGCTAGGACGCTGTTTATATGGAGTGCGTAGTTGCGACCTAGATAGGATGGCACTTTTAGTGTACCGAGATGGTACCCTATACTTTTTATTGATTGTCTGTTCCCGTTAGTCGGGCATTAAGACCAGAATTTAACGGGCTTTTTAAATCTGTACACCATTTCAAAATCGGTTGAGAAGTGGCTGAGTTATCCAGGGAAAACTCTTTATGATTATCTTCAAAATATTGCCGTGACGTCATAACCACGTGGACTCAAAGCTTCTAGAATGTTCTAGAACGTTCGACTGTGCTATTATTAGCTGCGCGCTGATTGGCTCTTGCTCGAACGATGATTGGACGAAGCCTGCGCCTGTGACGTCGCAAGGAGTATAAAAGGAGAAGCGATCCAGTGATCGAGAGAATCCTCGGCCAGGGGCTGAACAGGTTGGACCTGTACTAGCTACGATCGATGGATATTATGCATATGACTTCAGTTTCCGTCATGTTCCCGTAGCTTCCAGTTCTCCAACCCACCGCAGCAAAAACAATTTTGTAACTCCCCCCTTACGGGAGTAATTTGGAACTTCTGATAATTGTTCACGAATACCAACAGCTACATTCGGAATAAAAATTTGTGGTGAGGCCTTTACGGCCTGAATATGTGAGTCTGCAGATGTAAGGATGGGACATTCTTTGATGGATGACTCGCCGGATCTGCCGGCCAAGCCTAAAAGTGGTATTTCAGTCATTGCCGCACTTACATCGTGTCGGTTCTTTCGACCTTCGACCACAGGAAGTAAACTCTGCCTGGTGCATCTTCCGAGCTGGTTGACGTACTTAGCACCGTAAGCTTTGTTTTGTCTCCTCGTTTGCCTTTGACAACCCCCATTATTGATGGGTTGTTTTCACCTTCCATCCATGCCATCAGTGTACAGGAACTTTCTTCACCACGTAGTACTATTGTATCTTTTACTGACAGCTCGTTAGACAATCTATTTGGCCTACAGCACTAAGCGATGCACTCCCGCCATGAGTGTTCTTGCGGCAGTCTTGTTTGCAGAAAACAGCTTGCAGGAACCAACCTGCGGGAACTTTCCAGCTTCCGGAGTGCGCATCATTTCACATTGACTACAGATCAATGTATCGATTTAAGTAACATGGTAGCCTAACTTAAGAATGGCTACCGAGTATTCAAGTAACTATACTTCACAGTTTAATTATTTCTCTATATAGGTTTTGTTAATTATATTGTAGCCGCAATAATGGTCCCGGTGACTAAAAGGAACCGTAACAGTCCTAGGACCGCTAGTTATAATTTCTGTATTTGTTTATAGTTATTCTCATTTTCTGTAAGGTGTTTTACTAACCGCACCATAGTAGGTTCGTGAACCTGTACTGTGATAGATATATCTCGATCACTTGACACTGTATTGATTGTTCTGGTTAGATTATATATATATATATATATATATATATATATATATATATATATATATATATATATATATATATATATATATATATATATATATATATATATATATATATATATATATATATATATATATATATATATATATATATATAATATATATATATATATATATATATATATATATATATATATATATATATATATATATATATATATATATATATATATATATACACCTGTGCAAAAGTTAAGCACCACCCTATTTTTACGCACATGCGAGGGTATACTCATGTGCTATGAAGAAAGCAATAGCATAAACATTTATGTACCCATCCATCTTAGTGCAAGAGGTAATAATGCAACTAGAGGAATGCTGATTATGATGGTGGGGAAACACTGTATGTTTTTGTTTGAACTTGAAAACGAGGCCTGAATATGGTTACGTTGACACAACTGACAACTATTGCCCTACAGTTGACACACGTGGCTAGATTGTCATTAATGGTGTCTGAAAACGAAGTTTAACATCTGTGCACGAGTTTGAGACTGTCATTATTAATACCGGGTATATCCACCTTGTGCCTGGATGACGGCCTGGACACGACGTCTCATGCTGGTCACCAACCGACTGATACGCCATTGTGGTATTCGTTGCTATTCAAGATGGAGTGCGTCTGTTAATTCCTGTAGGTTCTGCACAGGAGGATCCCTCCTTCTCACCATGTTTCCCAGAATGTCCAAGATATGCTCAATAGGGTTCATGTCAGGGCTCCTTGCTGGCCATGGTAGGGTTTCGATGGCATTCTGGCGGAGGTATTCATGCACAGCTCTAGCACGATGTGGTCGGGCGTTGTCATCCATGAATATAGGGCGGGTTCCAGATGCATGATTTACAAAATGAGGGACCACAACTCTATCCAGTATGGAATCTTGATATCTTTGTCCATTTAGTGTTCCAGGTACAGTCAACAGATCCAGCTTACAATCAAATGAGATGCACCCCCATATCATAACGGAACCTCCACCAAATGGAACTTCTTCCATGATGTTACGTTGGTCGTACGCCGTGCGTCTGGACCTCCATACACGAGTTCGACCATCTGTGGCATGAAGCAGGAACCGACTTTCATCGGACCAGTGTACCCGTCTCCAGGATCTCATGTTCCAGTGTCTTCTTTCGTTGCACCACCTCAGACGCTCCTCTTTGTGGTGTGCAGTGAGGAGAGGACGTCTGACAGGTCTCCTAGCTTTCATGCCAGCCGCATACAGTCTCCTTTTGACGGTAGACATTGACACTCTATTGCGCGTTTCCCATTGCTGGCTGAGCACTCTGCTGTTGGTGAATGGAGATCTCCTAACAAGGCGTACTAGGGCTCGATCATCACGGGCAGTAGTCTTCTTCGGTCTTCCAGATCTAGGCCTGTCCTTCACCTCGTTAGTTTGGCCATGTTTTTCAATCATACGACTGATTACAGTATGGTTAATGTTCAGCTGTCTGCCAATCTCTCTGCATGACATACCAGTGGTATGCATGCCTATGATTTGCCATTTCACACGATCACTTAACCTTCGTCTTGCCATAGCGGTTCACAATCAAGAGCTAATTCTCTCTGTACAAATAAACCACGGTCATGAACACAAAATTCCTAATCTTGTCGCCTAAATCTGTATGTAATGTTCTACACCTCAAACTGGACTTTTACATAACTGAACACGTGTGCTGTTTCCCGCCACGCACGGACATCAAGCGGCGTGAAGTCATGCATGCATGTGCATTTCGTACTTGGAATTATGTCAGCTAACGCGGGGACAAAAAGTATGGCAGCCTAGTTGTACCATCATGTTTCTACGTTCTATTGTTTTTGCTGGTGCTTAACTTTTGCACAGGTGTATATATATATATATATATATATATATATATATATATATATATATATATAGCCAGTGGCCATCCGTTCATATGTTTTGTTTATTCATAGAAAATATAGGACTGCAGTGCACGTAGGAAACACTATACAGCAACACTTATATATGCAGCACTTTCTCCCGCCACCAACAATTTTTCACCAAGGTCGCTGTCCGTGCTATAACTCTATTTATCCCGGCATGCTACTGACTAAACCTTTTCTATTCAGCTCAATAGGGTAGGTTCGAAATGATTAGAGACACTTTCTTCGTTACATACTGTGTAATATACGCTTCTCTTCCGGTAGTACGATAATCTAGCCCCGCACTCCAGTAAGACTCATAAGTAAGATTTTGTCTCTCTTCGTGTTCCACTCAGCCATGTGGCTTCTTAATTGTTTGGATGTCCCTATCCGCACCATGGGCTGATCCGACTCTGGGAAACTGTTGGGGTTTCCGAGTGGTGATGGCCAGAAGTGTGGTGTCACATACATTTCCCATGTATCTTCGAATACTTAGTAGTTAGCACTTTTAAGCCAATGTAGGAAAGCACTGTGAAAATACTTGTATTAATTATTATTATCTAATTTACTGACAATCCTCCCGCACCGCAGTGCAAAACTTGCAACTTATAATACGGTTAGTTCCATAGGACCTGGTGATGGGCGAGATGCGCATCCCCACCAAATTCTGTTAAAATGTCTGGGCATGATATTTAGATCTGCCATGCCCTTGGGGGAAGGACATTTATGGTGGGAATTCGTTTCTCGCACCCCACCATAATGATAGGACAATGGCCTAATAATGCTTTCATGAAAAGTAACCCATGTCTTGTAACTTTTTATGTGGTTACGGAGCGGGATATCCGGATTCTTATCCAGTTCGGAGATCTTACTACGTAACATGTATGAGCGCTGTCTCTAGTATGGATGTTTTGGGGCATCTGTTCTCCATGACAGCCATGTCTAATAGCTAGGTAGATAACCGCCAGTTGCGGCCAAAAATAGTTCTTGTTTTGAAAAACACCTAACAGTAAATTAAGCAAAGCAGAAGGCCCGCATAAATAAAGTGGCAACTACTAATTCAGCCTACCAAGAATCACATAAGATGGTGATGAGGGAATCCATCGGGAATCCTCCATCTCGTCTTCACGTAAAACAGTACGCACCCCTATAGTCATAATCTCACTAGGTATGGTCTTGTCTTTCTAAAGCATTTTTGGTTGAAATATTAGAGTGGGCCCATTTTTGCCTACAACTCTTCTCCCGCTTTAAGCAGTGGCGACACCTTCCCGAGATGGAGGCGCGCACGAGGCACTTGCCTCTCGCAAGGATTCAGCGACGATGGTCCACGACAGGATAATACTCCTCATCCAAACTTTCCCGCGTGAGGCACCTCACTTTTCGTCTGAAATAACCTTTTTCCTTTCAGCATAGAGGTATAATACCGTATATTAAGTTAATTAGTTAAGTCTCCTGTATGGGAGCCTCCCTTGCGGGGATACCTCTGCGGACCTACGAGTCTGTGTGGTACCTCCGGGAGCCCCATGTTCAAAGGTTCATCTACCTGTCTCTATGTCTCGTATTTTCGTATGCTCTGATTGTAGTTTTATCTAGCACATTTTTTATTGTTTAGGTAAACGCATTGTATAGACTTATATTTTGTAGGTCACCAAATCAAATCTTGAAAGTCCATAGATCACGAAATTGGTATGGACAGGCATACTGGTGACACACACTCGTGGGATGAGACCGTTGTGTTTAACGTTCGCGACGATGGTCTGACGGCCCCACCAGAACGATTGAGTTCCACCTGCCTTAGGAGCCGGTTTTTGTTTCCCGCAGGGCCGTCTTGTACAAGGTCCATCACCCCGACTCCCGATGCTAACCAGCGTCATGACTCGTCGTGTACTTGTGGCGTGGCGAGTCGACATGATACAGCGGAATGGCCCGACACTACCCGGCGAGCTACACTACCTTTGCTCCTAATTCTGTTATATTTATTCCTTATGTTTGGGTCCTTAGTTCGAGTAAACCTTCACGACAAGGAATTTTTCGTCTTCATCTTTTCTAGTATTTCCTTGTCCAATGGGAATGGTATAATTTTCTCTTTAGCCCTGATTTTGAATGTTTCACTAACACTTGTCTTCAATATTCAGCACTATCTTGAGAAATCTTTTCCAGTTTGTATTCACATTCATGTGCTCTGCCACCATGGCATCTCATTCGATATTGCTTAGTTGCTGATTAATTTCATCATAGTTTACTTTGTCATAACATTTTATGGGTTGCTTTGTCTTGTGTACAATTCAATATCATTGTTATTCAAATACAATAAAGCTGTGACCACTTTTACCTAATGGACTTTGGAGTCCCATTTCATAAATCATATTTGTTTCATTTGTTATGATGAGGTCCAGAATGCTAGGGATATTTGCTCGCCTCAATCTTGTTTGTTTATGCACATGTTGGCAGAGTTATGGCAAAAAATCTGTATTCCAGGGTGCCATATTCACGAAGGGTACTTAAGTCTGAAAACATACGTAAGTCTGGGATAGGTAAAAAAATGCCCAAATCTGTATGCGCCTACATTAGATGAATATTTAGCCTCCTTTTTTTAATACGACTTAGTCGGGTCTTCTAAATAGATGTAAGCATTTATGCAGGTCTATAGCTTGTGCAGTCTTCGTGAACATGGTGCCTGTAGTCAATGCGCTTGGTGACCCCATGACCTAGATATTTGACATTTTGAACTACAACTTGGAGTTTCTCTAGCCATCCGAAATTTGATTGTATGTCCCAAATTTGGTGATTCTAGCTTCCTGTGTTCTGGACATATACTCGGCAGTTGATGCATACAGCTTCCGGACAAATTAGTTTAAAAAATATTCAACGATATTTGTAAATGTCTAAAAGACATATAAATTATAACTTGACAGATTGTTTGACTTTCACGATAAAGAGCTCTATGTCATTTTGATTGTGACATCAACTAATATGTGACGTTTTTGATTATGACATCAGATACTAGAGCAACTGTTATCACACGAACTTAATTCACTCTGTATATCACTGTGAGGTGTTTGTCTCTAAATGGATGTTTAGATTCTCGCACATGAGGCTGATCAGCGATGAGCAGATTATGTACCACTGTGGATGCTTGTCACTATTTATGCATTCATCCGTTATCACTGTTATGTAGCTACAGTGATGTGGGTCACTGATATCTCAGCCACTAAACATTCTGTGACCTTAAGATGGGTAAGGTGGTGTGAGACGTTATTCGCTGAAGGGCGACCTTCAAACTTTGGTGGTGGTACCATTTTATTCCCTGACATACTACTATTTGAGTGATAATAATTCTACGTTAGCAGAAATTAAAGAAATATCTTGTAATATTTAAAAAATACATATGCCACAATTGTCACTTATCCAGCACTGTATGTATTGAAAGGTGAATTTGTACAAGCACATGATTTATTATTAAATAAAGCAAATTCTGTATGAATTCTTAGTGAGATAAATATAATAAATACATATATATATATAAATATAAAACCTCTTAATTAATGGTGTAATAAGGTTGGTTGAATGTCATTGCTGGCTATTCGTAGGAATGAATTAGAGTAATCTTGAAGACAATGTAAGTACAAGGGGGTGGGGTGGGTGGGTGGGTGGGGTTATGTCGTACATATTAGGAACATGTATGTGATATCAATGGAACTTTCCAGAGCAATGACGTCATATGGTGTCATAATCAGCGCTAAGCAGCGTGTATGATGACGTCATAATCATTACGTTATAAATGATTCTATGCTCGTCTTTAGCTCTTAATAGTCCTACACGTTGTTGTACAAATTGTATATCTCTACTATTTTATAAACATGCTGTCGAATATTTTTTGAAATTAGTTTGACTGGGCGCTTTTGCTGCCATAGGAATCAACAAGACCCAGTCAAATTAGTTTCAAAATATTCAACAGGTTACCTGTATAGTTTTCTGGAAATTGATGGCCAAGGGAGTTCAGGGATCAATCGATCCCAACACAATCGATGTGTGGGCGGAGCTTAGCTAGAGATGGGCGGGGCATAGCTAAAAATGGAAAAGTCCATTGCATTAAACTATATGCTGTCATAGTTCTTCCCGCGGCCCGTGCACGGCCGTATCACGAAGAGGAATCCGCCCTGGAAAAAAAAAATAATAATAATTATAATAATAATAATAATAATAATAATAATAATAATAATAATAATAATAAATAATAAATAAATAAAGGTAGCAAATAAATAAGGATAAAAAATAAATAAGGATAATAAATAAATAAATAAATAAATAAATAAGGGCAACGAATAAGCTCCGTACTAATTAGTAAATTGAGATCTTCGCGTTATTATACATAATTAGTAGTTATTACAGGACAGATAAATTAATGCTTTGAACCTGAAAAACAAACTCAAGAAATTTTCCTTTACGATTGAATAAATATTAGATATTCTAAAACTAATTTGACTGGCAGTTGTTGCTGCTTATGAAAGCAACACGCTCGTGTGAAAATAGTTTCAAAATATTAAACAGTTAGCCTATATATAGGTGAAGGGAATTCAGCGCTTAAAGGGTTTAGATTATTCATATCATTTCTATATTGATTCTATGTAAAATTCAAATAAGCTAGAAATGTATCCTGAAAACACAGGTTACTGGGCCGGTACTGAACCAGTCCCGTGCGGCATTGGTCCAGTATGTGTACAGTACTAGCCCAGCAATCTGCATTAGCGGAATATTAGATATAAACGCTGAACACATATTGAGGAAATTTTCAGCCAACCCACCCAAATATTTTTGATAAACTTTAGTAAAAGTTCCTTTAAGCAGGACTTGAGATATCGCAAACACGCACGCACACACGCACACACTCACACACTCACGCACGCAAGCACACACATAGCAGTCTCAAATCATCAATTGTTTTCGCAGCTTCATTCTGGATCTTACCTTTGTTAGTCCGGGCAAGGCAAACCAGCAATCTGAATTAGGAATGACTTTTCGACCAGATTGCTTCTTGTAAAATGCCTGATATAGAACCCCAAGTATAAGATACAGACACGCCACCACAAACACTCTGCGAAAAGGAAAAGACCAGATATTTTAAACTAGAAAAACGTCCTGTCAGTCCCTGAACGTTCGACAAATTGTACATCTACAGAGATTTAAAGATTCAATGACGAGTGCTGCTCTAAACAAAACATGGGGTGAATAGAAAATCGGACCCGTTGTGATGTAAATAATTACCCATAGAGTAGGTCTACTCGAGTCAATCTAAGAAAGATTTTAGGTGCACCATGGCAAAATTGCCACAGAGTGTCTGTCAGTAGATTTATGGTGAAGAAGTATTAGCATATGACCCAAAAAAACCTACCCAATTTTGACGGTGGGAAATATATAATTTTATTTGTTATAAACCGCACACTTTCACGCTTATTACTGATTTGATGAGAGTGTACATTTCCCTTACAGTCGTCACTTGAGAATTTAAATCACGTATTTCCCCTTTATTCTTCCCTATATCCTATTTTTAAACTGGCACGCTTATTTAGTGTTATATTGGGTGTAAATGTATGCTTTATGACGTTCATTTGTACAGAATCACAAGCGGATACTTTAAAATGATATACTGAGCTAAGATTTCTGTCATTTCCTCGGGTCGTTTTCCTCTTCTTCTGATATTCCACTGTTATTATGAGTATCGTGATCAAGTTATTAAATTATGTTATAATATAGCAATCTATGATGGCGTAAACTTATCTTGGTGTGGTAGGTGATAATCCACGCACTTTTGGTACATTATACATTACTACATACAACGCTCATTTTTGCCGGAATGCAGTGTATTTACATATTCCAAGACATACATCTTTCATAAAAATATAGGCAACTTTGAGCGTACATGTGTGCACCTGAATTAAATCTCTTTTCCAATTATGACATCTTAAGCAATACATTTTATATCTAGCTTACCATGTCTTTAGCTGATGTGAAAGCTAGAAAAATAAAGACCAACACCGTCACTGTCTTAATGCTACACGCGACATATTATAATATTCATGGGTTTTATTTGATTAAGCGCTGATGGACCCCACCTCATGAACTAGTGCAGCACGCCTACGACCACACAGAACAAATAATAATAATAATAATAATAATAATAATAATAATAATAATAATAATAATAATAATAATAATAATAATAGTACATTTATAATGCGCTGAAATCCATGCATGTAATGCATGCTCTAAGCGCTTACAATTGATATTTATGTATAAGCCTGTTTAAAAAGATATGTCTTGAGATTTGATTTGAAACTGGATAGAGTGGGAGAGATTTTGATATCAAATGGTAAATTATTCCAGTTAGACGAAGCAGCAAAAGAGAAAGTTTTGTGGGGCATATGTTTTTGTGCAAACGTTTGGAATTTCTAATAACATTTGATCTGCAGATCTGAGTTGCCGAGGAGGATTGTATATCTGTACAAACTCAGACAGATAATCTGGCGCAGACCCGTAAACACACCGATATGTTAGAGTTAGAATTTTGAACAGTATTCTTTGTTCAATCGGAAGCCAATGCAGATCTTGCATGACTGGACTAATGTGTGCATGCTTGTTGCTTAAGGAAACAATTCGTGCAGCCGTGTTCTGAATTTTTTGGAGCCTAGAGATTAGTTCCTTAGGGGCACCGATAAGAAGGCTATTGCAATAGTCCAGTCTTGATATCACTAGGGCTAACACAAGCATGATGGCCGCTTCTCGTGTAATGTACTTTCTAATGTTCCCGATATTGCGCAGCTGCATAAAACAGATCTTACAGAGATAATTAACATGTTGTTCCATACTCACTTCACTGTCCA
Source organism: Chaetoderma sp. LZ-2023a (assembly GCA_034401795.1). Lineage (NCBI taxonomy): Eukaryota > Metazoa > Mollusca > Caudofoveata > Chaetodermatida > Chaetodermatidae > Chaetoderma > Chaetoderma sp. LZ-2023a. The sequence goes on from CM067365.1 coordinate 74,469,271, forward strand.
GCATAACGCCGAGATCCTTTACATAATTAGATAGCTGAATTTGACTTGAACCAACTGTGATGGTATTTAACTCTGTCTTAGCCCGTCTAATTTTAGGTCCAACAAGTATAGCTTCAGTTTTGTCATCATTTAACATCAACATGTTTGAAGTCATCCACAATTTGATGTTATCACAGCAATCAGTTATTTCTTTGCTAGCTGTATGGCCGGCGGAAACGGATGACAGGAAACTATTGATAAGCTGGGTGTCGTCAGCATAGAGATGACGCTGAAGATTATGCATCTGGATGACAGATCCTAGTTGATGAGTATACAACGTAAATAGCACAGGCCCTAATATAGACCCTTGCGGTACGCCACATGTAAGCTTGACTGACTCTGAAAGAGTACCGTTTATATCAAACCATTATTTAATCAAACGTTAGATTGCATAACAATCAAATCAAATTTTGACCACAACAGTATCTAATGTGTGTTTACATACCCTGACACGTTTTCACTTAAATGTAGTGTACCTGGCGTGGTATCTGTTGTCAATTCTAAGCACTGAATGGTGACATTTACCAATTGTTAGTGAAGAAAGTTGATCGGTTGTCAATTCAAAGCAGTGAAGGATAGTTATTTGCCAATTCTTAGTGCTGAAAAATGATATTTCTACACAGAAACATGATTTGTTCTCACTTCCGAACACTGATGGATGATATGTTACCGATCCTGACATTGATGCATGGAATTTCACAAATGTCATGCCACGAGAGATGACGTTTTGCCAAACATAAAACCTAAAAGATGACATTTACGAATTGTGGGTGAGGAAAGTTGATTTTGTTGTCAATTCTAAGCTATGGAAGACAATACTTTACCAATTCTTAGTGCTGCCCAGAAAGATAATATGTTGCCAATTCTGATCATTGACGCATAGAATTTCATAAATGTCATGCCATGAGAGATGACCATTTTCCAAACCTAACCCCTGAAAGATAACATTTACCAATTTACAAAGTTGATTTTGTTGTCGATTCTAAGCCCTGAGACAATAATTTACCAATTCTTAATGCTGAAAAATGACATTTCTGCCCAGAAACATGATTTGTTACTACTGAACACTGAAGGATGAGATGTTGACAATCCGGATCATTGCAACATGCCATTTTTCAAATTTCATCTCATGGCAGATGACCTTTTGCCAACCCAACCCCTGAAAGATAACATTTACCAATTTTGAGTGACGAGAGTTGGTTTTGTTGTCAATTCTAAGTCCTGGGACAATAATTTACCAATTTCTAGTGATGAAATCTGATATTTCTGCCTTGAAATATAAAATATGTTACCGCTTCTGAACACCAACGGATGACATGTTGCCAATTCTGATCATTGATACATGGAATTTCACAAATGCCATGCCATGAGAGATCACATTTTACCAAACCTAACCCCTGAAAGTTGACGTTTACCAAATCTAAGTGATGAGATGCAAATTGGCAATAGACTAAAGAGTATATACAGTATATTTTATATTCAAAACCCTTCAGCCTGTACCTCTGATCAGTGACCATGACATTAAATATGAGACCCGCTCAATTATGGTCTGTGACAAGGTTCACCTGGAGGGCATCCAGGTTCCTCCACGCACCTCTCACCCCACTGTCTCCAAACCTGGGAGACTGTAATATTGTAAGTTCTTCGAAGCTATTTACTGCATTTTGAGTGATGCAATAGCAACTTTATTTTGCTTTAAATTATAGCGATCGTCTTTTTAGTACTTAATTTGAAATCTTTAAGAAGGACAATCCTCCCACACGACCGCAATGCTCGATCCAGCCTTATACAGTCGCGTAGGCTGTATCTTGTAGGATTTTTGATAATGAAATTAGTGGGATTTTGAAGAGATGAGATTGTACCCAGGTCCCTCGGCAGACCAATATCCTGAGGCAGTGAACACCATCACCACCTCACTATCCCGCCCCCACTTCGTATGGCAGGCATCATAGTTATTAACGTCTCTTTGATTAGACATATTTAGTTAACATCTGTGGTTACTGGAGAGATTTGGAGTTGATGCCTTCCAAACATAGTAACACACATATCAAAGGGAGGATATTATGCGGTGAGGTAGATCTACTAGGGCCAGTATGAGTGACCCCAATAGGATCGAACACCAAACTGCATAATGTTAGCATCCCTTAGCATCTCCAAATTCCAATATATTCAGCTAAGATCTGGATACTGGAGTTAACATCTACACGATTAAGCATAGTCAGTTAGTGGTACTGGAGTTAGCGTCCCTCTGATTCAACATATTTAGTTAACATCTGTGGATACTGCAGACATAGAATTTTCTGCTCTGCCCCGGCCTTTCCTGATAGAATATCCTTCAGAGTTGTGTACAGTGGGTGGTGGTAAGTAGTCAGGGGGTAGGAACATGCATGTTGAATCGTCTAAGCATTCAATGATGTGGCGGAGAAATTCCTACCTTCAGGATGCTCGTTCAGAGCTCAATTTTGACCATAGTCCCGTCATTACATGATTTCAGATTAACCATCTCTACCTAATGTACACATGCCATACCAGGCAAGAGGGTAGACTCACCTACGATGAAACCAAGGTCACCAGTGATACTGACACTAAAATATCATACAAAAAGGCCCTTGGAGAGCAGATAGCTAACATCAGTGCAAGCAGAACTTGGGGACCATACAAAACTGTCATTCATACAGAAATGGCCTTCATATGGAGTGTGATCTAGTTTGGTCCCATGATCCCTGGACTAATACATAGGCCATGCGTTTGACGGTGTTATCATCGTCTGATTCCCACTGGTGTTGTAAACTCGAACTTTTGGCGCAGGGTCTGAGTAGTACCACAGAGCTCATCCTGCAGGGTAGTGCACTTTGGCCACATCTGATCTTGCAGTGGGGTGAAGAGAGGATACGCGTAAAACATGTGCTGCAGACTCTAGTCTGCCTTGCCACAGTTGCACAAAGCCGATGTTATGATACCACTCTTTCACACCACAGTGCACTGTATATGGAGGTGGGCATTGGCTGTCTATTCTGCATTACTGAAATGATGCTGGGGTTTTGAGTGAACTTGTAATTGCTAATTCTCTACTTGAAGGTTGATGTCCAGCCACTTTTTTCGAGTATTTGGCATATGATGGATATATCATCCTTCTTCCTTTGCCAGTCTGTCTGCACTCTCACTGCCAGAGATACCATAATGTGCTGCTATCTACTGAAGCACTGTAGCAGATTTCTTGGAGAGTTCGTTGTAAGGTTCCCTTTATGGTGTTTATCACCTTTTCGGTGGAGTTTGCTGCAAGGGTTTGCAGAGACTCTGCTGACTGGTGATTCCTTTATGGAATTAAGGTGGTCAGCTCTACTACTTTGAGGGCAATTAGCTCCACTTTGAGTTTGGAACAGAGGGACCCACTGTATTCAGAAGGTATTATTATGTGTTGGCTGAAGACCCCCATTGTCTCTTCTAGCTCAGGTAGATTTTTTCTGTGACATGGCTTTGTGTGTGGCATCACTCTGTTTTTATTTTCAAGCGAGTGCAGGAGTTCTGGTCCTTATTCCGACACCGAGTGGCTCTGTAGCCCACCCATGGTGTGTCAGAATCTCACATCGATCTGGATTAGTTGGACAACACCTACATTCTTTTGACATTTCTTCAGCTGATCTGGCTCTGTTCTGCCAGTCAGCTCTTTGTTAGAGACTGCAACTTCATTTGGAGAGGGTGATCCATGAGTCCCTTCTTGTTTCCAATGGTTGGATGCAGGCCATCTTTTCCATTTCATGGAGTAAATTTTCATTGCACCAAGTATGCTTCTGAGTCCAAGGTTTTGCACCCTGTCCAGATTTACTTTGTTCATCTTTGACAGTGTTCCAAGTGCTAGAGGCATACTCCAACACAGATTGTACTACACCTGTATAGACTCAGAATCTTGGAGTTTGATCCCAATGTGCTTCCCAAGAGCTTTCTCATGACACCAAGCTTTTCTGTATGATCCTCGCCTCCATCAACTTGATACAGGGCTTTGATGTCAGGCGGTAATCTAGATTGAAGCCGTAAAGGTGGGTGTGCTGATCTGTGGTAGGGTACTCTCTCCAAGCATGAATGAGAAGATGCTGGCCACGGTCTTTGACTTCATTGACTAGCCCTAAATCTAAATCTTCTGTCCACTGTTGTCGCTTATTCTCTCCATCCTGTATGCTATAGTCTGCTTCGGCGTGTGCTCTGCAGCACTCCACATTGCCCGGTCATCGGTCATCAGTCAACACGTGTCCATTATATGGATGTATCCACCCGACCATATTTTGCCCTATACCAATCCCAGTACATTACCTTTAAGTAAAAGGAGTATCAGGGTATTTAAACGAACATTAAACACTGTCATGGCTCAAATTTGAGTTGATTTTTATGCCATCTAAAGGTTGATTGTGTTGTTTTGTGTTGTCGCAGATGTGTTGCATTAGTTCATCGGAAGTGGTCCATCGCCGCTTAATCAAATAAAAGCCATGAGCATTATAATATGTAGAGTAAAACACTGAGACAGCGGCGGTGATGGTGTCTGTTTTTGTAGCTCTCACACCAGCTGAAGAACTGTAACCTACAGATATCAAATTTATGTAATTGCTTAAAATGTCATAATTGAAAAATAAATTTACATCAGGCACACACATGTACGCTCCATGAGAATCGTATGTATTAATGAATAATATACCAAATGTGTGTGAATTATCACCTACCACACAAAGCTAAGTTTACGTTATCATAGATTGCTATATTATAATATAATTTAATGACTTGATCCTGATACTCCTACTAACGGCGGCATATCCGAAGAAGAAAACGACTCGAGGAAATGACAGAAATCTAAGCTCAGTACATCAGTAGAACTTTTACAATATCTGCTTGAGGTTCTCCTAGACAAGATAGACACTACAAGTAACACGTAAGAATAAAACCCTAATCTGGTAACACGGTAGATATTTTAATAATTGCTGTAGAAATGAACGTTCATAAAGCATAGATTTACACCTAGTATAACGCTAAATAAGCGTGCCAGTTTAAAAATAAGCGATTTAAATTCTGAAGTGGCGAGCGTAAGGGCAATGTGCGTGCTCATTAAATCAGTAATAAACGCGGCGCAAAAGAGTGCGGTTTATAACAACTAAAAAAATATATTTCTCACCGTCAGAATTGGCTAGATCTTTTTGGTCATATGCCATTGCTTCTTCGCCATACACCTATTGACAGAAATTCTGTTGCAATTTTGCCGAGGTCATTTCCTAGATTGACTGGACTACTCACGTTTAATCGAGGAGTACCGATTCACAAATTTAGGGGTGCGCCATCTTTCTAAAACCTGGCTTGTGTTGAATCGAAAATTAGGCTGGGATATTGTATCGACAACTATCCACGGAATATTCCCGTCAAGTTTGATTAATAACTGAGTACAGATTAAAAAATTTACGGATGGAACACCCTTCTAAAACCCACGAAGGCGCGACTAACATTGGGCCAGAATAATGATCTGGATAATAGATGAATCCACTTTTTGCTATGCCCCGCCCATCTCTAGCCAAGCTCCACCCACGCTTTGCCGTGTTGGGATTGATCCCCAAAAGCCCTAGCCTATGGCAGCAACAGCGCCCAGTCAAATTAGTTTCAAAATATTCAACAGAATATTTATTAAATAGTAAAAGCAAACAATTTGTACAACAACGCATAGACCATCTTCAAATATGCGTTCGTGACGTACTTATCGACGTCATTCATGACGTCATCCATTATGATGTCATGCTACACACCACGTAGATGATTATGACGTCATATGATGGGTGTATTCTCTGGAAAGGTGAATTGATTATGAGAACATAGACTTGAGTGACAGATCGGGTTTGATATTGATTGTCCATCAGTAAAATGCGACATTTGGGATGAGTTTATCACCCCTTTAAGTAGAGAGCCATGTATATTTCCTTTTACGTACATAATGAGAATGATGCTTCCTGGGGAAAGTACTGACTCTGATCTGACGCATGCGTATAAGCCTTTGTAAAACATATTCTGTAAAACAGCAACATTATTATCATTATGATAAAAGAGATGACTATTTATTCACTGTAAAAAATAGACTACGCCAGTCAATTACGGCGGCCAATGGGTGGTACACGGAATCCCGGTTATACCACCAATAGGACATAAGATATTTTTTATCAGTGACGTCACTACACCGATTGGGCTGGATGGGTGGGGTGGGGGGCTGTTCCACGAAAGTTTAGAAATCTATGTGCTCGCAGATGGTTTCGCCTACATTTATGGAGATGAAAATTAATCATCATTTAGCAGTTAAAATATTTTTTGCCCAATTTACTATTTCAGTCTTTTTCTACTAAATGTCTTTTATTTTTTATTTTTTATTGCGACAGCAGAACTTTCTTGAACTTTAAATTGAATATTTTGAACCTAATTTGACTGGGTGATGTTGCTGCCTAAGGCAGCAATAGCGCCCAGTCAAATTAGTTTCAAAATATTCAACAGCGTGTTTATTAAATAGCAAAAAATTACAAAGACATACAATTTATACAACGTGTCAGACTATTCGAGATTTTTTGTACATGTGACTTTTCGGCAGACTTGGATTCTAACAGTTCTCAATGATCTACATAGGCTTGGATCAAAATCTGCTCCTCGTTTTTTCTGAATGGCAATATTTTACAATTTCTTTCATGTTCATTATTTATTTATTTCATTATCGGAGCATATGTTATCGGAATGAGTTCAGGGCTCGAAAAGTAGACAAATATCGTGTTTCTCCCAGGGGCAAGTATGCTATTTAAATTAGGTTGCCCGACTGGATTTCGAGGTTGCCCAGTTTCTGTAAATTCTGTTGAAAATAAGTATTGTTGTTAAGCTATACAGACTACAGAATCATTGTAAATACCAACTCAAGCATTATATTAACCCTTTATCCACTCATATCAACCAAAAAGAGCTTCTGTAGTGGTGAGAAATGTTCATTTGCAGACCATGACAAGATTATTTTTGAAAATTTACAACTGGAATGACTGGCTCGATAACCGAGCCAGTCCTTTCAGTGGTAACATTTGAAAAACTGTTCTCTTGGTCTGCAAATGGACATTTCCCATGGGAAAATTGAAATTTTCTTGAACAAATTTGAATGTTAAAGGGTTAAGACTAAATAAAACAAATACTCACCATGAGTACATATACACGCCCTGAAAATAACAACTCACCATGAGTACATATACACGCCCTGAAAATAACAACTCACCATGAGTACATAGACACGCCCTGAAAATAACAACTCACCATGAGTACATATACACACCCTGAAAATAACAACTCACCATGAGTACATATACACGCCCTGAAAATAACAACTCACCATGAGTACATATACACGCCCTGAAAATAACAACTCACCATGAGTACATATACACACCCTGAAAATAACAACTCACCATGAGTACATATACACGCCCTGAAAATAACAACTCACCATGAGTACATATACACGCCCTGAAAATAACAAATTATCTAGATTGTCGCCCAGGCCAAACAGTGTGTTAAAATTTGGTTGCCCTGCGGTAAAAATGGGTTGCCCATGACCGCGGGAACTGTAATTTTCGTGGCCTGGAGTTCTAACTCGCATTTTTGTTAACAATTGGGCTATTTCTGATATAAAGTATTTTTGCTCACGTGAATAAACCAGTCCAAATTTTGTGAAATTATAAATGAGAAACTTTCTTATCAGATTTGTGGTGAGAAAATTTCTCAATTCAAAAAGCTTTCAGAAATCCATCTGGTTAAGTAGTATACTTACGACGTTCATTACTATCGATCCTGTGCTTGGGGCCGTTGGGATCGTCAGAGTGCCAGGGTCCAAGCTTTCATCACACTCCAAATACAGAGTACTCTTGCGGGTGCTGAAATTATTAATATTATTATTATTATTATTATTAGAAGTAGTAGTAGTAGTAGTAGTAGTAGTAGTAGTAGTAGTAGTAGCAGTAGTAGTAGTAGTAGTAGTAGTAGTAGTAGTAGTAGTAGTAGTAGTAGTAGTAGTAGTAGTAGTAGCAGCAGAATCAGCAGCAGTAGTAGTAGTAGTAGTAGTAGTAGTAGTAGTGGTGGTGGTGGTGGTGGTAGTAGTAGTAGTAGTAGTAGTAGTAGTAGTAGTAGTAGTAGTAGTAGTAGTAGTGGTAGTAGTGGTGGTGGTGGTGGTGGTGGTGGTGGTAGTAGTAGTAGTAGTAGTAGTAGTAGTAGTAGTAGTAGTAGTAGTAGTAGTAGTAGTAGTAGTAGTAGTAGTGGTAGTAGTGGTGGTGGTGGTGGTGGTGGTGGTGGTAGTAGTAGTAGTAGTAGTAGTAGTAGTAGTAGTGGTGGTGGTGGTGGTGGTGGTGGTGGTGGTGGTGGTGGTGGTGGTAGTAGTAGTAGTAGTAGTAGTAGTAGTGGTGCTGGTGGTGGTGGTGGTGGTGGTGGTAGTAGTGGTAGTAGTAGTAGTAGTAGTAGTGGTGGTGGTGGTGGTGGTGGTGGTGGTGGTGGTGGTGGTGGTGGTAGTAGTAGTAGTAGTAGTAGTAGTGGTGCTGGTGGTGGTGGTGGTGGTGGTGGTAGTAGTGGTAGTAGTAGTAGTAGTAGTAGTGGTGGTGGTGGTGGTGGTGGTGGTGGTGGTGGTGGTGGTGGTAGTAGTAGTAGTAGTAGTAGTAGTCAATATTGTCAACGCACTGGCTCAGAATCTTCAATAATTGAAAAAATTCAAAAATTTAAGATATTTTGGTTTATCTTACTGCCTGAGATTTGTCATTTTGTTTGAGGAAAGCCATATGGCATTAATGTTAACCCTTTACTGGTTAAATTTGTTCAGTAAAATCCAAATATGCGCTTACTTATTTAATGTACATTTGCAGGCACAGACAAGGTCATTCCCGAGAATATACCACTGGAACGGCTGTCTCGGTTCCCGAGCCAGTCATTACAGTGGTAAATTTTCAAAAATACTCCAATCCCCGCCGGCAAATGGACATTGCCCAAGATCACTAAATTGACCGTTTTTGGCTGACCATCATGCAAGGGTTAATGTTGAATGATTGAGATGGATATTATGGATAGCTATTTGAGTTTTGCTTTTACCAAGATGTCACGTAGATTCGGATTTTTCTTGAACGCAATTACTGGGCGCTTGTTAAAGGGTTGTTTCAGTTTCTCCTGTAGGTTTTGATACTCATCTTTCAAAATTTTGGAAATTTCAACGTTTTTCCGATTATAGGTCAGAATGAATGGAATTTTGTCACGTTGATCAGATAAGCCTGGGTCCGAGTTTATTCCCCTTGGCCACTGTGTTTCGAGTTCTTTAATCCAAAACGATTCTCGAAGTTTTCTTTGTTTATCAGTTTCTTCTGCCGTATCTGAAAGGGGTGGCTGTTCAATCGGCATAATTTCAAAGTCACGAAGGACTAAATGGTCAGGAAGATTAAAATGTTCGGAAACATGTGTGTCTTCCTCTAGCCTAATATCTGAGAGGTGTCGAGTTGCCCGCCATCTTAATGGACATTTGGTTTCGCCGACATACTGTTTTTGGCACAATTTGCATGAAATTAGATAAATAACATTTTCAGAGTCACAATCTAGATTAGACTGAAGTTGGAACTTGCTTTTGTTCTGAAAGCTCGTGAAAGTATTCTGGTTTGGGAGAAATTCATCTAACTTGCACCTTTTCTTTCCGCATTTGCGAGATTCGCCTACACCTATAATAGGACGATTGTGAGAAATTTTGGTAGGCCGACGATTTGGGGCATTATCTGGAATGGTTTCCAAGCCGTCTAATGTTTCAGATTTGATTTTGCGCAAGAATCGTGAGGAGTAACCTCGTGGTTTGAGGGCTTTGAATAGGGTAGAGCACGCTTCTTCAAAGTTTTTCCTATCACTCGAATTCCTGTGAAAACGGATTATTTGTGATTTAACTATTCCTTTAAAAGTATGTGGTGGATGGAAAGATTTTTTGTGCAATAGCTGATGCGAATCGGTTGGTTTGAAATACACTTTGTAGTCTAAGTAGCCAGTTGTTTCATACTTTAGACCTTTATATACAGTTACATCCAGGAAATCTACGGACATCTCGTCAATGGTTGCTTTTAATTTGATATTCGGATCGTGATTGTTCAGAATTTCGAAAAATTCATCAAACTCTGCCTTTGTGTGTTGCCAAATCATGAAAATGTCATCAAGGTACCTGCGATAAATGAGGGGATGTTTTGGACACTTTTCTAACGCTTCCTCCTCCCACTCTGCTACGTAAATATTGGCAAAACATGGGCTAAAGCGTTTGCCCATCGCGCAGCCGCAAATTTGTTGATAAATTTCGCCATCGAATTCAAAATCATTGCCTTTCAGACTCAGCTCTAATAGAGCTATTACTTCTCTGTCTGGCCTGTTGGTGTCTGGGTAGTTCACGAATGCTCTACGGATAGAATTTATACCCTTCTCGATGTCAATGTTTGTATACATAGCATCGATGTCAAGCGTGACCAAGAATGAATTTGGAGGTATCCAGGTCTCAGAGACCTGTGATAAGAAGTCTTCTGTGTTTTTCAAGAAGCTGGGGTGTCTATTTGCTATTGGCTGTAGATGGTAATCGATGTATTCACTGATTCTGTAGGATTCTGAGCCACAATCAGAGATTATAGGTCGCCCGGGCGGTGACATTGGGTCCAACCACGAATCTATGGGTTTATGAATTTTTGGCAAAAGATAGAAAGTCCGTGGTTTTGACTCAAGTTTAGCAAAGAGATACTTATGTTGCTTTTCGGTGATCTTCTTGCTATCGAGCAATTTTTGAAGAATCTCATTAAATTTGCTGCAATTATTTTGCCAAAGTGGTTTGCTTAGTTTCTGGTAATGCTTTGGGTTACTAAGTTGTCGTTGTGCTTCACGTTTATAGTTATCTTTAAGCATTATTACAGTCGCCGACCCTTTATCTGCAGGTTTGATGACAATTTCGCTGTTTTTAGACAATTCAATTAAGGCCTGGCGTTCCTCATAGGGTAAATTTGGTTGATCATTAGGGAATGTAGAATTTTTAACACGTTCTGAAAAGAGTTCTATGCTTTCACCGATCGCTGGGTCCAGGATTTTTACGTTTGGTGCCCAGCCAGTTTTTTCAATGAATGGTGGAATGTTACTATTAGAGTTACGAAAGAAGTCTGCTAACTTAATACGGTGACTAAATTCAGATGTTTCCATACAGCCATTATCTAAAAGAGCATCCAAACCTGTTTTAGGTTTTGGTGTTGGGACAAATGTAAGACCAAAATTGAGCAGTGACTGCTCTGCTTCACCTAATGGGGAGCCAGTTAGATTGACAATATTACTGCCCAGTCCTGTTTCCGGGCGGATGTTACCCTGGCCCTTGTCTAGTTTAAATTTAGGAATTTAAGCCAGGCAGAATACATCGAGTTAGCTGTCTTCTCAGTCCAATGAATGTTATCCTTAACAACATTAAATTCGGATAGTCTAAGTGCAGGAATGACAGTCACAGATTTTGATGATTCAGCCGTCGAATTGATGGACTGAATCGCCAACTTCTGCTGAGCTGTCAACCGACTTGAATAGTTAAGTTTTGCGAAGTAAATCGCAGTCTTTGGGAATTTGGACTTAATCGCACTGAGAAGCAGCATTAATCTATGTTTTGAACTAGAGATGGGTTCATTCATATCATTAATGCCAATGTCAATCACTATTTTCTCTGGTTTAAATGATCCAGTGTACTTTTGAATTAGTCCTCTAGCATGACACAATTTAGCTCCTGGGTAGCAGGCAACTTGCGTTTCAGGGTGGGGCTCAACATTAATGCGACTCAGGTTCGATGCTCCAAAGATGAGTACTTTGTTCGTGAGAACAGGTAGTCGCCAGTCAATTTTGTTTTCGATTGCATGACGAAATTTCCAAAAAATGTTTCTCTCCAACATGGTGGGTTGTTGGGGTCTATTTGCAAATTTAATAGGACGCACCTCCGGTGCATTACTTGGACCTGGAGTTGGAGAGAAGCTGGGCTGTGGCAGTTTCCCTGTTGGGGATGGGGTCTTGAGACCCGATGGTTGACTGCTCTGGGGGGATTTGTGAGAAGCGCCAGTCCGTGGACCAGATTTGCTACCATTAACCCTTTCCCTCTGTGGCAAGGGCGGATATTCGTTTGGGTCATTTAGATTGCCTAGTGGAGAGTCAGGTAGTGGGATTAATGATGCTTCAAATAGCATATCTCTAGGGCCAGAATCTAATGGTAGCAATGGAGAGATTTTATTGTCTACTCGTTTTGTGACTGGCGGCGAAGTTTCAGGTGATCGGAGGCGTTTTTTCGTTTGTGATTGTGGGGCCACAGTTGGTATCATGACCAGAGGCGTGGCTTGTGCGAGATTTTGAATTGGTTGCTGAGATGGATCTATCGGTCGCACAAAATCGTAAAAAGAACTAATCGCATTAATGTCGAGCTTTCTATTATAATTGTTTTTTGCCCAGCGTATAGCATTGGATTTAGCACGACCTAGGTCTAAATGTGGCATTGCCTGTGTGAGGACTACTTCAGTTCTAATACTACCAAGTTGTTCATTATAGTGATTTAACATGGCCTTAATGGTAGATTTTGCCCACTCAAAATTCACATTCCAGATGGCAAAGTAGATGTCATCATTTGGTATAGCTGGCTTACAAAATCCATTCAGCTCTTCCACCTTCCTGCTAAGCCCATCAGGGAGAGTTTCGGCATCTAAATGCCTACGTAGCGTAGCAATATGGTGGAAGCACTAAATTATTTGGTAATACAGCTTTACCAGGCGCGCATGCGCAGATGAACCCCCTTTACCATCTCCATTCTTCCTACGACCATTCTTCATCGCAATAGCCATTCAGACAGACAATCGTTCAATCTAACTAGCAATCAGACAGGCAGTTGAGCAGGTAAGAACGATTCGATCAGGCAAACTCAAATTCAAGCACACAAATTCATTCACATCAACTACAAATTGAACCAATATATTACTTACACCTGAAAGACAAATTATACAATTAACATGTAATATGCAAGGGTTAACAATACAACAATACAATACGCAATATTATAAGTTACTCACAGTAATTATGGACACCGTCAATTGGCTAAATGCATTTCACATGGATGTGCTTCATCAGTAGCCTGTATGACAAATCTGTCAGTCCTTCAGTATAGACAGCTTTATATACGTTTACTGAATTACTCAATCTCCTTTGAAAAACTACTCTATGGTTTAATTTGAACAATTGAACTTTGTGCAAGGTTTGAATTTCCTTTGATTCGGGTTTATCACAAACATCATTAATAAAGCCAATGATTAGTGGACTGGTTTCACTCCACACAGATTAGTGAAATTTTATTCTTCCGAATTGGATTGATAAGTGAGTAGTGTTTCCTTCACGAGATCATGAATCGATCATTCAAAGGTGTTATATGCTTTTGTTGGGACACTCAATTTTGCCCTTTGATTCCTTTTGATCATTTGATGCCGAAAAAATTAATCAAGTTTGGAGGACATATTTTGACATTTTATAGAATTTTGTTCGCCACACCGGTAAGGCCACTGCAGTGTTTATAATTAAACTTTGTTCATACATATAGAAAGAAAGTAGTATTCAGCTCCCTTAATTTTATGTGAGTGAGTGGCTGGACGGACACACAGGGAGCCGGATGGCTGGCAAGGCAGATGGACAGATCCATCCATCCAACCATCCATCCATTCAGACATCGAACCATCCATTCATCCCACGCCCCCATCCATCCATGGAAGGATGGGGAGGCGGGAAGGATGGGGGAGGTGGGATGGGGACGGGCATAAAGGAAGGATAGAGCTTAGTCGGAGAGAGGGAGGAAGCATCCATCCATGCATCCATCCAACCAACAATCCATCCATCCATCCATCCATCCATCCATCCATCCATCCATCCATCCATCCATCCATCCATCCATCCATCCAACCATCCATCCATCCATCCATCCATCCCACACACCCATGGAGGGAAGGTGATTGGGGATGATTGATGGGCAGGATCCATCCATCCATCCCACCATCCACCCACCCATACATCAAACCATCCATCCATTCATCCATCCATTCATCCATCCATCCATGGAAGGGAGGGAAGGAGGGATGGGTAAGATCTATCCATCCATCCCGATGTGGAGATGGAATGAGGGATGGGAAGGAAGGAAGAATAGAGTGGGCATGGCTGGATAGAGGGGGAGGACCATCCATCCATCCACCCACCCACACGCACGCACGCTCTCACACACACACACACGTACACACACATACACACACGTACACTCGCACGCATGCACGTACCCACCTTTACACACGCACGCATGTACGCACGCACACACATGTACACACGTAGGCACATGTATACACGCACGCACGCATGTACGCACGCACGCACACACCATTCACATTACACACACCCATCCTCCCCAGCCCCACCCCCATGGATGGATGAGAGGCCGGATGATGGATGGGTAGGAGAGAAGGATAGAGCGGGGATCGGCTGGAGAAGGTGCAGGGGTGGGAGTTCGAGATGGACAGACGGGCAGTGGGAAGGCAGAGTAGCGGGAGGGATGGGCAAATGGACCGACGGACAAGTGGACCATGTGACAGCCAGACTAGTGAATGCATGGGTGGATTGACAGGAGCTGATGGATGGTTAGGCGGGTGGACCAGTGAATGAGTGGAGAAGCAGGAGAGTGAATCCGGGAATGATTGTAGAAGTTGGTATATAAGTCTCTCCACTGAAAGACCGACAGACTGCCTGACGGTGTCGACGGATATATAAGTTATGTTTTTACAAGGCAATAAAATAACAGAACTGGCACTCGCAAGTATGTAGTCAATATTGTCAACGCACTGGCTCAGAATCTTCAATAATTGAAAAAATTCAAAAATTTAAGATATTTTGGTTTATCTTACTGCCTGAGATTTGTCATTTTGTTTGAGGAAAGCCATATGGCATTAATGTTAACCCTTTACTGGTTAAATTTGTTCAGTAAAATCCAAATATGCGCTTACTTATTTAATGTACATTTGCAGGCACAGACAAGGTCATTCCCGAGAATATACCACTGGAACGGCTGTCTCGGTTCCCGAGCCAGTCATTACAGTGGTAAATTTTCAAAAATACTCCAATCCCCGCCGGCAAATGGACATTGCCCAAGATCACTAAATTGACCGTTTTTGGCTGACCATCATGCAAGGGTTAATGTTGAATGATTGAGATGGATATTATGGATAGCTATTTGAGTTTTGCTTTTACCAAGATGTCACGTAGATTCGGATTTTTCTTGAACGCAATTACTGGGCGCTTGTTAAAGGGTTGTTTCAGTTTCTCCTGTAGGTTTTGATACTCATCTTTCAAAATTTTGGAAATTTCAACGTTTTTCCGATTATAGGTCAGAATGAATGGAATTTTGTCACGTTGATCAGATAAGCCTGGGTCCGAGTTTATTCCCCTTGGCCACTGTGTTTCGAGTTCTTTAATCCAAAACGATTCTCGAAGTTTTCTTTGTTTATCAGTTTCTTCTGCCGTATCTGAAAGGGGTGGCTGTTCAATCGGCATAATTTCAAAGTCACGAAGGACTAAATGGTCAGGAAGATTAAAATGTTCGGAAACATGTGTGTCTTCCTCTAGCCTAATATCTGAGAGGTGTCGAGTTGCCCGCCATCTTAATGGACATTTGGTTTCGCCGACATACTGTTTTTGGCACAATTTGCATGAAATTAGATAAATAACATTTTCAGAGTCACAATCTAGATTAGACTGAAGTTGGAACTTGCTTTTGTTCTGAAAGCTCGTGAAAGTATTCTGGTTTGGGAGAAATTCATCTAACTTGCACCTTTTCTTTCCGCATTTGCGAGATTCGCCTACACCTATAATAGGACGATTGTGAGAAATTTTGGTAGGCCGACGATTTGGGGCATTATCTGGAATGGTTTCCAAGCCGTCTAATGTTTCAGATTTGATTTTGCGCAAGAATCGTGAGGAGTAACCTCGTGGTTTGAGGGCTTTGAATAGGGTAGAGCACGCTTCTTCAAAGTTTTTCCTATCACTCGAATTCCTGTGAAAACGGATTATTTGTGATTTAACTATTCCTTTAAAAGTATGTGGTGGATGGAAAGATTTTTTGTGCAATAGCTGATGCGAATCGGTTGGTTTGAAATACACTTTGTAGTCTAAGTAGCCAGTTGTTTCATACTTTAGACCTTTATATACAGTTACATCCAGGAAATCTACGGACATCTCGTCAATGGTTGCTTTTAATTTGATATTCGGATCGTGATTGTTCAGAATTTCGAAAAATTCATCAAACTCTGCCTTTGTGTGTTGCCAAATCATGAAAATGTCATCAAGGTACCTGCGATAAATGAGGGGATGTTTTGGACACTTTTCTAACGCTTCCTCCTCCCACTCTGCTACGTAAATATTGGCAAAACATGGGCTAAAGCGTTTGCCCATCGCGCAGCCGCAAATTTGTTGATAAATTTCGCCATCGAATTCAAAATCATTGCCTTTCAGACTCAGCTCTAATAGAGCTATTACTTCTCTGTCTGGCCTGTTGGTGTCTGGGTAGTTCACGAATGCTCTACGGATAGAATTTATACCCTTCTCGATGTCAATGTTTGTATACATAGCATCGATGTCAAGCGTGACCAAGAATGAATTTGGAGGTATCCAGGTCTCAGAGACCTGTGATAAGAAGTCTTCTGTGTTTTTCAAGAAGCTGGGGTGTCTATTTGCTATTGGCTGTAGATGGTAATCGATGTATTCACTGATTCTGTAGGATTCTGAGCCACAATCAGAGATTATAGGTCGCCCGGGCGGTGACATTGGGTCCAACCACGAATCTATGGGTTTATGAATTTTTGGCAAAAGATAGAAAGTCCGTGGTTTTGACTCAAGTTTAGCAAAGAGATACTTATGTTGCTTTTCGGTGATCTTCTTGCTATCGAGCAATTTTTGAAGAATCTCATTAAATTTGCTGCAATTATTTTGCCAAAGTGGTTTGCTTAGTTTCTGGTAATGCTTTGGGTTACTAAGTTGTCGTTGTGCTTCACGTTTATAGTTATCTTTAAGCATTATTACAGTCGCCGACCCTTTATCTGCAGGTTTGATGACAATTTCGCTGTTTTTAGACAATTCAATTAAGGCCTGGCGTTCCTCATAGGGTAAATTTGGTTGATCATTAGGGAATGTAGAATTTTTAACACGTTCTGAAAAGAGTTCTATGCTTTCACCGATCGCTGGGTCCAGGATTTTTACGTTTGGTGCCCAGCCAGTTTTTTCAATGAATGGTGGAATGTTACTATTAGAGTTACGAAAGAAGTCTGCTAACTTAATACGGTGACTAAATTCAGATGTTTCCATACAGCCATTATCTAAAAGAGCATCCAAACCTGTTTTAGGTTTTGGTGTTGGGACAAATGTAAGACCAAAATTGAGCAGTGACTGCTCTGCTTCACCTAATGGGGAGCCAGTTAGATTGACAATATTACTGCCCAGTCCTGTTTCCGGGCGGATGTTACCCTGGCCCTTGTCTAGTTTAAATTTAGGAATTTAAGCCAGGCAGAATACATCGAGTTAGCTGTCTTCTCAGTCCAATGAATGTTATCCTTAACAACATTAAATTCGGATAGTCTAAGTGCAGGAATGACAGTCACAGATTTTGATGATTCAGCCGTCGAATTGATGGACTGAATCGCCAACTTCTGCTGAGCTGTCAACCGACTTGAATAGTTAAGTTTTGCGAAGTAAATCGCAGTCTTTGGGAATTTGGACTTAATCGCATAACAATCAAATCAAATTTTGACCACAACAGTATCTAATGTGTGTTTACATACCCTGACACGTTTTCACTTAAATGTAGTGTACCTGGCGTGGTATCTGTTGTCAATTCTAAGCACTGAATGGTGACATTTACCAATTGTTAGTGAAGAAAGTTGATCGGTTGTCAATTCAAAGCAGTGAAGGATAGTTATTTGCCAATTCTTAGTGCTGAAAAATGATATTTCTACACAGAAACATGATTTGTTCTCACTTCCGAACACTGATGGATGATATGTTACCGATCCTGACATTGATGCATGGAATTTCACAAATGTCATGCCACGAGAGATGACGTTTTGCCAAACATAAAACCTAAAAGATGACATTTACGAATTGTGGGTGAGGAAAGTTGATTTTGTTGTCAATTCTAAGCTATGGAAGACAATACTTTACCAATTCTTAGTGCTGCCCAGAAAGATAATATGTTGCCAATTCTGATCATTGACGCATAGAATTTCATAAATGTCATGCCATGAGAGATGACCATTTTCCAAACCTAACCCCTGAAAGATAACATTTACCAATTTACAAAGTTGATTTTGTTGTCGATTCTAAGCCCTGAGACAATAATTTACCAATTCTTAATGCTGAAAAATGACATTTCTGCCCAGAAACATGATTTGTTACTACTGAACACTGAAGGATGAGATGTTGACAATCCGGATCATTGCAACATGCCATTTTTCAAATTTCATCTCATGGCAGATGACCTTTTGCCAACCCAACCCCTGAAAGATAACATTTACCAATTTTGAGTGACGAGAGTTGGTTTTGTTGTCAATTCTAAGTCCTGGGACAATAATTTACCAATTTCTAGTGATGAAATCTGATATTTCTGCCTTGAAATATAAAATATGTTACCGCTTCTGAACACCAACGGATGACATGTTGCCAATTCTGATCATTGATACATGGAATTTCACAAATGCCATGCCATGAGAGATCACATTTTACCAAACCTAACCCCTGAAAGTTGACGTTTACCAAATCTAAGTGATGAGATGCAAATTGGCAATAGACTAAAGAGTATATACAGTATATTTTATATTCAAAACCCTTCAGCCTGTACCTCTGATCAGTGACCATGACATTAAATATGAGACCCGCTCAATTATGGTCTGTGACAAGGTTCACCTGGAGGGCATCCAGGTTCCTCCACGCACCTCTCACCCCACTGTCTCCAAACCTGGGAGACTGTAATATTGTAAGTTCTTCGAAGCTATTTACTGCATTTTGAGTGATGCAATAGCAACTTTATTTTGCTTTAAATTATAGCGATCGTCTTTTTAGTACTTAATTTGAAATCTTTAAGAAGGACAATCCTCCCACACGACCGCAATGCTCGATCCAGCCTTATACAGTCGCGTAGGCTGTATCTTGTAGGATTTTTGATAATGAAATTAGTGGGATTTTGAAGAGATGAGATTGTACCCAGGTCCCTCGGCAGACCAATATCCTGAGGCAGTGAACACCATCACCACCTCACTATCCCGCCCCCACTTCGTATGGCAGGCATCATAGTTATTAACGTCTCTTTGATTAGACATATTTAGTTAACATCTGTGGTTACTGGAGAGATTTGGAGTTGATGCCTTCCAAACATAGTAACACACATATCAAAGGGAGGATATTATGCGGTGAGGTAGATCTACTAGGGCCAGTATGAGTGACCCCAATAGGATCGAACACCAAACTGCATAATGTTAGCATCCCTTAGCATCTCCAAATTCCAATATATTCAGCTAAGATCTGGATACTGGAGTTAACATCTACACGATTAAGCATAGTCAGTTAGTGGTACTGGAGTTAGCGTCCCTCTGATTCAACATATTTAGTTAACATCTGTGGATACTGCAGACATAGAATTTTCTGCTCTGCCCCGGCCTTTCCTGATAGAATATCCTTCAGAGTTGTGTACAGTGGGTGGTGGTAAGTAGTCAGGGGGTAGGAACATGCATGTTGAATCGTCTAAGCATTCAATGATGTGGCGGAGAAATTCCTACCTTCAGGATGCTCGTTCAGAGCTCAATTTTGACCATAGTCCCGTCATTACATGATTTCAGATTAACCATCTCTACCTAATGTACACATGCCATACCAGGCAAGAGGGTAGACTCACCTACGATGAAACCAAGGTCACCAGTGATACTGACACTAAAATATCATACAAAAAGGCCCTTGGAGAGCAGATAGCTAACATCAGTGCAAGCAGAACTTGGGGACCATACAAAACTGTCATTCATACAGAAATGGCCTTCATATGGAGTGTGATCTAGTTTGGTCCCATGATCCCTGGACTAATACATAGGCCATGCGTTTGACGGTGTTATCATCGTCTGATTCCCACTGGTGTTGTAAACTCGAACTTTTGGCGCAGGGTCTGAGTAGTACCACAGAGCTCATCCTGCAGGGTAGTGCACTTTGGCCACATCTGATCTTGCAGTGGGGTGAAGAGAGGATACGCGTAAAACATGTGCTGCAGACTCTAGTCTGCCTTGCCACAGTTGCACAAAGCCGATGTTATGATACCACTCTTTCACACCACAGTGCACTGTATATGGAGGTGGGCATTGGCTGTCTATTCTGCATTACTGAAATGATGCTGGGGTTTTGAGTGAACTTGTAATTGCTAATTCTCTACTTGAAGGTTGATGTCCAGCCACTTTTTTCGAGTATTTGGCATATGATGGATATATCATCCTTCTTCCTTTGCCAGTCTGTCTGCACTCTCACTGCCAGAGATACCATAATGTGCTGCTATCTACTGAAGCACTGTAGCAGATTTCTTGGAGAGTTCGTTGTAAGGTTCCCTTTATGGTGTTTATCACCTTTTCGGTGGAGTTTGCTGCAAGGGTTTGCAGAGACTCTGCTGACTGGTGATTCCTTTATGGAATTAAGGTGGTCAGCTCTACTACTTTGAGGGCAATTAGCTCCACTTTGAGTTTGGAACAGAGGGACCCACTGTATTCAGAAGGTATTATTATGTGTTGGCTGAAGACCCCCATTGTCTCTTCTAGCTCAGGTAGATTTTTTCTGTGACATGGCTTTGTGTGTGGCATCACTCTGTTTTTATTTTCAAGCGAGTGCAGGAGTTCTGGTCCTTATTCCGACACCGAGTGGCTCTGTAGCCCACCCATGGTGTGTCAGAATCTCACATCGATCTGGATTAGTTGGACAACACCTACATTCTTTTGACATTTCTTCAGCTGATCTGGCTCTGTTCTGCCAGTCAGCTCTTTGTTAGAGACTGCAACTTCATTTGGAGAGGGTGATCCATGAGTCCCTTCTTGTTTCCAATGGTTGGATGCAGGCCATCTTTTCCATTTCATGGAGTAAATTTTCATTGCACCAAGTATGCTTCTGAGTCCAAGGTTTTGCACCCTGTCCAGATTTACTTTGTTCATCTTTGACAGTGTTCCAAGTGCTAGAGGCATACTCCAACACAGATTGTACTACACCTGTATAGACTCAGAATCTTGGAGTTTGATCCCAATGTGCTTCCCAAGAGCTTTCTCATGACACCAAGCTTTTCTGTATGATCCTCGCCTCCATCAACTTGATACAGGGCTTTGATGTCAGGCGGTAATCTAGATTGAAGCCGTAAAGGTGGGTGTGCTGATCTGTGGTAGGGTACTCTCTCCAAGCATGAATGAGAAGATGCTGGCCACGGTCTTTGACTTCATTGACTAGCCCTAAATCTAAATCTTCTGTCCACTGTTGTCGCTTATTCTCTCCATCCTGTATGCTATAGTCTGCTTCGGCGTGTGCTCTGCAGCACTCCACATTGCCCGGTCATCGGTCATCAGTCAACACGTGTCCATTATATGGATGTATCCACCCGACCATATTTTGCCCTATACCAATCCCAGTACATTACCTTTAAGTAAAAGGAGTATCAGGGTATTTAAACGAACATTAAACACTGTCATGGCTCAAATTTGAGTTGATTTTTATGCCATCTAAAGGTTGATTGTGTTGTTTTGTGTTGTCGCAGATGTGTTGCATTAGTTCATCGGAAGTGGTCCATCGCCGCTTAATCAAATAAAAGCCATGAGCATTATAATATGTAGAGTAAAACACTGAGACAGCGGCGGTGATGGTGTCTGTTTTTGTAGCTCTCACACCAGCTGAAGAACTGTAACCTACAGATATCAAATTTATGTAATTGCTTAAAATGTCATAATTGAAAAATAAATTTACATCAGGCACACACATGTACGCTCCATGAGAATCGTATGTATTAATGAATAATATACCAAATGTGTGTGAATTATCACCTACCACACAAAGCTAAGTTTACGTTATCATAGATTGCTATATTATAATATAATTTAATGACTTGATCCTGATACTCCTACTAACGGCGGCATATCCGAAGAAGAAAACGACTCGAGGAAATGACAGAAATCTAAGCTCAGTACATCAGTAGAACTTTTACAATATCTGCTTGAGGTTCTCCTAGACAAGATAGACACTACAAGTAACACGTAAGAATAAAACCCTAATCTGGTAACACGGTAGATATTTTAATAATTGCTGTAGAAATGAACGTTCATAAAAACACACGTGTCATGCG